>CM055271.1:79806164-79847291 GCA_029237695.1 Conchocele bisecta
CCCCAACATGGGACCGGATCTGTACAGTTTTCCAAAGGGAAATAACTAGCTACGACTCCTCATTGTATTGACCTCTCCAGGAAAGCGTGTTCCCAGTACCATTACATGTACAGTGAAACCTACTGTCCGTTCCACGTTTTGCTGCCGACGAACATTTGGCCATTAAACACATTAAATCTAAAAAATATTTAAAAGTAAGTACTTTTTCATCAATAACAAAAAAGTCACCCTCCCCAAAAAAAGATTATTTGATGAAATTCCTTCAAGTTTTGATTTTATTGCGAAAAAAAAACAATTTTCCTATGGGAAATTAACATGGGGGCTAAAAATAGATTTTTTAAATATTTTTTTTATTTGTGGACCAATTTTCAAAATCTAACTTTTGTTTTATTAGTTACATCATTTTCAAGCTATCTCGCAAGGTTTCGGAGTCAATTTCCAAAATTTTGGAAATTCACTCCCCCATGTTAAATTCCCATAGAAAATCGTTTTTTTTCGCAATTAAAATCAATATTTGATGGAATTAATCAAATATATTTTTTTTGTGGGAGGGTGACTTTTTTGTTATTGATGAAAAAGTACTTACTTTTAAATATTTTTTAGATTTAATGTGGTTAATGGCCTAATGTTCGTCGGAGCCATTGTTGTGTGCTTTTGCGATCAATATGCGAGTGTGTGCTATGCGAACAGACATTATCACCAGACAATTAATGACAAAGAAGCTCATCAAAATATGATAACATGTATTTCCTTGGTGTTCAGTTTACAGAGTTTCCACTGTACGTGTTTTGCAATATGTAGGCTATATAGTCAGCACGGTGGACCTCTAAGAATAAGTTAACCTAGCGTTGAGGTACTACTAACGTTGATGGATTATGCTAATTCAATCTGTCCTGAATCAGAATCCGCTGGGTGCCATTTCAACATGACCAATCAAAACACTCAAAAGTTGTTTTTCTTTTGCACATTTTATAACAACAACATTTTCCATCGCTGCTATATCAGCCACCAAATTTGTACACAGATACATGAACAGTGGAACCTCTCTAAACCGGACACCCTGGGAGGTCCCCAGGGTGTCCGGCTTAGAGAGGTTTCACAGTAGTACTATGACGGGCCCCGTCATCAGTTCACCAGAAACAATACATAACCGCAACTGCATGTAGCTACTTAAGGCAATAACTTGTCATAGTGCTACAGTGGAACCTCTCTAAACGGACACCCTGGGATGTTTAGAAATGTTTCACTGCAATTCCGGTGTATGATCACCGAAATACATGGCTATGTGTATTTTGATCATGTTCATACAGTGGTACCTCTCTAAACCGGACACCCTGGGAGGTCCTCAGGCTGTCCGGTTTAAAGATGTTTCAATGTAATTCCGGTGAGTAGTTAGTAATGTCCGTATGGACCACCTAAACGCTCTATGTTCCATCATTTCGGCTGCAGCAGTCAATTTTCGATACACCCGTTACCTGTTCGGCAGGCGATAAAATACAGGTAAACCACGTGATGTCACGCATCAGTACACTTGGCGATACAATGCGCACTGTTGATATACAAGCGGATTTCCCAATAAATAGGTCATAATTTAACACTTCGATGTCGCGAAGGTTGTTCGTTTACAGAGGTTCCACTGTACATGTTTAAGGCCGAATAACTGTATGTGAATACTAATACTGTGCCAGGATGATATGACAATCATGGCG
Source organism: Conchocele bisecta (assembly GCA_029237695.1). Lineage (NCBI taxonomy): Eukaryota > Metazoa > Mollusca > Bivalvia > Lucinida > Thyasiridae > Conchocele > Conchocele bisecta. The sequence continues at coordinate 79,807,874 of CM055271.1, forward strand.
TATTTAGGAATTTGGATGTTGTACCATTCGGGTAATGCAGGTAGACGATGGAATGTAGATATCAGGCCCGAGCGCAGAGGGGATGCGACGGGTGCGTCGCGTACGCACCCCCCTTAACCCTCTCAACACCACAGACCTGTATAGTGGTATTGGCAAAACGTGTAGACCCAGATGAGCCGGCTCGTGACGAGCTGTCTTCAGGATCTGCACTTTTTGCAAGTATTTTTCATAATATTGAGAATAAAAACAACCTATGTTCATGAATGGACTGGTCTGAAAATCATTTTGTGATGGTTGGATTGGTTGCAAAATTAACATATCAAAATCCATTTTAGTTACTTTTGGGTGAAATGGTTAATCTGCCGAGGTCTGTCCGTGGATGTGCAAAAACAAAACAACATGTTTGGCCAGTCGCGCCATCGATAACGCACCACCCTAAAATAATGTATGCGTACGGGCCTGTATACTAGTCCACACTCAAATTATCGTGGTGTTAGAGTACATGTAGTATCCCTATTTGTGACTGTGACTTGCGATATGGCTCTAATGGAATTTATGACCAGCGTAGCTCCTGATCAAATAGCACACTCCTGTAGCCTGATAACGAGCTAAATACTGCTGGTTAGAAGCATTCCGGGAGTTTCATTGATGGCATGGCGAATAGTGCAGATCCAGATCAGACTGCGCTGAATGGATTTTGATGAAATATGGCGCAGCAAACACGTCTTCTAAGAAGTAACGTGTTACTTACCAAGAGTAGAATTATAATTCTAATACGTTAAAAGCTGTACTTATGACACGATCCGCCAAAATAGAGAATTTTTAACGCGTTACAGCCAATTTCTAACGCGTTACTCACTGTTAGTCTTGTAACGCGTTACTGTTGAGCAGTAACGCGTTAAAAATATGTGTTTCACTATATAGTACATACAGTAGTAACGCGTTACTTCTCACAAGTAACGCGTTACTTCTCTAACACGTTAGAAACGGCACTTATGACATGAATCGCCACTCATAGATAAGGTACGTTCTGTCGTAGTTGGTCACCTATGTGGCTGGGACTGAATACACGGGGCGTATGACATGTATGTACAATGTAGCTCCTGGGAGCCGTTTCACTAAACTTCATACGACTAAAATCTTCGTCAGTGCAAACTGATGAGTCATAAAGATGTAATGTGTTCGTCGGCAGAAAAACGTAGAGCAGACAGTAGCTACAACTCTTCATTTTATAATTAGGTTCATGTCTGGGCGGTGTGCCATTGATACATGAGCAGGTGCAGATCCAGGGTAGGGGGGCGTTTCACTAAACTTCGTACGACCCGTTTAGCCTGATAATAACGTATGTTGGTTGTTAGAAATATGACGTCAGTTTCACTGACTGAATGGCGATCACTGCAGACCCTGATCAGACTGCGCTGCGCAGTCTGATCAGGGTCTACACTGATCGCCAATGCCATAAACCTCATTTCCAGTCATAGCCACATATAACACATACTAGAAACAAAATTGCTACCCGCTCCATACCTCTCTTTAATGTAACACATGGAAGACTGATACCTCTCTTTAATGTAACACATGGAAGACTGATTTTTGCAGAAATTGCTTATTTTACCGTGTCAAGGTGTTTATCTGACATTTACATGTATATGTTGTCAATTTGAAAGCTTCATTTCGTTATGTTGAATGTTGAACAACAACAAGAGAAAATATGGCTTCCATGGGAAAATCATTTCCCTGTTCTACTATATGTGGCAATTAACTAGTTCAACATGAAAGATTATTTGTTTAAAGGTATAAAATATACAGTTTACTAAATTTCGACCTACATGCAACAGGTTTGGTTACGGACTTCGGTTACTCACATTTTTAACGGATCAAATTGTAGCCGTATATACATGTAACATATCGGAGGCGAATTATTGTAGCTAAACACATACCTGATCTTGGGTAGGTACAAATCCAAACGTCATTATCGCGGATTTTCAAATTATTTATTTCCTCCAATTCTGTGCAGAGATCAAACAAAACCACCCCTCGGTGATGTTTCGGCGTCCATGGTGTAAACTGCGTTGGTTCTACGTGAGAGGTCATCTCGTCTTGCCACTATGTTCAAGTGTATGGCACAAATGGTTAATCTACTTGCAACCATCCAGTCAAACGTATCAGTGATTATGTTGCGTGCCGATAAGGTATGATTGTAAAACTACTACGTTGTTCGTCTTAGAGAGGTTCCAGACGAGGTGCAACTCAGATGGTGGTAACAACAACGTTACACAGATTAGCACAACTAGTTTCATTTTAGATTTGTATCGTATTTGTGAACACAAGTGTGCATTTATATGTAAGTCACCTGTAAATTATGGGGAATTGGTGAAATAAATGTTAACGCTAGTTATTTGTAAGTAGTATAATCATGTTTTTATCAATGGCTAACCGTTACTAATTTAGTTTATTTAAATTCATTACCTTAGCGAGTATATTGGAAACTTATTTCTAAATGACGTTTAGTATGATAATTTCAGTGGCGGATCCAGAATGTATGTCTCGAGGGCCGTGAATTTCAAATGAGACACATATGATCGTCAACTTTCATACAATTCAGATTATTTTCTGCATTTTTTCTTATTTCTCATAAAAAGTATATGTTGCTAGCACTCAGTTGAACCGTCTCGACGAGACGGTTCAACTGAGTGGTAACAATATACACTTTGTGTGAGAAATAAGGAAATTATCGGATCTTTCCACGTAAAAAACTGGGTTAAAATCTAGAATCAAACCAATGTTAGAGGGGGCTTGCGCCGGACACGCCCCCGCCTGGATCCGCACCTGCATTTCAAAGCTGAAAACAACACAGACATGTCACAAATTTTCCTTGTAATTGTACAGCGAAACTGCAAAAGTGTGCCAAGCCTAATTATCCCACATTCTTATCACAGTTTCTGAAATACTGTACTTCAATATAACGCATATTTTTGGGAATGTGATCCACGGGAACGAATTGTTATTTCGTGGGAACGAATTGATAAATTTAGGGAACGAATTGTTAATTCGTGGGACGAATTGATAACTGAGGGAACGAATTGTTAATTCGTGGGAACGAATTGTTAAACTGAGGGAACGAATTGTTATTTCGTGGGAACGAATTATCAAAAAAGAAGAATTCTAAGTCCCCTGCGGGGCTCCGTAGATTATTGATGCGATCAATAGGCGATCGACTTTGAGAACGGGATCGAGGCGTGTTTGATTGATTTATGCTGGAGTACTCTATCTGAGCTGGAGAACTCCTGCCTATTTCATGAAACCTGACCAAATTTTACGGCTATATAAATAATACAAAATTTAAGAATGAGCCTACTTTTTATTTCGTGAAATTTGGTCCAATAGTGATTTTATTGCGAAAAAACTATTTCCACATGTTAAATCCCCATAGACGTCTATGGGGATTTAACATGGGGAATGTTTTCTAATTTCAGAAATAGTGGACCGATTTTCAAAATGTAACTTTTGTTTTCTTACTTACATCATTTCCAAGCTAACTAGCTAGATTTCAGAATGAATTTCCAAAATTGTTCGTTTTTCGACTCCTCCTCCAGGTTTTCCACCTCTTTTTCCCCATGTTATATTCCCATAGAGAACTCATTTTTCGTATTAAATCAATATTTGACCAAATTTCACGAATTAAAAAGAAGGATCTTTCTTAAATTTTGATATAATTTTATATTATCAAAAATAAATATTGTTTTTGCATTGTTTATATGGCCGCACAATTTGGGCAGATTTCGTGAAACAGACAGTAAGCCGAGCTACAACTGTAGTCTTGTGATCAGGAATGTGGCTGTGACTGAAGAAATGGGGCTTATGAAATTTGCGAGCAGTGTAAATTGAGATCAGACAGTGCATCCGGATCATAGTCACACATATCACCCAGTGGTCAGAACGTGAGGCTGAATAATAATCATCACCCTTGTATCCCACCATATTTAAGACACGCCATGCGATTTTGTACCATCTGACAACTTCGTTATTTTATAAAGTACATTTACAAAACTTAAACATTTTTTCCATAAATGAAGTCACAAATTGACAAAAAAAATCAGAGTACATATTTCACACGTACTCTAACATTTGTGTCAACTTCGAAAGTCATTTACAGAAATTATCTCATGTTCTGCAAATATATTTCATGAAATATCGCAGATGTCCGCAGGTACAAACTCGCATGGCGTGTCTCATTTACATGTGGTACATACGTTTGCACTATTCATCATCACGATTCCGTGACTGGTCAGCATTCGCTACTGCCATCGCTGTGGCGCGCCGCGGGACAAAGGGAGTTCTTGGACTTGCTGTTCAGGGGCACGTTTCACTAATAAATTTCGTACGACTAAAATGTTCGTGCAAAGTGCAAATTTAGGATCGTCTTGAAATTTCAATTGATGGATTTATAGTTATTGAGCATATGTTATGTTTAATAAATGAAAATCCAATAATTGAATAGTGAAACGCCCCGTGGGGCCAGTTTCACTAAACTTCATACGAATAAAATGTTCGTAAGTGTAAATTTAGGATCGTCTGGAAATTTCAATACACGGCTTTACATTTATTGAACATAGGCTGTTAATGTGAAATTTACAGACTCATAATGTTGCACTTACGAACATCTTAATCGTACGAAGTTTAGTGAAACGCCTCCCACCCCCTGAATATGTACCTGCTCAGGTAGCACTGGCACATAGCCCAGACACGAACATAATTATACATATATATTATGAGGGATTGTAACTACTGTCTGCTCCACGTTTTTATGCCGACGAACGCATTAAATGTAAAGAAATATTTAAACGTAAGAAAGTTTTCATCAATAACAAAAAAATCACCATCCTCCAAAAAAATATTCCATCAAATATTTATTTTATTGCGAACAAAAGATTTCCCTATGGGAATTTATCATGGGGGCTAAATATAGATTTCTTAAAATAATGTTTGAATTTGTGGACCGATGTTCTAAATATAACTTTTGATTTCTTAGGTACATCATTTCCGAGCTATTACGCCAGGTGTCGGAGTCAATTAAAAAAAAAATCGTTTATCGACCCTCCTCGTCACTCTTCACCTCCTTTTTGCAATATGTTAAATTCCCAATAAAATCATTATTTGATGGAATTTCATCAACTGAAACAAATTGGAGAGGGTGACATTTTTGTTATTGATGAAAAAGTACTTACATTTAAATATTTCTGGAATTTAATGTGTTTAATAGCCAAATGTTCGTCGGCAACAAACGTGGAACAGACAGCAGTTATTTCCCTTTACAAATATATGTATAGATATCCGGTCCTATGCTGTATTTCAGCGTTTATTCCTTACTGAATAGCAAAAAATAGCGTCTTGGGAACAGAGAAGACCCAGATCAAACTGCACATCATGATATGAAACTAGTCTGATACCACCACGAGTCACTATCAGTAAAATAAATATTACTATATGATTTTATCTGTTTAGCGGGCACTTGTAATTTTTAGAACTGGTGGAATAGTGACACAATTATACAATTATTTAATTCCTGTCAAGAACAGTTTGTGCCTACTGAGTGGGCATATAACTTTAATGGTGTCGTTTGTACATTGTGCTTAGCTTACACTGATGCTAGGAGGCGCTTGTGTAATACACTATGCCAAAGCAGTATACTCAGTGACACGAATAAACAAGGCAATAAAACCTTAATTGAAATACAATGAAACCTCTCTAAACCGGACACCCTGTGAGGTCCCCAGGGTGTCCAGCTTAGAGAGGTTTCACTGTAAATCAGGCATTTGATCATTCCGTGTCATAGTTGTGTGCTATGGGATCACTAACATACACTATCACATAAGATAAATGACCAAGAAACTCATCAAATATAAGATCTCATCTGTTTTCTTGGTGTGCGGTTTAGAGAGGTTCCACTGTATGTACTGTTTTATAGTACATGTAGTCGTGTTTGACGATTATCATGGATCGCTTGACCGTATCTCGTTTATTTGTTTCATAGCCCATTGGACATTATTGATGTTACATATAAATACGTGTATAATGAAACCGCACCAGGGGCCCGTTTTACTAAAATTAGTACGACTAAAATGATCGTAAATGCATTTAGGATCGTCTGAAAATTTCAATTGATGGATTTATATTTATTGAGCTTATGCAGCATATACTCATTAAATGTAAATCCCATAATATTTTACAAGAAAACATTGTTAATGTGAAAGATATCATAAGTTTACACTGAAGAACATTTTAGTCGTACAAAGTTAAGTGAAACGACCCCCAGGAATAGATTATGAATACAAGCTTTAAGATAGAAGATGGAGTTCTTCACGTACAGTTGTGCTAGGACATAGCAAACCGGGATAATGACTTAGCAACCAGTGTAGACCCACTCTACCGGGATAATGACTTAGTAATCAGTGTAGACCCACTCTACCGGGATAATGGCTTAGCAACCAGTGTAGAGCCACTCTACCGGGATAATGGCTTAGCAACCAGTGTAGACCCACTCTACCGTGATAATGACTTAGCAACCAGAGTAGATACCCTCTACCGGGATAATGGGGTAGCAACCAGTGTAGACCCACTCTACCGGGATAATGACTTAGCAACCAGTGTAGAGCCAGTCTACCGGGATAATTTAAGGACTATCATAATTTCACAATAACAATATTTTCTTGTAAACAATTATTGGATGTACATTTATTGAGCATAGGCTGCACATGCAGCCTATGCTCAATAAATGTAAATGTATCAATTGGAATTCGCAGAAGATCCTAAATTTGCACTTACGAACATTTTCATCGTACGAAGTATAGTGAAACGGGCCCTGGTGTCTCATATAGCCAATGTGTGGATGTTCGCTTCATACACGGTAAATGGCATCTATATTAATAAATCAATCGCAACCTTTATTTTATCATATTTCATTTTCACTATACATTTACTGTAAAAGGAAAACTGTTGTATTTTTTGTTGTGAAATAGCAATACCAAGGTGCATGATCACGTGCTTACATAAACAACAACAATTATAATTTAATCTTTTCCAGGTTATTCGGTACACGTGACTGGTTATTTCTCTGCAGATAATTGGGAAGCCTCATTAATGCCAAGCTGGCACCTTTCTTGCATTCCAACAGGATGTGTTGATGCAAAACAGATTGGCAGTTGGCAAGTGTGACGAGTACAATACCCAAAAACTGGCGATGATGCATTCCCTGGCGTGTATTCTATCAAACATAATGAGAACGTACTGGCGCAGGAATGTTGCCAATTCTTAGTTTACGACACGTCAAACCCAATTTCCGGGAAAACATAACTATTTCAAGAAAATTACTTTTATTCCTTAGAATCAGGTGGTTATAAACATAATTGATAATATTTGAAAACTAGTTTTCAGTAGTAATGTACATACATGTATGTACATGTCGATGTGTGTTGTTGTTATTTTGGCTTTGGAAATCATGGTTCGAGACCAGCAGCCGACTTCACCAACATTTCAAAGTATACTTATCTTGCTTGCTAAGTACACTTTGAGGGAGAAATTTTCAATTACAGGATAAATTTATTAATTATTATTATAATGAATACTTTTACTGATCAAATATATGCAGTCGTTGGTTATATATGAACTAATGCATTTCGGGAAAAATAAATGATTACTCAAAGAATGTTTAGCTAGTTAAGTATGTTTAGCAATTTTCGTGAAGTCGGCTACTGTATTACCATGAGTTGCGCTTGCTTTGCATCAGGACGTGATTATATTTGCAATTACAGTGGAACCTTTCTAGACCAGACACCAAGATAACATCGGCAATCTTATTTTTGATGTGTGTCTTGGTCATTTATCTCAGGTGATAATATTTTTTTTGTGATCGCATGTAGCACACAACTATGGCTCAGAATGATCTAATAACTGATTTACAGTGAAACCTCTCTAAGAGGGACCTCACACGGTGTCCGGTTTCGAGAGGTTTCACTATATCATGGATCTCTTGATCGTATCTTGTGGTATGATGTTGGGAAACATGTGTGTAGCGAGTGAATTTCACATACCTACAGCGAAGACTTGTTGAAGGTTCCCAGACAACAAAACGCGAAAAAAATGGAAAACGAAGTGAACATGATCGTTTTGTATAACGATATGCATAGAAACGGTTATCGTCTGTTTGTATAGTACATATCTGTGAAAACTATATTTTCGTTTAAATACCCGGCTATTTGAACGCATGTCGTTTCTTTGAACACATCATTTTGACATCGTTTACGTTGTGATATGCAAGCGTTCTTTTGTGGAACCAGGAACAAATCATGTGCTGCAGTGTTGAAGACATGTCGTTGAACAAACAGATTGTTTTCACTTCGTTTTCCATTCGTTTTCCATTCGTTTTCTTGTTGTCCGTTTGGGAACATTCAACAAATCTTCGCTTTACATCTAAATGTGGCTGTCACTGGATAAATATGGCTCATGGGTTTTGCGACCAGTATATATACAGATCCAACTGTGGTTCCGCACAGTCTGATCAGAATCTACACTGTTCATCAGTCCATCAATGAAACACCCATCATTCTAACAAGAAATACAGACCAGGCTGCATGAGTGAGCTATTTGATCAGGAGCTACACTGGTAACAAATCCCATAAGCCCCGGTTCTCCATTCACAGCCAAAAATGATGTGTGCACTCACTGCGTTCCTCATATTCCATTGTCAACGTCACACACCACAACCCCTAGTACTGCCAACATCATACACCCACAACTAGCCTAGTACTGTCAAAGTAACAATCCACAACTAACCTAGTACCGCCAACATCACACACCACAACTAACCTGGTACTGACAAAGTCACACGCCACAACTAACCTAGTACTGCCAACATCCCACACCACAACTAACCTGGTACTGACAAAGTCACACGCCAAAACTAACCTAGTACTGCCGACATCACATACCACAACTAACCTAGTACTGTCAAAGTCACACGCCACAACTAACCTAGTACTGCAAAAGCCACACACCACAACTAACCTAGTACTGCCAAAGTCACACGCGTCAACTAAGTTAGTATTGCCAAAGTCACACGCCACAACTAACCTAGTACTGCCAAAGTCACACGCCACAACTAACCTAGTACTGCCAACGTCAAACGCGACAACTAAGTTAGTATTGCCAACATCACACGCCACAACTAATCCATTATTGCCAAAGTCACACTCCACAACTAACCCAGTACTACCAAAGTCACACGCCACAACTTACGCAGTACTACCAAAGTTAGACGCCACAACTAACCTACTACTGCCAAAGTCACACGCCACAACTAATCCATTACTGCCAAAGTCACACGCTACAACTAATCTACTATTGACAAAGTCACACGCCACAACTAACCTAGTACTGTCAATATCACACACCACAACTAACCTGTTACTGACAAAGTCACATGCCACAACTAACCTAGTACTGCCAATATCACACACCACAACTAACCTGGTACTTACAAAGTCACACGCCACAACTAACCTAGTACAGCTAACATCACACACCACAACTAATCTGGTACTGACAAAGTCACACGCCACAACTAACGTAGTACTGCCGACATCACACACCACAACTAACCTGGTACTGACAAAATCACAAACCACAAATAACCTAGTACTGCCAACATCACACACCACAACTAAGCTGGTACTGACAAAGTCACACCACAACAACGTGCACACACACACAACAAACCTAGGTACTGACAAAGTCACACACCACAACTAACCTATACTGCCCTCACACACCACACTAACCTGTACTAAAGACAGCACGCCACAACTAACCTAGTACTGCCAACATCACACTCCACAACTAACCTGGTACTGACAAAGTCACACGCCACAACTAACCTAGTACTGCCGATGTCACATGCCACAACTAACTAAGTTAGTACTGCCAAAGTCACACACCACAACTAACCTAGTACTGCAAAGTCACACACCACAATTAACATAGTACTGCCAAAGTCAGACGCCACAACTAAGTTAGTACTGCCAAATTCATACACCACAACTAACCTAGTACTGCCAAATACCTAGTACTGCCAATGTCACACGCCACAACTAACCTAGTACTATCAACGTCAAACGCCGCAACCAAGCTGGTACTGCAAAAGTCACACGCGACGAATAGGCTAGTACCGCCAACATCACACGCCACAGATAATCTAGTACTGCCAAGGTCACACGCCACAACTAACCTAGTACTGCCAAAGTCACACGCCACAACTAACCTAGTACTGTCAGAGTCACACACAACTAACCTAGTACTGCCAAAGTCACACGCCACAACTAACCTGGTACTGCCAAAGTCACACGCCACAACTAACATAGTACTGCCAAAGTCACACGCCACAACTAACCTAGTACTGCAAAAGCCACACACAACAACTAACCTAGTACTGCCAAAGTCACACGCAACAACTACGTTAGTATTGCCAAAGTCACACACCACAACTAACCTAGTACTGCCAACGTCACACATAACAACTAGCCTAGTACTGCCAAAGTAACACGCCACAACTAACCTAGTACCGCCAACATCACACACCACAACTAACCTAGTACTGACAAAGTCACACGCCACAACTAACCTAGTACTGCCAACATCACACACCACAACTAACCTGGTACTGACAAAGTCACACGCCACAACTAATCTAGTACTGCCAAAGTCACACGCGACAACTAAGTTAGTATTGCCAAAGTCACACGCCACAACTAACCTAGTACTGCCAAAGTCACACGCCACAACTAACCTAGTACTGCCACCGTCACACGCGACAACTAAGTTAGTATTGCCAACATCACACGCCACAACTAATCCATTACTGCCAAAGTCACACGTCACAACTTACCCAGTACTAACAAAGTCACAAGCCACAACTTACCCAGTACTACCAAAGTTACACGCCGCAACTAACCTAATAATGCCAAAGTCACACGCCACAACTAATCAATTACTGCCAAAGTCACACGCTACAACTAATCTACTACTGACAAAGTCACACGCCACAACTAACCTGGTACTGCCAACATCACACACCAGAACTAACTTGGTACTGACAAAGTCACACGCCACAACTAACCTAGTAGGTCACAACTGTGTTTTGGTATCAAGAAAAGTCATTGTAATCAGAGATACATAACAGCGAAACACATCTAAGTTAAACATCCGTATTGTCCCGAGTGTCCGGTTTAGAGGGTTTCCACTGTAATTATGGACAACAATTTCATTGGGATTCACACGCCACAACTATCCTAGTGCTGCCAAGGTCACACGCCACAACTAACCTAGTACTGCCAAAGTTACACACCACTATTAACCCAGTACTGCCAAAGTCAGACGCCACAAATAACCTAATAACATTCACGCGCTCTAGAATTGTATTTACATGTACGGTAACCGATTCCTCGTCAAAACGACAGAATTAAATACACAGGGTAACCTGCTCTGCGTTTGCTACGCTATGTTCATCAGAAATATTCATCATTGTAAGAGAAAGATATTAAAGGAAATCCATTGTAAGAACATACATCTAAAAAACATGACGTTACGCCGTTCGTAATTGGAAACATATATTCTGAACCACACTATAAATATGTTCATACTTCAAAATCATTAGGCATGTATACATACGTGACATCATGGTAATATTCGATAAACGCGTCGTTTCTGCTTGTAAATATGAATACATGTTTAAAGAGTACACCTCGGCTTGCGTAAAAAATAAGCACGATAAGTGTCCACTGATTGTGTCTACACTAGATATGTGACTGTGACTGGAGATGTGGAGCTTATGATATTTGAGATCAGCGCCGATCCAGATCAGCCTGTGCATCCGCACAGTCTGATCAAGATCTGCACTGGTCGTCATTCCATCAATGAAATACTTGTCATGCTTCTAACAAGCAATACAAATCATTATCAGATTACATGAGTGTACTACTTGATCTGAATCTACACTGGTCAAAAATCCTGTAAGTCACATGTCTCCAGTCACAGTCAGATATGTGGTATCCTGTGCATGTTTCCTCGCGTTCAGACCTCCTATAAGTACTTGAACGATCTGGATCTGGATCATAGTCAACATTCAACCTGTGAAATTAGATATTTCTCCTCAGTATAATCGCTACATTTAGGAGTTGTCAATCATGTATTTCGTACTTCTGGGAATACTGGCGTGTGTCACGAGTCACGTGATGGCCGCGCCGGGCGGGAATACATTTTTCCAAGAGCCGCAGTGCTCGAAATTTAGTTTCGAGGAGAAAATCATGGAAAAAGTCATTAGATTTGAAGTGACGATTGAAACAATAAAGGGACAATTTGAGAGTATGCAATCGAAACTTCGGCAGGAGCAAGCCGAACTCAGTCGCGACAAAGATATCATGCTGGAGGAGGTGCGCACTCTGAAGAATGACATTATCGGAGACTTTCAGGAAATGCGCGGCAGCCTGGAGGGACAACAGTCGGCGGCCAACTGGCGGATTGACGAACTCATAACGAAGACTGAGGCCCAGGTGACGAGGATGTCACGTGACGTGCACTCCTTGGTCAATACGACGATATCACAGATACGTGGTATGTATGTATGATTTCACGACAACATGCGTCTGATTGTAATACATGTATTGGACAATATGTAGCCTGTCTATGTCATGTTATACTGTGCCACACGCTTGCAGTCTCATGGTGCATGTAGCAACTTACGTGTATCTAGATATCATCGATCAAGACACGACGAGGTTTGTACCCTTTCACCCCTAAGTAACCTGGAATGGAGTTTGATATGTTAATTTTGCAACCAATCCAACCGTCCCAAACTGGTTTTCAGACTAGTCTATTTATGAAAAGGGGGTGTTGTTGTTCTCAAAAATATGAAAACAACTAACTAATCGAAAAGTGCAGATCCTGATGAGACTGCTCGTTACGAGCCGCCTCATCTGGATCTGCACTGTTTGCATAAACCCATATAGCGGGCTTTCGGGTTCAAAGTAGTTCAAAGTCGTTTTTTATCGTCCATGAAGACGCAAGGAGGTCTGTCGGCACATTCAGAACGGATAGTTGTTCGCTTGGTTTGTTCGCTACATTATTCAATGCTTGATGAGTGAGCCATAAAATATTATCTGATATGCATTGGCAGAAACGTCATATTGACTGAGGCGAATTGTTTTATTATATGATAACAGTATCCTTGATCAATAATTATGATACTTGTTTTGAGCATTTACGCTCCATATGCTATACCTCTCTACTGTCTGTTCCACGTTTTGCTGCCGATAGACTTTTGGCTATTAAACATATTAAATGTAAAAATATTTAAATGTAATTACTTTATCATCAATAACAAAAAAGTCACCCTCCCCCCTCCACCCCACCCCACAACCGTGCATCGTTAACATGGTGTTACAAAAGTGAGATAAACAAAAACTCTGAAAGATACTTGAATTTTCTGTTCAGAATATTTTTTTCTAAAATATAAAATGTAAACATCGAAAATTGTGTCATTATATCTCGTTTTCCTGGAGCGTGCCCATATGAGATTTTGTACATTCGGACATCTGCGTAATTTCATGAAATAAGTTTACAAAATGTACAACATTTTTCATAAATAAAGTCGAAAGTTGACAAAGTTTTCAGAGTACATGAGGAATGTACATGTACTCTGACAATTTTGTCAACTTTTGACGCCATATGCAAAGCTGAGGCCGTGTAACTTTGAATTACTGACTGTTTTACAAACAACGTTATAGAGTCGCGCAGGAGACGTAGAATACTTTTTTATTAATTCGTTCCCACGAAATAACAATTCGTTCCCTAAATTTAACAATTCGTTCCCACGAATTAACAATTCGTTCCCTCGAATTGCCAGCTGCGCGCGCACTAAGGTAATTCGAGGGAACGAATTGTTAAATTGAGGGAACGAATTGTTATTTCGTGGAAACGAATTAATAAAAGAAAAGCCATGTCCCCTGCGGGGCTCCGTACCACGTCGACTGTTCGAACAATTCAACATTTACGCTTTGGAAAAGTGAATGGAAGCAGTCTATATTGCTTGTTGGAAGCATGACGGGGGTTTCATTGGTGGAATGGCGAACAGTGCAGATCCTGATCAGACTGTGCAGATGCACAGGCTGATCTGGATCTATACTGGCCACCAAACCCATAAGACCCATTTCTGGTCGTTTACCGGTGCTAGGGACCAATACACGTACATAGTATTTACTGCACACGAACAAGCGCAGACTTGTCTGCGTTACGTCTTGACACTGACGTCATATTGTCGACGTTCGACTAATGGAACTTCAGGAGTTTTATTTGTTACCCGGATGTGCGTATCTTCGTTCAATGTATCACAGTTCATTTGTATTTCATATAGAACTGACGACTCCTTATAGTTAACGATTAAATTTATGCAGAATTATTAATAATTTTTGATTGTTAGAAGCATGACGGGGGTTGCATTGGTGGAATGGCGAACAGTGCAGATACTGATCAGACAGTGCGGATGCACAATCTGATCAGGATATACACTGGTCGCAAAACCCATAAGCCCCATTTGACCAGTCACATTTCTGGTTGTATACCGGTGATAGGGGCCAGCGTTGGCGTAATGGAACAATACATAGAGAATAGTAGGTTAGTGCCGTGAATGGGAAAAACATATCTGGCAAGGCTTAGGAAACGGGATGGGCGAGGCTCTGCCGAGCCCATCCCGTTTCCGTGCTGCGCCAGATATGTTTTACCATTCACGGCACTTACCTACTATTCTATTTATCCCGTCAACACCTACAAATAGCTTTAAAATGCAAAAGATAACTCCAGCCACATCCTCAAAATCGGAGAATCGATTAGAGTGATAACCGCATCACAACTTTGATTGTTGCCCTGCACACTCAAAATAAGTCTGTACCTTTTGGAAGCAAACATCGCTTAATGTCACGGTAGTTTAGCATATTTCACACAAACACATTTTTACACGTATTTCTACTTTTAATAATGTCGAGAATCATGAATATTAAAGTATATTTAATAATTACACAGCCGTGTAAACACGTGTGCTCATGAGATTTTGGAGCGGCAACTTACTCATTGCGTTTCAAACACACTGTCACTGGGCAGATATTTTACAATTAACAGCATGTACAGTTACTGTTTGTACACATGGAAGTTGTTGATGTTCAGTGTGGCTCCGGCAAATAGTGACTGGACATATTGCTGATTCGCATTACTGGATATTGTCAGTGATTGAAGTGCGACACCACTCTGCCTCTATGTCAAAGTTTACTGTGTCAAAGTAGTTATAAAGCATTATTGAAACACATATTCATACGCAGTGATTGGGTCGTATTGACTGGATATCAAAAATGTTTCATTTCACATAGGCACTGTGTTGACGGGATAAATGTCATTACTGCACACGAACAAGCGTTGACGTGTCTGCGTTACGTCATGACACTGACGTCATTTCGTCATTTTCTCGACGTTCGACTAATGGAACGTCAGCAGTTTTATTTGTAGCCCGGATGTGCGTATTTTCGGTCAATGTATCATAATTTATTTTTATTTTATATAGAACTGACGACTCCTTATAGTTAACGATTGAAAGTACGCACAATTATTATAATTAATTTATTACAGCCATTATTTTGGTTAGAACATATTTATGCATACATTTAACAAATTTCCCTCAAAGTACACTTTAAATACCGAGATAAGTGTGCTTAGAGATTTTGGTGAAATCGGCTACAGTATATGTGTCTGCAAACAATACAATTTATTCCACGTGTCATGTTCACTTCCCTTTCTGTCCGTGTAGATGAGGCGACGTCTCCGGCCGTGGCGTTCAGCGCCAGGACGGTATCGGACTTGGCACCAGTGCCGGGCGACATACTCGTGTTTACAGAGTCAGACCTGAACCTCGGCGACGGGTTCGACGTCGGCACAGGCCGCTTCACCGACCCGGTGACCGGCGTCTACTTGTTCGGCATACAATTTTGTCTGCGAAACAACCAATATAAGATATTTTGGCTTGTGACGTACGATGGGACGACGTTGCACACTACGACGATAACAACGGTGACACATACTCCGGCTGGAGCAGAGTGCATGGCAGAGACAACTGTTGTCTCCCTGGTCAAGGGTGACGTCATTTCTGTCAAATTTATCAACGGAGGCACCGGGAACATGTATCAGGACCCTGACTTCCATTATATGTTCAGCGGTGCCTTGATTCAGAAGTTGTAAACATGTTGGAAGTGAGTTTCTTGCCATAAGCACGATGTCTCATTATTATTATTATATACGTACTTTCGTTTCCCATTGACTACAATACATGGAACATACATGTATATGGAACACAAGCCGTCAATAGTTTGCCATATTGACGTATCGTGAGTTCATATTGGTCTGTGCCGGAAGTACGTTTCACCACCTCGTAAAATAGTTCACGCTAAATCATCACTTACTTGTATACGTCTGTTATAGTTATATGTTTTCGAAGTGTTTATAAATTGTGAGTGATATACGTATATAATAAAAAGGTCACTTAATTTGTAAGTGGATATATGCCATTAGTTCCGCCGCGCAAAGATATTGCACGCTACGGAACTCGTACATATATTCACATGGAAATTAAATAACATATAAATACACCGTGCCATGAGAACCTGCTGATAACGCCACCTGGTGCTCGTTTCACTAAACAAGTTCGTAAGTGTTGACTTTGCCTGTAGAAAAACATTTAGACTGACGGCCGATGCTGGAAACTCTTGTTGATATGTTCACGTGTACTGATGTGCGTCTGAACGTGCAACATGGTAACGTTAATTAACCACGTAAGCATATTAGTAGAAATATTCGTATGAATATTGTTATCGCAAGTAGTTTAGTGAAACGGGCCCCTGGTTGTCATCCCTTAAATACGTGTACTTTAGTTGAGCGCACACACATACAGCCCATATCAGGTTTAAACCAACGAACACATCGTTTCCTAATTACAAAAACAAAAACGGTCTCAAAAC
Organism: Conchocele bisecta; assembly: GCA_029237695.1. NCBI lineage: Eukaryota > Metazoa > Mollusca > Bivalvia > Lucinida > Thyasiridae > Conchocele > Conchocele bisecta. The sequence goes on from CM055271.1 coordinate 79,824,979, forward strand.
GATGTACATGTATAAACGATAGGCAATCGTTTGTGTGTGGACCTAGAACAAATCCGGATCATTGTATTCTGCATCCGGCCCACTAGTGGCGGGCAGTAACTCTGACAAACTCCCGTACACTACACTTCATACTTCAGCACCATAGGCAGTCGGCGTGTTTTGGCTTTCATCGATATCACTATATATATCAACAAGGCTTATAGCTGTGGTCGGACACGACCTCGTATCACAACAAATTGATTTTATTAACGCTAATGTAAATATTTTGGCGGAATGTGCACATGTTAGTTTGAGAATTATTGTTATCTTGCTGAAATAGCATAATTAGAACATAATTATACAAAGAATATCGAATTATAATTGGTTTTCCTAACTCGAACACGACCTCGTATCATGATAAATGAAATAGTGTGTTTAAGGCTCTAACGTCAATATTGTAGTGGCAAGTTCATATGCTCATTTGCGAATTATCGTTATGCTGCAGAAATACATAATACATATTTAATCTCAAGAGAAGTAATCATTTTAATGTATTCAGTATTACTAGCGCCGTTCAATTATAGCAGTACCGACGAAAGCCGAAACACGCCGAATGCCTGTGTTCAGCACATACGAATATATATCTGCTATAAACACTAGTGCTGCAGTCCACGCGAGCGTAAAATCTAAATGGGCACTGGATTCCTGATGAATTCCCATTCAGTTACATGCAGAAGATACTGCATAAACACATTTTCATCTAGTAAACGGCGCAAGTTGTAAGTATATGTAAAGCTGAGTGGCATCTCGTCAAGAAACCGGCATGTTCCGCCGCTGCCGAGTGCAGCACCTGTGACAAATGACGCACAGTTAGTACCCGTAGACATACCAACCACGGGCATGTAGTTGTAAACGGTGCAACCATATACGATAAATATACTACAGTAAAACCTCGCTAAACCTGACACCATGGGAGCTCCCATGGTGTCCGATTTAGCGAGGTTTCACTGTAAATCAGGCATTCGATTATTCCGAGCCATAGTTCTGTGCTATGCCATCACGGACAGACATTATCACCTGAGATAAATGATCGAGAAACCCATCAAAGTTATTATCACATACATTTCTTGTTGTCCGGTTTAGAGAGGTTCCACTCTACCAAGCTTCGTAGTATTCAATAGCGTGCGTTAATCTTGCCAAGATAATAGAAGTTTATGAAAATCTAATCGCATTGTCAAGATTGGTGCGGGCGATGACGGTGTACTGTAAGTGAGCTACACATATATTGACAAGATTGGTGCGGACGATGACGGTGTACTGTAAGTGAGTCATACATATATTGACAAGATTGGTGCGGGCGATGACGGTGTACTGTAAGTGAGTCACACATATATTGACAAGATTGGTGCTGGCAATGACGGTGTACTGTAAGTGAGTCACACATATATTGACAAGATTGGTGCAGGCGATGACGGTGTACTGTAAGTGAGTCACACATATATTGACAAGATTGGTGCTGGCAATGACGGTGTACTGTAAGTGAGTCACACATATATTGACAAGATTGGTGCGGACGATGACGGTGTACTGTAAGTGAGTCACACATATATTGACAAGATTGGTGCGGGCGATGACGGTGTACTGTAAGTGAGTCACACATATATTGACACGATTGGTGCTGGCAATGACGGTGTACTGTAAGGGAGTCACACATATATTGACAAGATTGGTGCGGGCGATGACGGTGTACTGTAAGTGAGTCACACATTTCGTAGCATGTCCAGATTGTACCGTCAAACCTGTGAATAAAAGCCAGTCATGGGAAGAGAAAAGTATGGCCTTTGTTCACGGGCGGTATTTGTTCACAGTTTCAGTTACGTAGAAATTTAGTAATTGTAAAAACAAAAGCGTGGCTGCTATAGACAGGTAATTGCTATTCGGAGGTGGACTTTATCACAGGTTCGACTGTACATTATGGCATATCTGGAAAAATGCCTTTGGAACAGCGTTTTCTTTATTTACGGTCTGAGGCTAGTAGTACATACTGTGGAGATAAAATATAAATAGCATATAACAATGGAACTGTACCTCTTCATCTTGCCGAGTACACACACCACCGCCTGTGTTAATCTTGCCAGGATTATCAACGTTTCTGAACATATATTCACACCGCCAATTCACAATCAAGCTGCTTGTTTTCAATCACAATATATTTACACCTTCTATAAATCCATAATGCAAACGCCCATTCGATGTATTGCGTTTACATCCCAGTATAATACATTAGACACACGTAAGGTTGCGCGTTGTCGTTGATTGGTTAAAGTTCGTGTGACGTCATTAATTTCCACTAGGTTATCAATATCTGCACGCTATTGACCGGCAACGTCGCTGTTCCAGGAATTGCGACAACATGACGTAAAACAAGAGTAATCTTAATTTTAACACTATATTTGGTTATTTTTAATTTTTTAATCTATCAACAAATTCAGTGTAAATATAAGTAATAACACCATGGGCTGTAGCGTTTACTGGAGTGTACAATACATGTGGTCCGTTTAAAGTTTGCGCGGAGTCCGAACACTTTAAACAGACGATTGTACACCCCGGCAAGATTATCGCAGGCGGTTGTGTAGTCCTCAGAGTGTTTATTTGTAACGGTAGCAAACGACGCTTGCTGAGTTCGCAAACACAAAACAACTGTGACAACGTGGTGTATTCACTGTCTGTATAAACTGTACAGTGAAACCTCGCAAAACCCGACACCCTGGAAGGTCCCCAGGGTGTCCGGTTTAGCAAGGTTTCACGGTAAATTAGCTACTGGGGTGTCAGGTTTAGCGAGGTTTCGCTGCAAATCAGTCATTTGATTATTCCGAGCCAGATTTGTGTGCTATGCGATCATGACAGGCATTATTACCGGAGACAAATTACTAAGAAACATATACAAATTATGATGATATAAAGTTCTCGTTGTCCGGTTTAGAGAGGTTCCACTGTATAAATTCAAGGACTACATTGGATGGCTTACGGCCTACATAAGGTTCCCGTGGAGCATAATGCCAACAGAGAGAGGGAGTAGTCAGTTATGCGTTTGCCTCTGAGATAATCACATGTCTAGTTAGTCGATTACTGTGTTATACAATAAATGGAGCTAGCGCTCAAAATGATTTTAATTTACTGGGCCCCGGGACAATGCAGTGCGATTGACAATATATTGCTATAACACGTCACACGACTGGGATGCATTTTATATTTTCTAAACTCTATGCTTTTATTTCTTTACACCAATGGGCGGTAGGTTGGGAGGATGAGAAGGGTACATTTAACGATGGGCTTAATCCTTAACGGAACCACGATATGCCTGGTTTGACCCTCGTGTACATTTTGACGCGACAGTTGAATCAGGTTATACCCAATACATGTATAATAGCAATACTAGTAGTACTAATACTATCTCACTCACTTGAACGGCGACCTTGGACTGAGCAGGTCGTGTGTTTTTACAGGCCGGCAATTTTCTTAAGGCTACCGGCGGCGGCCATTTTGACTGCTTGAAATTAACTGAAATTTCCATTGTGTTTATACTTATTCAGTTCTGATTTTCTGATAGTATCACTTTTTGGTAGTGGGGCTAAATGACTGTGGTGTGGTGAGAACCTGACACGAGATTTGTGAAGTCAGTAGATTTTCTTTAAATTTTTCCGAATAAAAAGAACGGATTTTGATGATATATAGCGCATGAAAAGACGATAACTTATACGTTTTGTGGGTGCTCTATATTTATAACATTGACGAATAATCGACTACCGTTGTTTCTTGCAATCACATGCCCTGTTTTTATTTAGATTGACGGTACCGTAATTGATTCTCATCAAAACGACAGAATTATGAGACTAAAGAAAACTCTACAATGCAGGGCAACCCGTTCCGCATTTCCTGCGCTATATCTGATAAAAAATCGTCACTCCGTTAGAATGATATTAATGGAAACCAACTGTAAACACAGCTAACGTGCTGTTTTCCGATCTCAAACCTACTCTTCGCCTATATTATTATATACGTACTTTCGTTTCCCACTGAAACACAATGGAACGCAAGCTGTCAATATATTTTCATATTGACACCTCGAGCGTTCATATTGGTCACTGCCCGAATTACGTTTCACCTAGTAAAATCGTTCCCGCTAATCATAACTAATTTGACTACTTTATTTACAGTCTGGAGGAATTTTGGTATAACACAAAATTATCTGTTCAAGTTTATTTCTTTGCTGATTATTGTTTCTTATAAAAACTCTGTGTGATGTGAAGTGAGAAATTTGAGAAATCCAAGATGGCCGCCATATATTAATAATATTGCGGCAGCGTATAATAGTACGCATATAATTTAAATATTGTTATATAAATTGATATAGTATGGTCTTTTCAAGGGTATATAAGGACAATATATGTGCACATTTTCAAAATCCAATATGGCCGTCATGTATCTACAAATTTATCTACGACTTGACATCGTCAATGCTGAAGTCACATCTATATGTAATTTACTTTGATGATGGTGCAGCTTTATGGGTGATCAAATGACCCACTGAAAATGGTCAATGCTAAATACTAAGATTTAGCTCATTTCTATGTAGCATGAAACAATCAAATATGCAGATCGTGTTTGAGAGCTATAAAAATTGTTATAAACATATGTTATTAAATAATAATTTACAGCAATTATAGGTATACAGGCAGTGTAGGAGAATTTGAATGAACGCTTGATTTCTTATAGAGTTCCTCTCCTGAGGTATGGAAATTGCAGTACTAACAAATCTACAATAATTGTTCGAAACAAATAGACAGCAGGACTTTCACTATTACGTCGACAGCTTGACTGCCATAATATATTCACAAAGAATAAATTGCAGTGCGTAGACATAATATGAAATGAATGTGGGATAAGACCAGACACATTCAGCAACACGCGTCACAGTCCGTAATCACTGGACAAGATCGTGTGCCAACTGAAGACAGTGCCAGAGTGCTCACAGTGAGATATAGCATTGCCAGGTCACAGCACAACGCATGTTCCCGCCAAAGCATGCAGCATAATAGACATTAATGTAACACATGCTAGGCAACGTGTTATATCAGATCGTCCCCGTATGCATCAACTGGTATGGTGTGATATGGCTGTTCGATTTTGCATTATTGTGTTACACAGATTAAGCTCTTAGAAGTTGTAGTATCAATGCAATTTGATCATGGTTCTAATTTTGTGACGCAAGCGATTGTCACCTGTTCGTGACAGTTACAAGTTTCCACAATGCAGCTCAAATTCATTGATCGATGTTGTTGGATGGATACATCATTACATCAACACCGAAACTGATATCACTACGTCCAACTGATGTAACATATATTGAAGGTGTAACACATATACATATACTGCATATCCTCTATAGCTTGGTCATTGTTCTCACTGCCTTTCACTGGTCATAAAACGATAGTCTCGTAATATACAAGACGATTACAAGTGGTGCATATGGACTTCTCAAGTTAATCACATGTTCACGTGTGCAAGAAAATTGCGTGCATATGTTCATTTGCATGTCTGCCGTGCATTTAATTATGTTCCTGCCAGGTATTGGAAGCTGTTTCAATGAACTTACTAAACAAAAAGAGATAGATCATTTCGGGCCTACATGGCAATTTCACAGTCTTGAAAAGCTCACCGCTGATTGTCTAATGACAGTGTATGCCCTTTGCAACTATAGTAAGACATCTTAATTATAACAACTGTGTAGATATTCATTGGCGGTGCCATATGTGCCAATGTGGTGGAAGTCATAACTATGATATTATCTAATATATGCATGAAATCATGCAAACCATAGTTGACATCTTATCAAATACCACTCGTATCTTAAACTGTTCTGCATGTTAGTCAAGTATTAGAGCAATGACCTTCAATTCTGGACTATGGAGGGAGAGTATTCGTATTTTAGCGAATAATCAGCCATTAAGGAGTCATTTCTTAACGGTTGGGATCGCAACTAGGGCCAAATGATCTGGTATGGTACGAGTGCCTGGCACAAACTAGGGACACTGTATGTCAATGCTGAAAGTCCGTTGCTGCCATTTCAATGCTTACTGTATGGAACATTCCTGTCAGTATATGACTTGGCTGTTGAACTGAAGTAGCACCACTCAATAAATCAATGTTGGAGGCAGTGTGCTGTATCCCCTCTCAAGATACGGGTACTCTCATCTCACTTGTCTTTTCGACGAAACATGAAATGAATGTCCCATCTCTATATGACCTTAGCTGTTGATGGAACGTTAAAAGATTTCACCTTTTCTCATTTGCTCATTGCAAGATCGAGGAAATAAACAGATTTTGTACAGAAATAAGTATCTACCAATGGCCATATTGTCACATTATAGATCATCGATCACAGCATATGTATTGTGTTAAATTATACTTTGATTTCAGTTGTTTTGATTATTTTAGTTGAAAAATATTATACTTGGCAGCCAGCTTGAATGTCAAAAAATGCCTGAATCTAATATCACACATAGTGACCTTACACACACTTGACACCAGATCCAATAATTATACAATACTAATGGACATATGGTCATATTTAATGCTACTATTATGGAACTACGTGTAAATTTAGAGTCGATCAGTGTTACTTGATACTGTGGGGAAGTGGCGGCCATCTTGGAGGTTTGCATAGTCTGATCCTGTTTAATAGATACAACTAGTGACACAGCTTTCTATATAGCCTTGGCAGAACATATTATGCACAGTCAGTGCCACTAGTACAGTTTTAATGCATATTTGTTTTATATCTGGCAGCCATATTTAATTCACAAATAGGCGAATCAATTTTAGCTGGACATATTTAGATCATATTAGACCTGAATAGCACACAATATATGAACTTCCATCATATTACTGACATTTTGGTGAAAGTGTTAACATTACAAAGAATATTTCCTAGATTTTATTGATGTGTTGCGGTCATCTTGAATTTCTCAAAAAAGATTTATTGTTTTCCCTAGTTTCCCGACCGATGAAATAGAGCATTTCGTCTCAATTAGTCGCATATTGCGACGCTTTCGCCGAAATCTATTAGATTAATCATTAAATGTTGCAATAAATGTTAAATATATACAGAACCACAGGCCCCGCCTTGTTGACGTATTTTCCTGTGACGCGCACCATGCGTATGATCGATTCAGTGTCAAATTTCCAATCACGTAATAGTATCGTTGTTGAAAACATGTTTATGGGCAGCGCTCTATTATAATAGACTACTTTATTACAAATTCAGTATGTGAACTATAAATATTACTAATTACTTTGCATGTGGATACGTGTCAATCGTTATGGATGTATTTTAGATATTGAATTTTTAATAACTTATACTAAAAATTCAATATTTGAACTATAACTAACTTATTGTTTGCCACACCCCATCGCGTGCTCATGTTACGTTTGAACGGAATACCGCCACTACACGCTTTCAAATGGCGAAATACCTGATTGGCAGTTTTCGAACCAATCGATCATGTACACGCGGCGACCAAATAAAACTTTGCAAGTACTGCAACATTTAATGATTAATTTAATATATATTGACGAAAGCATCGTCGTATGCGATTAATTGAGACGAAATGCTGTGAAGTCATTGGTTGATAAACTATAACTATTACTTATTGGCTGCCCGATTTTCTTGACCAATGAATGTAGAGAATTTCGTCTCAAGTACTCGCATATTGCGACGCTTTCGACAATGTCTATTAAACTAATCTGGTCTATTTATAACGAATAGACCCCTTTATTATAGGGATTGACCGTTCGGGCCATCGCCGCCCGATACGCATCATGGGTCTGGGAATTCGCCCCTTTTGACCAAAGCCGCCAGTGTGCTACCAAATAATACTCTGGGAGTCTGGGTTTGGTCGCACCTATTATCGCGTGCGTAATAATGCTTGTCCGTCCTGTCATCTAGTGTGTGTCGTGTTTATTATATGCTTATGCGCAGGCTGATCTGGGGCTACACTGGTTGCACATGTTACAAATTATACGCTGTTATTGTTCCGGGCCGACTTAGTCGTCAAGCACGGGTAATTCTCAGCACTATATAAAGTCACCCATGTGGTTGGCACAACCTTTCTCTCGACAAACAGCAACCAGATCAGACGTAATTTCATACCAGATAAGTATTGTGTTTGCATTGAGTTTTTATTATTATCTTTTGTTGTACACATGTTGCCTTGTTTTAAAACTATTTCACTACGAAGTTGCTACATGTATCTAGCTGCACTACTGGGCATATGTTCTATATTACTCCATTGGTAATTTAAAATTGGAATTAGATCCCACGTGTTCAGAGTTCGTGGATCGGCCCGATGCGTCTGCTATCGAGGACGAAGTATTTAGGCAACTTGCTTTCTAGTCACCGGCGCTGGGCGGTGCTGTTTTCCAAAGGGCCTTCCCTGCGAGTGCAGCTAGTATGTGTTTAAACGTGGCAGCTTCGTGTATTCACATAACGTTGTCATGCCACTTCGGTCCATCTTATCAAGGTCCCTTGCAACTACAACTTAACCAACATTTATAAGCAGTTTACTATAAGGACATATTCTTTATACTTTGAATTGACCTAGTAACCACAGCTACATGTATGTTCATGGCATCGGCCTGGCCTGTGCACGTTTTGTGCAATCGACAGTTACCATTCTCTTTCTTGCATACGCGGGATTGAAGGTCTGGTTGTACCTCGCAAAATAATCGTGTATTTAATTGCATCCTTTCTATTTATCCGGGTATTGCTACGATGTCATCTCGTAATTGTCTCCATTTATGATAGGCTATGCAAGAGACGATCCATTCAGCACCTTCATGTAAATGTAGCTGGTCTCGAATTCCGATATTCGTTGGCGCTATTTCAGAAACATATCCGTAAACCACAAGGTGCCGATACCACCCCATCCCCCGATGGTATGCCCCCCTCCCCCTTTTTGTATACGACATGATATCACTCTGTCCCAATATCTCCCCTAAACACATTCCGGAATTCGGGCCACATATATGGTTAGAACGAATATGCTCAAATCCATCTGGGGGGACCATCTCGCCTGTGAGGTCCGCGCAGCATCGTGTGTGAAATGGCGGACGTACGCGGGGTGAGCAGACAGATGGCAATATTGTATATCTCCCAATAATTATTTTGGCAATTATGATTTCAATAAATTAATAATTGAAAATGTGCGTCTTAAATTCTGTCAAAATGTGCAATTATACTCGGCAACTTTAGAAACGTCCCACTTTTGAACCGATATTTTCTGGGTATGTTTATGTTACACATTCTGTGAATGTACATGCGAGATGCTGCTTAGTTTGTGAATACACCCGTGGTAAATTTCCACGAAATACGCGAAATTCAAAATGGCCACCAACCGGAACGTCTAATTCCACTTATTGCACGTGCGCGCTATACCTGTACTCGATAAATGAACTTAGCCAACGTGGTCCGATAATTGCGACACAGGCCAATCCGAAAATTGGAAAATCACATTACCGTTGTTTTCATCATGCCACGCTTGTTCGCAGTTGATAGTATATGTAGGGTCACCGGAACGGTACTTCAGGATCCAGGGTTCGAGCCTACGATACACATTTTCCCATCCTGTCTAGATCACATGGTGCGTTGTTACATCCGAGATGGGCAATGCATGGATTTGATTTTTGAGGTGGAGGTGATTTGTTCGCGCCGATATAATGCGCGGTGTAATGTCTTGTAGTTGGTAACCGGTTCTGTCTCTACGAATCGTCATGTGTTCACAGAACGGTAACTAAAAATTTTCGAACGCGATCCACTGGACAAAGTAACTATTTCGGGTGTCCAACGATCAGTTATTTCTCTTTGACCACGAAATATCGCGCGAATGCACCTAGTGATTGCCATAATTGTAAAATGATCGTTCAATACTTTAAGTTCAACCATAGCTCGTAAGCCGCGAGATAACGGAATGAAATCGGAACATAATTATCATAATCGTATACTTATAACCAAACTGCCATTTCATTTCTCTGCATACTTTCGCCAACTTCTTTACATGAAAGATTAAATTTTCTAAGTACTTTCCAGTATTTGGTCATGAGGTGTACATAGGTATGCCGCCACATCGGTGCGCACATGACCACGTCCCAATAGCGTTAACGTTCATGATAATGTATTCAGGTATGCCGCAGTGTTGCACACAAGGCCCACACGTCCCAATGGTCAAGGACACTTCATGGCAAGGTCACTACACTTGGTCATTACAAATGTTAAGTTGTGTTTAGCTCGTCTTTTACATCATTACATTGTAAGTACTTGTCGCATTTTAATAATATTCGGTCACAATGTGTATCCAGGTATGCTGCATTGTTGCGCATATGACCCACGTCCCAATGATCAAGGACACTGAATTTCAAGGTCATTAAACACTGTATGTCAAACACTAAGGATTTAGACAATATTTGGTCATAATATATAACTACGCATGCCACGTTATGGCACACATGACCATGACCACATCGCGATGGTCAGACAACCAGGGTCAAGGTCATTTAAGACATATTAATTACAAATATTAATATACGTTTAGCTATGCGAGTTACATCAGTACCTCGTACACTTTACCCAATGATTGATTTGATCCAGTGCTTTCTAGTAGCACTTAGCAAAATATCGCACTGATACTGATAAATAACTTCCACCCTTAGATATAATGCCCAGACGTTACCCGATGCGAAATGTACAGCCGTGAGGCGACGTAGGTCCGGTGCGACGTGGCCGCCAGAGAAACCGTGGACGGCACCCTGCCCAAGCACCACCGCCGCCCGTCTAAGCGGCGCCGCCCGTCCTAGCGCCGCCGCCCGTCCAGGCACCACCGCCAGGCATGGAACACCCACCCGTCCAGGCACCGCCGCCCGGCATGGAACACCCACTCGGCCAGGCACCCCGCCGGCATGGAACACCCGAACCCCGCCCTCCAGGCACCGCCGCCCGGCATGGCACCCCCATTCGCCATGGCACCACTCGTCGTCCAGGCACCACTACCCGTCCAGGCGCCGCCGCCCGTTGTTGCACCGCTATCCGCACGGGGACCACCGGCCACCAATGCACCAGTGATCAGCGACACTGTACAGCTGAGTACGGGTAAAGACAATCAAATGTTTATCGAATTCCGTGAACAGCCACCAAAAATATGTCTCGATGATGAGAGTATTGCGTCCCATATTTCCATTAATGTTAAAAACAAGGTATGGAACAAAGAATATATAAATCTATTCACCTTGTTAAAGGCTCACTTGACGAGCCGTCCATTTGCAACATGCTAGTTGTGAATGAAAATGGTGTCCTCTCAAGTAAACCAATAACACCGACCCGTAAAATATGGTCGATCGAACAATGGTCCTACGCATTCCTCGTTTTTATAGAAATATGCTGTCAGAAATACCCCGGGAAACTTGCCGAACTACTTTCATATTTTTCGACGATAAGGAGCTCGGCAAAGTCCCATGCCCAGTGGCAGCTATATGATGAACAATTTAGAATGCGCCGGTCCACAAGTTTACAACGCTGGGACCAATTAAACCCAAATCTTTGGCTAAAAATAATGACCTCCCCATCAGCGGAAACCCGTACAGACAGCTCTGGCTCGAATGTATCAACTGCCACACATACAGATAGTATTGCACCGCAAGCGCCAATCTGCTTATCGTACAATAAGGGTAATTGCACGTTCTCGGCTTGCAAATTTCGGCACGTCTGTGACAATTGTACAGGCCCGCATATGCGTGTGACATGTCCTCGGGGGTTTCGCACCCCGATCCGATCGGCCCCTTATCGTACCAGAGGCAACAACCGCGGTACCAGGGGCCATCCCAACCCAAACGTCACCAGGCTTACATAATAACTTAGCTAAAACGCCCATCAATGTCTAGAAGTTAGCCACCGAATTGTCCTCTTATCCAGATGAACCTACTGCAAATGAATTAATGGCAGGTTTTACACACGGTTTTTAACTTCATTATGATGGCCCACGAGTCGCAATGCAGGCTAAGAACTTAAAATCTGCGCGGGAAAATCCTACGATTGTAACTGACAAACTTACAAAAGAGGTAAATTTAGGTCGAATGGCTGGCCCCTTTTCTAGCCCGCCACTAAAAAATTTCAGAGTTAGCCCTGTAGGTTTAGTCAGTAAAAAGTCTGGCAATGAGTATAGGCTTATTCATCATTTATCTCACCCAGAAAATCAATCCGTTAATGATTATATCGACCCCACATTGTGTTCTGTAAATTACACGCACTTTGATGAAGCGGTAGAAATGGTCCAGCAGCTTGGAAAAAATGCAGATTTGGCCAAACTCGATATTAGTTCAGCGTACAAATTACCACCAATATCGCCAGCTGATTTGGAGCTGCTAGGAATAAAACACGACGGGTTTTATTACTACGATAAAACTCTCCCTTTCGGTGTTTCAATCGCATGCGCCACATTCGAAAAAATTTCCACCTTTCTAGAATGGGCTGGGCGCAAACATTCGGAATCGGATAATATCAAACACTATTTAGATGATTTTTTTGATCGGGGCTAAAGCAGGCACAAACGAGTGTAAACATGTCATGGACACATTTATTGGTGTATGCGATCATCTATCCGTCCCTCTGGCCACAGAGAAAACGGAAGGTCCTACAACGCGACTCTGTTTTTTGGGCCTTGATATAGATTCGGCGGAAATGTATGTTCAAATACCACACAACAAGCTACTCGAACTCCGTGAAAAAGTTAAGTACATATTAAGTCGACAAAAAGCCACACTGAAAGAAATGCAATCACTACTGGGAAGTCTTGCGTTTGCATGCAGAGCAATAAAACCGGGCAGGGCATTTAATCGCCGGCTCATAAACTCGACAATTGGTCTAAAACACAAGCATCACAAAGTGCGTGTTAACTCCGGAATAAGAGAGGATTTACATATGTGGCTTGCATTTCTTGATAGTTACAATGGGGTAACGTTCTTTAGCGATTACATGTGGGTGGATAACCGCGATTTAGAATTGTATTCCGATAGCGCAGCGGGCGTAGGTATGGGATTCGGTGTGTACTTCAGTGGGCATTGGGCATATGGGGTATGGCCACGATAGTGGTTCAAAATAGGCGTAACCAACGACATCACGATTCTAGAATTGTTTCCAATCATTGTGGCTACATTCATCTGGTCGAGTTCTTTGAGCAACAAGAAGATTTGCTTTAGGTCTGATAATCTAGCCGTTTGCCACATTATCAATACATCAACAAGCAAATCTGAACGGGTTATGTCACTAATGCGCGTGTTTGTATTGCAATGCCTCAAGCACAACATATTGTTCAAGGCAAAACACATGAATGAATTTTCAGAAATTCCGCAGACTTGCACCAACCGCCGACCAACTCCCACAGCCTGTTCCAGCGCATCTTTGGGCCATCTCCAAATGAATGTGAACACACTTCTCGATGCAGCCCTATCTAACAGTACACACGTGACGTATGAGTCGGCCATACACATATTCCAGTCATTCCGCATTAGTTTCAATTTGCCATTGATATGGCCCGTGCCTGAAAACCACATTACTCTGTTTATAGCACATAATTATGATAGAAACGTGTCGCCAGCTTCCATCAAAACATATCTTTCTGCTATAAGCTATAAACATAAGCTGGCAAACGACTCAGAACCTACTAAGACGTTTGTAGCGGCGAAAATGCTAGAAGGATATAGCCGTCTATGCCACCGAAAAGATATGCGGCTACCTATAACAATGGACATCCTATCGTCACTCGTAGTAACATTGCCAAAACTATGTTCGTCTAAGTACGAATCCTTACTGTTCAAGTCCGCGTACTTGCTGGCATTTTTTCGGCCTATTTAGAGTCGGTGAACTCGTGTACACCACACCGGCATATTCGGCGCGCCCGTTGAGGCTAAATGACATACGTTTTTTAAATAACGGCATTTCAATAAATATTCGCCAGTCAAAATGCGATCAAAGGGGCATTTCACAAAACGTTTTCATAAACAAATTTCACGAGACGCCGATATGTCCAGTTGAAACGTTACGTGCATTCTTACTAGTGAGACCAAACACGGCAGACAACCTATTTGTCCATGTTAATGACGCACCATTAACACGTTATCAGTTCAGCGCGGTCTTGTCAAAATGCATAAGATTTCTCGACCTCCCACAAGCCAGATTGAAAAGCCATGCATTCAGAATCGGAGGTGCATCATATCTTGCAGAATTGAATGTACCACACGAGTCGATCCGGAAACAAGGCCGCTGGTCGTCTGATGCATTCCGCTCGTACTTAAGATGAAGATTTGGAATGTAACTTGCTTGAATTTTCACTGCAGTATTCTTCCATCTTGCACCTACAACCATATCCAATTGTTGCTAAAGGTGAACTGCGGAAGATTTTACAATTTCTGTTTATTAATACATGCAAGGGCATTAGGATATTTACGCCGAAAGGACTGTGGGGAATTGTAAATAATACTATCAATTTTAATAGTAAGTAACCCTCATTGACATGAGGCTTCATTTGATTTCCGTTGCATATACTTGGCCAACGCCGAACTAGCAAAATATTCATGTTAAATTACTATACGCCACCCCCCCCCACCCCCCCCCACCCCAACATACCTTGTGCGTTTACCTATTCGACCGTCCGTTCATTGTTTGTAACAATTTGGTTTCCACGCGTTAACTCTAATTATTCATACACGCATAATTAATCATAATGTAATTCAGCATATACATCGATATCAATGTCGGCATACATCTATTGAATTTGGATTCGTCCTAGGTCAAGGTCACTGTTGCTACAATAGTTCATGGCTGTTCATAATCGCCGTTCCGCACGATAACTATGTGTTCGGGCTTCATAAAACTTTACATGTGCATTTATATCAATGATGACGAGATACCTATTTAACTTCGCATGTATAAGGCCAAGGTCACTGTGGCCACAAATATATCATTATGCAAAATTGTGTTTGTTCGTCGCCGCACATTAACTTTAATTCTGGGTGTCGTATATTAGGAAAGCTTTACATTTGCATTGCTATCAATGGCACCAGGACACCATTGAATGGGGGTTTGGCCGCCCAAGGTCAATGTCTGTGCATTATCACCAAGGACAATATACCTATTGAATATGGTCATTGGCCACCCCGGGTCACTGTTGCTAGAAATGGGTTACTATTTAAAAAAAAAAAATAAAAAAAAAATAAAAAAATTTTAATATATATATTGTTGGCGGCTGACAAATCGAGCTGACTTGCTAGGACTTGCTACATGCAAGACGAAACTACAGATACTGAGCTAGTACTAGTTGTTTCAGACGTGTGGGTGGCCGGCTCCTACATCGTCTACTGGGCGGAACAGCGGGCCCGCCACAGCTTGGGCATACACCTAGGCCTCCAGGACACCGGCACAGCCATCCGGTGGTTCGGGATTAGGGGCCTAAGATGGCAACGGCTGATGTCTGTTATCGGGGCCAAACTGCGCCAGTTCCCGTACCCGGATATTCTGATATTGCACTGCGGGGGAAATTCGTTGGGGCAGGTACGGGTTGGAAAGTTGGACCGTGATGTCAGAAATGACATTGAACAATTACAGGCTACACTACCTAACACGCTTATAGTATGGTCAGAAATCACACAACGCGCTCCGTGGCAATACTTTGATTCACAACGCAGCGCAGAGCAGGCCCGCAGGCGCCTCAATCGAACAGGCGGTCTTGCGGCCTGCAATGCAGGCGGTTGTGTGATCAAGCATGCCCAACTTAAATCTGAATGTCCATTTCTCTTCCGGGCGGATGGTGTACATTTTTCGGAATTTGGTAATGATCTTTTTATTAACAATATCCGGGGATCAATCATACAATTTTCAAACTTTACCGATAAACCTGTATATCCATCGTAAATTAACAGGCCCATCTACCCCTCATCGTCATCGAATCACGAGCAACGCCACTACAAATTACAATGTACGACCATTATTTTATGCATACCCATAATTGGCGGAATTTGTCTATACCAAATTTATGGCGGATTGTTGCGGGTGGTGAGATGTTTGATAGTTTTGATATAGCATATCAGTTGCACAATACCTAGCTGGTTCTCTGCAGATGGCGCGTGCACGGACCGTCCCGGCACAAGCTCGCTGAAGCTGGATGGAGGTTCCCGTCAGCTTCCCCCCGAATATCACTGGTCTGCTAATTCACTCAGTGTAGCTGCTGAGGGCCACCAGTGCTATCGGGGGACTGCAGTATGTGCTCCCTAGCATTGCCGTGCGGTAATGGGCATTACCAGGTGGTGGTAATGGGCATTACCAAGCGGCAATGTTGCTTGCATCCAAGCGGGTCCTTCTTTACCAGGCGGTAATGGGCATTACCATGCGGTAATGGCGCTCACATGTCACCACCCGCAAACATCTGTCCGCCACTTATGAGGCCTGTATTTGCTTCTGTCCAATATTTCTCCAATAAAGTCGCGGCCATTTATTGCCAAAATCGCCTTCCTTGTCCATGTTGTATTTGTTATTATGCTTGTGTTGGCGTGTGTGAGGTAGCGGATACGAACGTGCGTATTATGGTCATGCTTCTGTTTGTTACTATCATGATCAACTCACGTTGGTTTCCGTCTCCGGGCAGACGCGGTCACCTGTATGATACATATAGTTGATTCCCTAACATAAACCCATCTCAATTTAGGCTGTCCTCCTAATGTACCGCACTGAACGGCCAATCATCTTGTAATAATGATTAAATGGTGCAATAACTCAAATGTTATATTTAGAACAATAGGCTCCACCTTGTTGATGCAATTTTCTATTACGTGCACAATGTGTACGATCGATTCAGTGTCAAACTGCTAATCACGTAATACACATTTAGTCTCGCAATTTGAAAACATGTTTATGGACAGCGTTCCATTTCAATAGACGCATGCCCGCGATGGGGCGGGGCAACCGGTAAGTTAGTTCTAGTTCAAATATTGAAGTTTTAATACACTAAGTTATTACAAATTCGATATCTGAACTGCATGTATAACTAACTATTACATACACATCAAATAACCTATAAATATTGTCAGGTACAGATATCTAACTCGTAGCACTAAAACTATAATAACAGAATAAAACGCCAAAACCTACATAGTATACACTTCCGTCTGCACTAATCTAGCCAATAATTATATATTTCATTATTTCAAACTATTTGAATATTGCTTTTGAAGTCAAGCAGACTGATTGGCTCAGCCTGAGCTGTGTGTATTCTGGGTTGCTACCCGAACCACAACTAATTTATGCCTTATTAACGGATGCCGTAGACCCACTTGATGTGCTCGATTATGGTAATACAACATTATCACAGAGGGTTTTGAAATGTCCACCATATACCAGAACCACTATACGTGTATATATCAGGTAACGAGCTTTGTATTGGCCGAATACGTCCGGACTGATAACAGAATGTCGTATCTGGCATTGACCATTGACCTGATACGAATATCATCCGGGTTACTACAAATTGAAAACTGACGTTGTATTGGTCGAACGGCGTCACATGACGTTACCAAATAATGTCAGCGGAATGACGTAACGGAAACAAGTCCCTGATCTTTTCAACGAAAACAACTTCGTAATGTTACCTGACAAATAGAACACCGTGCCAGTGTCTTTTGATATCACGTTTATCAGGCTCGGTTCCGCAACGGTAGAAATTCCTACGCGTTTCCTAACCTTGTCTGATAAACTTAATATCAAAAGACACTAGCCTGGTATTATCTATTGAACAGTCTCAGCTGGGGCGCGTTTCACTAAACTGTACGACTAAAGAGTTCGTAAGTTAAAACTTATGATAGTCTGTCAATTTCACATTAACAATATTTTCTTGAACAAAATTATTGGATTTACATTTATTGAGCATATGCTGCATATGGAGCCTATGCTCATTAAATGTAAATCAATAAATTGCAATTTCCAGACGATCTTAAATTTGCACTTACGAACATTTTAGTCGTACACACTTTAGTGAAACGGGCCCTGGTGTCTCATACAGCCAATGTGTGGATTTTCGCTTCATACACGGTAAATGGCATCTATACTAATAAATCAATCGCAACTTTTATTTTATCATATTTAAAAAAACATGCGTTATATTCAAGTACAAGTACAAGCTGTCAGAAACTGTGATAAGCAGGACGGAGACATAATTTGGCTTGTCATAATTTGGCACTTTCGCTATACATTTACCTTAAAAGAAAAACTGTTGTAGTTTTTGTTGTGACATAGCATTATCAAGGTGCATGATCACGTGGTTACAAAAAAAAAACAATGGCTGAACGTGTTGAAAGAGCGCCCACTCCAAAGTAAGTACTATTGATAGTTTCCTTGATAGGCAACGGATTTTGATGAAATTTGACGCAGCAAACGCGTCTTCATGAGCTGCATTTGGTGGTACCGGGAGTTCGGCACATCCTTATGTCGTTTATGCGAAGAATCGATGTCCGTGTCTATAGACACGGAAATCGATTCTTCGCAATAACGACAAAAGTTTGGCCCAAAGTACCGAGACCACCAAATGCAGCTTAACAAAACGCGTTTGATGCGCCATATTTCATCAAAATCCGTTACATAATAAAATAATACGTACTTTGAATCGGAGGGCTTCTGGACGTTTCAGAACTTGTTAACCACGTGATCATACACCTTGAATACTATGCCAACTTTAGAAAATGTTTCACATTATAGACGCGAGAGTAATTAGTTTAAATTTCAGCCAGTAGTTGACAAACATCTAACGATGAATTACACCACGGGGCAGCAGTAGTTTACACCACTCTCGTGTTTACCTTATATGGTGAAATATCGTCAATAACGTCGCAATGACGCGTTTCTTTCGATCAATATAATTATTTTCGACACGCCCTATGAATCGCGAGACAGTCGCCGTCACTACGGCCCGCCTCCAGAAATTAATTCGCTCATCTCTTTGCCATATTTTACGCTTTGTTTTTATGAAGAACTAATAGTCAAATGTGAGAACATGCTTATTTTACCACGAGAGCTGATTATCTCGAAGTAATGCCTTCATGATTGTGTCCTACCGCTAACTCATTTGTTTAGCGTAAGGACACAATCACTCGTGCTAGATTTCCCGATAATCACTTCACCTGGTTAAATAATCGGTATAAAATAATTTAGTAACTATCGATTGAAACACACCGTGACGTTTATAATACTGAAAAAAACACGATGTTGCCAACTAGCGTTTTCTAATTTGTTTCATGACTTTCTAAGAATATCTGAGACCCAGGTATGTTTTTGTTCTTAAATATTATGAAAATACTTGCAAAAAGTGCAGATCCTGATGAGACGGCTCGTCACGAGCCGGCTCATCTGGATCTGCACTGTTTGCATATACCACTATACAGGCCTGTGGTGTTGAAAGGGTTAATTAATGGTACATAGCCACTCAGTAGGTTATAATATAGGGAGACATATAGTTTTGTCTATTTTGTAGATATGACATTTTCTGGCAAAACAAACATTAATTCACCATTACCCCACGTATTGATTGACATTATTATACATTATTATACATTTTATATTAGACGTAAATTTCCACACTGATATCAGCGGCGATAACCGTGTTTCTTTACAATGTTAACGGACATTATTATTTATTATCTGTATTAATTTTTTGGTGTGCAATCATGATACTTTATAATCTGTCGAAAATACAATTTTGTCAGGTAACGCATTTAATTAGTATAAATAATTAAAAAATAGCATGCCTCATTTGCATATGAAAATAGCATGATAACACCGCGAGTCACTATCAGTAAAATAAGTATTACTAAATCATTATAATTGTATAGCGGGCACTTGTAATTTTTAGAACTGGTGGAATAGTGACACAATTACACACTTATTTAATTCATATAAAGAACATGTTGTGTCTACTGAGTGGGCATGTACCTTTAAGGGATGATTTCAGTACAACCAGGTACCCGTTTCACTAAGCTTCCTGCAATAAAAATGTTCATACGAAGATTTCTACAAATATGGATTCCACTCTTACGTGGCTCACTAACGTGTATTTATATGTTATTTCATTTCAGAAAACAATAAATTTGTAGATTCTCATTCATTTTTTTGCAAAGGTGTGGTGGGTGTGAAACTTTAATTTTTATTTATTTTATTGAACATTGTTCAAATAGACTTATGCCTGGATTTTTGGAAAATAAATACTTGTAACCAAAATTAATTAGGCAGTTTATTTTAGGGGCTGGTGAGAATGAGAATCTATAAAATACTTTTCTCCGGTCTACATGCCATAACTTCGTGCTCATGCAGGTGGGGTAATAACGTACGTAACTTACAGGTCCCAAATGTCACAATGAGTATTGAGACAGTGTTGAATCTCAATATAATCCAAAATGTAAATCCTTCTTTTCACAGAAATGAACTTCACATTTTTCACAGAAATGAGTTTCACATTTTTCACAAAAATGAATTTCACATTTTTGTCACTTGTAAATGAAATATCACATTGACACACAATTTGCATCATGATGATGCACAATTTTATTTACACTTTATATAAATACAGGAGTAGGTAGATTTTGTAGTTAACGTTTCAACATATCTGGATACCACGACGCACAGTGGATATTGCACTGTTGGCAGGCGTTGACAACCTCGCGTCTCGTCTTTTTTTGCTGCATTGTCGGCAACGGCCTTTCTTCTCTGCTCTCTTTGGGAAACCAGGCTTACCACTGGCTGTGTGTTTCGTGTAGATGTTTTCGTGCGATCACTGGTGTGGAGGTATCGGGATATCTTGTCAAAACGGTCTTTTTTCATGACTCTCACGATGTTCAGATTCCCGAAGAGGGCATCAGTCGACCAGTACCATGATTGCCGTTTGTCGAGCTGAAATGCAAATGAAGCATGAATTATAACTGTCCTATTAGCATAAGGTGATATGTGGCTGCAACTGGAGAAATGGATTCGCACAGTTAGATCAGGGTCAGACCCGACCTCGCTCTGCCTCTGTTGCAATTACATTTTATAACGAATAAACATTTTCTCGTTCTGTCCGTCAATTTGCAGCGTCATCAAAAAAAGCTTCCTGATACTTTCTGAGAAAAAAAGCTAATTTATCCAAAAAAAGAGAGCTAATTTATCCAAGAAATACTATCTATTAGTCCAAATCAGATCATGTATTTATCTAATGGGGGGATGTGCACATGTTATATTTAATATTACCCCACCCACTTGAACCTACAGTAAAAAATATGATCTTTACAAAGAGTATTGACTGGAACTTTTCGACTAACTTTAGTAGCCCTGTGAGTATGTGGGTGGGGAGTTCAATCGCATGTGATGTAAATAATAACATCAACTCACCTACAAAATGCGCATAAACACCCGGATCCGAGCCAGTCTATCATCTCCTCTACAACCACTGGCCGCCAGTTGGGATCAGACTGTTTGAGCACAATTACTCACTGAATGACACCAGTGACTGAATTGTTCAACTTCTTTCTCTACTGGCCAGCAATATGTGATGCAACATTGTCTTAATCACCTATTAAGTTAATGGTCCGTTTTATGTCAATATTTAGTCTATGCCCTGTTAAAACAACTGACGATCATGGTCAACTGTACTATGCCTGGAGTCGGCAGACTAGCCAGAAAGTCAGTGCCCAGTCTAGTGTTCCGCGCAGCCTGATCAGGGTCTACAGTGTTTGCTATGCAGAAATATCAAGTGCCAGAATGTTGTTTGTATCCAATATCGTAGACCTGTCTGTACCCAACAGTGCAGACCCAGACCAGACTGCACACCTGTGCAGCAATCTGGTCTGTGCTGGGCACAGCGTCTGAAACATGCACATCAACTCCTGCAATAGTAATACACTTCATCTGCAATGGTTATCTCCCCTGCATTGGCTAGCTGTGTTTGTAGTCTGAAATACACATGCAATAGCCTATATCTGATGGCAAGTCTTGCTGCCTGCATGCCACACAGGTCAGATCAGCATCAGTGAATGTGAAGTCGGCGATTTTCCGGATGTGATTTTCTTGTCCTTTTAAAGATAGCAAGCTTTCCGCAAATAAAGATATGTTGAACTATTCGGAAACAAACAGGAACCCACTTTTCCGACATCGGAAAAGTGGGTTCCTAGTTTTTGCAGAATTTTTTTAAAGATAAACAATGTGTGTGAAAATTCTC
>CM055271.1:79847791-79885963 GCA_029237695.1 Conchocele bisecta
AGTGACACGATTGTCCTTTGCTGGGTATGTACGTGGAAATGATAGTTTCGTTTAACCCTTACATCGCTATCTTAATTCTGTTCGTCTGATTTTGTTTATTTTCTATTTTTCCATTTTTAATCGTCAAAAACGAATGCCATGACAGCACTCTAGAATAATTATTAACAACAGTGGCCATTAGACATGCCACTTTCAGAATAATTTTACAACATGCTTTGAACAGCACTACTTCAGAAAAATAATTCCACAAGCATTCTTGACAGCATTTTAAATTAGAATAATTTTATAACATGGCTTTGACCAGCACTTTGGAATAATTTTACAACATGCTTTGAACAGCACTTTTATAAAAATTAATTTACAACATGTTTTCTTTTTACAGCACTTTGGAATAATAAACAACATGTTTGACAACACTTTAGAATAATTTACAACATACTTTGACAGCCCTTCTGAAGTGCTGTCAAACCATGTTTTTATTGAGAAATAAGGCAAGATATAAAAGCAACAGCAGATGAGAATTGTTGTGTGAAGCGGTCTAAGGGTTAACATTGTTTTCCTTGTTTTTAATTAGAAATGTTTTGAGACACCTGTAAACCAACGAAAACTTTTATATCGTTTTCTCATTATAAAAGCGAAAACGCCTTCAAAACGATGTGTAAACGATAGGCAAGTGTTCGTCTATGGGATCAGGAACAAATCAGGACGATATGTGACAATAGAAGCATCACAGACACGGATCACATCTCAGTTCAGTTACCATGGTTATACTACTTTCGGAAAAACACAGTTGAATGTGAGATCGTAGTTATAGTTATTTCCCTTTGATTTTATATATAGAAATCCGGTCCAAATTGAATACATGTATGTCATGGTACGGTTTCTTGTCGAAAGGGCGACTGTAGCATGGTTTGTTGCGACAAACCATGCTACACATCATCATGAATACCTGCGCAATCTGATCCGGGACTGTACTATTTGTCATGTGCATATGTTCACACGTATTATTAATGGTATTCCACACAGTTTAGAAAGTTGTGCTGTCTGATATGGATCTACTCATTTCGCAATCTCAATTTTAGTACTATTCAGTAACAAGTAAACACAACACCCCAACATGGGACCGGATCTGTACAGTTTTCCAAAGGGAAATAACTAGCTACGACTCCTCATTGTGTTGACCTCTCCAGGAAAGCGTGTTCCCAGTACCATTACATGTACAGTGAAACCTACTCTCTGTTCCACGTTTTGCTGCCGACGAACATTTGGCCATTAAACACATTAAATCTAAAAAATATTTAAAAGTAAGTACTTTTTCATCAATGACAAAAGTCACCCTCCCCCAAAAAAAATAAAAAAATTCATGAAATTCCATCAAATTTTTGATTTTATTGCGAAAAAAACAATTTTCCTATGGGAATTTAACATGGGGGCTAAAATAGATTTTTTAAATATTTTGTTTATTTGTGAACCGATTTTCAAAATCTAACTTTCGTTTTCTTTGGAAATTGGAAATTGGAAATTGACTCCCCATGTTAAATTCCCATAGGAAAATTGTTTTTTTCGCAATAAAATCAATTTTATTGGGGAGGGTTACTTTTTTGTTATTTATGAAAAAGTACTTACTTTTAAATATGTTTTAGATTTAATGTGGTTAATGGCCTAATGTTCGTCGGCAGCAAAACGTGGAACAGACAGTAAGGTCCCCGGGGTGTCTGGCTTAGAGACGTTTCACTGTATATCAGGCATTTCATCTGAGCCATAGTTGTGTGCTATGCGATCAATATGCGATTGTGTGCTATGCGAACAGACATTACCACCAGATAATTAATGACAAAGAAGCTCATCATCAAAATAAGATAACATGTATTTCTTTAATGTTCGGATTACAGAGTTTCCACTGTACGTGTTTTGCAATATGTAGGCTATATAGACAGCACGGTGGACGTCTAAGAATACGTTAGCCTAGCGTTGAGGTACTACTAAGGTTTTTGATGGATTATGCTAATTCAATCTGTACTGAATCAGAATCCGCTGGGTGCCATTTCCGCATGACAAAGCAAAACCCTCAAAAGTTGTTTTTCTTTTGCACATTTTATAACAACAACATTTTCTATCGTTGCTACATCAGACCAAATTTGTACACAGATACATGTACAGTGGTACCTCTCTAAACCGGACACCCTGGGAGGTCCCCAGGGTGTCCGGCTTAGAGATGTTTCACTGTAGTACTATGACGGGCCCCGTCATCAGTTCACCAGAAACAATACATAACCGCAACTGCATGTAGCTACTAATTCAATAACTTGTCATAGTACATGTACTACAGTTGAACCTCCCTAAACCGGACACCCTGGGCGGTCCTCAGGGTGTCCGGTTTAAAGATGTTTCACTGTAATTCCGGTGTATGATCACCGAAATACATGGCTATGTGTCTTGTGATCATGTTCATACAGTGGTACCTCTCTACACCGGACACCCTGGGATGTTTAGAGATGTTTCACTGTAATTCCGGTGTATGATCACCGAAATACATGGCTATGTGTCTTGTGATCATGTTCATACAGTGGTACCTCTCTAAACCGGACACCCTGGGAGGTCCCCAGGATGTCCGGTTCAGAGATGTTACACTGTAATACCGTTGCAAGAGCACTGAAGCACACATACATGTATATAGCACTAGTGAGCACGTTGTACACTGATTAACCATCCCCAACAGACGGCCTTATATATTCTACGGATGACATTTAATGCTATTGCATCCGAATTACCAGATTGAACTGGCCCCCGCTGATGTGTGCTTGTCTAAATATTATTATGCACCCAGTAATACTTGTTTAAAATCTGAGGAACATGCCATACCGTTTTATTTGTTATCGAAAAGAGGTTTGGTGACCGGTACAGCTTCAATGTATGATAATGTACTTATGCTATACATATAATCTAACATTCGTGATGCTTTAATATGATAGTTATTAAACTCGTTGACTGATTGCATAGACTCATTTATTATTAAATCAGTAAACTCGAATAATAACTATCATATTCAATCATCACTCATGTAAAATGCTCTAGTTATGCATGAATTGAACATTACTCAAAGTGTACGAATTACAGTAGAACCTCTCCAAACCGGACACGCAGGCAGTCTTTGTATCATTAATCTTATGATGATGTGCTTATGCAATACATACAATCTAACATTTGTGATGCTTTAATATGATATTTATTAAACTCGTTGACTGATTTCATAAGAAACTCGGCATAGCCTCGTTTCTTATGAAATCAGTAAACCCGTTTAATAACTATCATATTAAATCATCACTCTTGTAAGATCCTCTTTATATGCATGAATTTAACTCAAAGTGTACGAATTACAGTAGAACCTCTCTAAACCGGACACGCAGGCAGTCTTTGTATCATTAATCTTATGTGTTTCATTGGTTCTATTTATGATGATAATGACTGTTCGCAAGGTCGCAAAGCACAGCCGCATACATTGGCATAATCTAATGTCTGATTTACAGTGAACATATCTAAACCGGACATCCTGGGGACCTCACAGGGTGTCCGGTTTAGAGAGTTTCCACTGTACCAAGATTCTGGTTCAATCGGCTACTGGAGCTACAGCAAATATTTGTTGAAGGTTTCCCAAAGAAAACGAATGGAAAACGTAGTGAAAACGACCGGTTTGTACACCAATATGTAGAGATACGAGCTTCATTGTTTGTACTATATAAAGGCGTGTCGTTTCTTTCAACGCACCGGTTTTACTAGTTTTCATTACCTGTTCCTGGTTCGACAAGCGAACGATATACACGAACGGCTTTCGTTTTTATAATTAGAAAACGATGATTTCGTTGGTTTACACATTTTCTATTTAAAAATAACGAAAACGACACGAGAACGATGCGCTGAAAGAAACGACAGGCGTTCAAATAGTGGAAATATCGTTTATATAACCTGTAAAGTTTATTATCGTGAAATAATACACGAGATATTGGGTCCTTACGCAAAACAAACGAATGATCGTAGCGAACCGAGTTTGCTTAGCGATAGGATCCAATCACGCGGGCATTATTTCAAGATAATCAGCTTACCTGGTTCAATAAACGTTTCTTATATTTCAAACACGATACTTTATAACAAAACAAAGCAAATCAAGCCAATATGGTCAAGAAGTTTGCGAATTAATTTCTGGAGGCGGATCGTAGTGAAGGCGACTGTCTCGCGATTCAGGAGGTGTGTTTGAGAATTTGAATGGCCGAAGGAAACACTTCATTTCTCCATATATGGTAAGCACGCGAGTGGTGTAAACTACTGATGTCGGAGTGGTGTATATTTCTGTAAAACTACTGGCTGAAATGTAAGAAAGTCGGATATTTAAACGAAAATATCGTGTTCACGTACAATACGGACAAACGATAACAGTTTCTATACACTATGATCATTTTCACTTCGCTTTCCATTCGTTTTTATTTATTTTTGTTTGGGAAACTTCAACAAATGTTTACTGTATGTACATGCAATAACCTCTATATAACATGTAAGAACAATATATATTTTAAAGAACAATAAAACCTCCATACAGAAAATTGCAGAGTTTGTCGGTAAAACGTTAACGGAAGACAAACTTAACAAGATAGACGAGCACACGGTTATCGATAACCATGATAACATGAAAGGAAATGCCGCCGTCAACTACTCGTGGCACGAAGCGGAGTTTAAAACGAACAAGGATTACGGTGGATGTATTAACAATGGTTTGTATTGATTCAATGCATATCCAAGGTGTATGATCACGTGGTTACAACAACAACAACAAGTACTGAAACTTCCAGAAGCCCTCCGATTCAAAGTACGTATTCTTTTATTTTGTCCTTATTATGTAACGGATTTTTATGAAATATGGCGCATCAAAAGCATCTTGTTAACCTGCATTTGATGGTCTCAGTACTTCGGACCAAACTTCTGTCGTTTTTGCGAAGAATCGATTTCCGTGTCAAAAACGACATATGTATGTGCCGAACTCCATTGATCACCACATACAGCTCATGAAGATACGTTTGCTACGCTTTTATTCATCAAAATCCTTTGCCTATTAAATAAAAATATCAAATAATACTTACTTTGGAGTGGGCGCGCTTTCAACACTTTCAGCCATTGCTGTTGTTGTTGTAACCGCGTGACCATGCACCTTGATATATTGTGTGACCGAAACCACAAAGAACGGAATATGAGACGAGTCATGTAATTGTGTACCGAAGACGATGTGCGGTTTTTCAAAACAACTATTTACAGAAACTGTTGCATTTATGTAAATAACGTACATTGTATAAGTGACGAAATTATCTATTCCGCATTGGTTCTAAACAGTTCGTTACATGTAACTTTCAAAATCATTTACAGACTAAATCATAAAGTTAGTAAATATTTTTCGTGAAAAAAAATGCACATCTTCATAGATACAAAATATACTCGTATGTGTGTTACAACACTGTTCATCGGCATAATTACGAGGCGATAATCCTCGAGCGCTATAGCCAACTAATTAAGAAATAAAACCATCGGCTGTTGAGTTTACTGGGGTATATATATCATTTGGTATGTTTAAAGTGCGTGGAGTCCGGCGCATAACAAATAACAAATGTATTGTGCTTCACAGTAAACGCAACAGCCCATGGTTTTATTACTTATATTTACACTGCATTTTCTGATAGTTCCAAAAATATCAATAACCAAATATGGCGCTAAAATTAAGAATAATATGGATTTACGTCAGTTTGTCGCAATTCATGGAACAGCGACGTTGCCGGTCAATAGCGTGCAGTTATTGACAACCTCGATGGAAATTAATGAAGTCAAACGGACTTTAACTAATCAACAACATGGCGCGACGTCACGTGGGTCTAATGCATTGTACTGGCATATAAACTCAATACGTTGAATGGGCGTTGCCATTATGCATTTATGGACAGTGTAAATATCGTGATGTAATTCACTTAGCCCATCATATACGGAGTCCCGCAGGGACGTAGAATTCTTTTTTTTATTAATTCGTTCCCACGAAATAACAATTCGTTCCCTCAATTTAACAATTCCTTCCCACGAATTAACAATGTGTTCCCTCAATTTAACAATTCGTTCCCACGAATTAACACGTAACAATTCGTTCCCACGAAATAACAATTCGTTCCTATGTGGGAACGAATTGTTATATCGTGGGAATGAATTGTTAATTCGATGAAACAAATTGTTAAATTGAGGGAATGAATTGTCGTTAAATTCGCGGGAACGAATTGTTATATCGTGGGAACGAATTGTTAATTCGTGAGAATGAATTATTAAATTGAGGGAACTAATTGTTATTTCGTGGGAACGAATTAATAAAAAAAATCCATGTCCCCTGTGGGGCTCCGTAATCATCAACACCCATTTGCATGCCATACTCACCCTGTAAACATTTGCCATGTACTCTGTAAACATTTGCCATGTAAAACTCTGTACTTTTGAAACATTTGCCATGTACTCTGTAAACATTTGCCATGTACTCTGTAAACATTTGCCATGTAATCTGTAAACATTTGCCATGTACTCTGTAAACGCAGCTGTGTCGGGTGAAATGGGGCTTACAGTGTACGGAATTACAGTGTACGGAATTACAGGGTACGGAATTACGGAATTACAGTGTACGGAATTACAGTGTACGGAATTACAGTGTACGGAATTTACGACCCGTGTAGATCCTAATCAAGTAACGTCTTCCTGTCGACTGTTCACGATATACATGTATATTTCTTGTTAGAAGCATTATGTGAGTTTCATTGATTGAATGGCGAACAGTGCAGATCCTATTTATATTAATCAGACTGTGCGGATGCACATGCTGATCCCGATCTACACTGCTCGCAAAACCGATACGCCCAATCCCCAGTCACAGCCACATATACATAGGCACAGCTCGCCAACGTGTCAATGGGATGATTCAGGACTTTAGCAGGCAACATGCACTGTATTGACCGAATATATACTGACTGATAACATATTGTTGTATCAGGCACAAACGTCTGAGTTACAGCGAAGTGAAATATGACTTTCCATTGATCGGGTGACGTCATTGACGTTACCGAATGACAACAGTATAATGACGCAACGTAAACAAGTCCGCGTTCTGTGCATAGATAACGACGTCATATGTGGTCATTTCCGAGCATAAAACCTTACCTGATATATAAAATACCGTCTTTTGATATCAAGTTTATGAGGCTCGGCAAGCCTCGGAATTCCTAGCCTTGTCGGATAAACTTGATATCAAAAGACGATAGCCTGGTATTCTCTATTTACGACATGTACTCCTATAGTTCTTACATTAGGATAATACCTCTTTCCATTGAATCACACATGTACACATGTACAGTAGCAGTAAAGTTTATGAGTCATCATTTGCCTTTCGGCAAGTTTTACGTTGCAGTTTTTCAAATTGCTATATCTCTGTGACCGCTTGTGATATCAACTTAAAACATAACATACGCATTGATCACCATTTATTGTGCTTAATAAGCATACTAGGCCAATACCCAGGATCAAGGACTTTGAATTTCAATCCAGGCGTCATCGGGGAGGATTTGTCGGATGTGCCGACCATCTAGTTAATATTGGTATTCATCCGGCGGAACATATGAATGTGTATTGCATTGTTTCCTATGTTCTATAGAGAAAAGTCCGTATGTTATAACAATTACATTATATATCAAGGTGTATGATCACGTGGTTACAACAACAACAACAACAAGTACTGAAACTTCCAGAAGTCCTCCTATTCAAAGTACGCATTCTTTAATTTTCTCATTATTATGTAACGGATCTTGATGAGATATGGCGCATCAAACGCGTCTTGTTAAGCTGCATTTGGTTGTCTCGGTACTTGGCCCAAACATCTGTCGTTTTTGCGAATAATCTATTTCCGTGTCTACTGACACGGAACTCGATTCTTCACAAAAACGACATAACTATGTGCCGGAATCCCGGGACCACCAAATGCAGCCCATGAAGACGCATTTCCTGCGCCATATTTCATCAAAATCCGTTGCTTATTAAGCAAAATATCAAATAATACTTACTTTGGAGTGGGCGCGCTTTCAACACTTTCATCCACTGTTGTTGTTGTTGTAACCACGTGATCATGCACCTTGGATATAGACACCATAAAATGTTCAATATTGCTCCAAATAAATCATTTTAAAGTTGACCCCTTGTGAGACCGCTTGGTGTGCGCTGACTATAAAACTACACATATTAGGTCAGAAATGGTACATACATTACATGTAACACAATTAGCACGTGCAACCTATAAACAATGCAGACACAATACTTTTTCGAGAATGTTAAGTGTTATCAAAATTTAATAATGAGGATATTTCGTAAAATTTGGTCAAATATTTATTTCATTTCGAAAACAATATTGACAATTTAATGGGAGACAAGAGGTGGCCACGGAGCAGTCGAAAAACGAACAATGTTGAAAATTGACTCTGTAACCTGGTTATGTAGCTTGGAAATGATCTAACTAAGAAAACTAAAGTTTAATATTGAAAATCGGTCTACTATTTCAGAAATTGGAAAAAAAAACTCCCCATGTTAAATACTCATATACATCTTCATTCGGTTGGGCAAGGTATTGTCCAGAATGTCCGTTTGTTTAAAGGTTCCAATGACGGTCGGGCCAGGTATTGTCCAGAATGTCCGTTTGTTTACAGGTTCCATTGACAGTTGGGCCAGTTATTGTCTAGAATGTCCGTTTGTTTTCAAGTTATATTGACGTTTGTGCAATGTATTGTCTAGAATATCCGTTTGTTTAGAGGTTCCCATTGACGGTTGGGCCAGGTATTGTCTAGACTGTCCGTTTGTTTTCAGGTTACATTGACGGTTTGGCCAGGTATTGTCTAGAATGTCCGTTTGTTTTCAGGTTACATTGACGGTTGGGCCAGGTATTGTCTAGAATGTCCGTTTGTTTACTGGTTACACTGACAGTTGGGCAAGGTGTTGTCTAGAATGTCTGTTTGTTTACAGGTTACATTGACGGTTGGGCCAGGTATTGTCTAGAATGTCCGTTTGTTTTCAGGTTACATTGACGGTTGGGCCAGGTATTGTCTAGAATGTCTGTTTGTTTACAGGTTACATTGACAGTTGGGCCAGGTATTGTCTAGAATGTCTGTTTGTTTACAGGTTACATTGACAGTTGGGCAAGGTATTGTCTAGAATGTCCGTTTGTTTTCAGGTTACATTGACAGTTGGGCCAGGTATTGTCTAGAATGTCTGTTTGTTTACAGGTTACATTGACAGTTGGGCCAAGGTATTGTCTAGAATGTCTGTTTGTTTACAGGATACATTGATGGTTGGGCCAGGTATTGTCTAGAATTTCCGTTTATTTTCAGGTTACATTGACAGTTGGGCCAGGTATTGTCTAGAATGTCTGTTTGTTTACAGGTTACATTGACGGTTTAGCCAGGTATTGTCTAGAATATCCGTTTGTTTTCAGGTTCCATTGACGGTTGGGCCAGGTATTGTCTTGTCTAGAATTTCAGTTTGTTATGGGTTCCATTGACGGTTGGGCAAGGTATTGTCTAGAATATCCGTTTGTTTAGAGGTTCCCATTGACGGTTGGGCCAGGTATTGTCTAGACTGTCCGTTTGTTTTCAGGTTACATTGACGGTCGGGCCAGGTATTGTCTAGAATTTCAGTTTGTTTACGGGTTCCATTGACGGTTGGGCAAGGTATTGTCTAAAATATCCGTTTGTTTAGAGGTTCCCATTGACGGTTGGGCCAGGTATTGTCTAGACTGTCCGTTTGTTTTCAGGTTCCATTGACGGTTGGGCCAGGTATTGTCTAGAATGTCCGTTCTTTTACAGGTTCCAATGACGGTTGTGCCAGGTATTGTCTACAATGTCCGTTTGTTTACAGGTTCCATTTACGGTTGGGTCAGGTATCGTCTATAATTTCCGTTTGTTTACAAGATCTATTGACTGTTGGGCCAGGTATGATCTACAATGTCCGTTTATTTCACAGGTTCCATTGACGGTTGGAAGGGGGTGATGCCGATCGACATTCAGGAACGGGTTACCGCGATGGTGCAGCAAAGGCTCGGTTACACCGATCTCTCATTCTAAACCGTGTCATGTTATTTGTGTCGACAATCGGCAAACTATTCTCTATGGGAATTTAACATGGGGAACAAAAAGGAGGATAACCTGGAGGAGGAGTCGACAAACGAAAAAGTTTGGAAATTGATTCTGAAAGATAGCTAGATAGCTTGTAAATTGGAAATGATCTAACTAAGAAAACAAAAGTTACATTTTGAAAATCGGTCCACTTTTCTGAAATTAGAAAGAATTATCCATGTTAAATCCCAATACACATCTTCACTCTGCGAAGATGTCTATGGGGATTGAACATGTAGAAATTGTCTTTTTTGCAATCAAATCAATATTGGACCAAATTTAATGAAATAAAAAGAAGGCTCATTCTTAAATTTTGCTAAAAGTTAATATTATCGAAAGAAATAATGTTTTTGCATTGTTTATATGGCCGTTCAATTTGGGCACGTTTCGTGAAACAGACAGTAGTGATAACTTATTACTTACACAAGCAAATAAATGCTCGTCTGTGCGTTCACCTAGAACATAATGTATCTGAGATACCACTTTATTATGAAAATAAATATATTTGTATTTAATCCAGATACATGTAGTGAACTATGGTAAACAAAATGCCGCCCTGTGTTCCCGGTAGTACGTTCTACGCGCCACAGCATTGATGTTTAAAGTATGTATAACGCGCCGACCGAGCCATTCATAAACTCTATATGTTACAGAACACTGGATTGGCCAATTCAATTCCGGCCTGTGGCTGTAATGTAAGTAGGCAAATCCTCATTTTTAACAATAACTGCCGGGTTGGATGACATTCAACAATCCAGATATAACCGGCCCTGCCTAATATCCAGCCGCGGGCTGTCACTATGTCAATCCGAAACGCATCCGGAAATGAGAATGGCTCGGGCTAGGTTCTCGTATTTTTGTACATTGTTGCATCGCATATAGTTTAAATAATTATGAATACAGTATTTTAAACACCCGAAAAGGGGCCGTTTGTGTTGTTAGCTGGAACGTATGAATTGGAGCTGCTTTCCTAGTGTGCTAACTATTTTATCAGAATATATCGGACACACGGAATATTGTGATATATTAAATAATAAGTTGACTACATATAAATATATTTAAATTGATTAAATGATAATCACATTTTCATCATTTAATAGTCGTTTTTTAGGTCGACTATTCGAAGAATAGTTAGAGCTTATGTAATCACCCCGGCGTCGGCGTCGGCGTCGGCGTCGGCGTCGGCGTCGGCGTCGGCGTCACGCCTTGTTTAAGGTTTTTAGTCAAGCTTGTATATGGAATACTCCCGGCCCTACACACACCATACTTGGACAAATTCATCTCCTAGTGATGTACATCAAGAACCCCTGACCTATATTTGAGATTGACCTACATTTAACATTGAATTACTTAGTTAATTCCCCTTGGTTAAGATATTTAGTCAACCTTGGTTAATCTTTTTAGTCAAGCTTGTAGATGGAATACTATTGTGCAGACAGAAACCATACTTGGACAACCTTTTTCCATAGGGATGTACATCAATAACCCCTGATCTATATTTGACCTTCACCTACATTTCCTCTTTAATTACTTAGTTAATTCCCCTTGGTTAAAGTTTTTAGTCAACCTTGGTTAAGGTTTTTAGTCAAGCTTGTAGATGGAATACTTCTGGCCCTACACCAACCATACTTGGACAACTTCATCTCCTAGTGATGTACATCAACAACCCTGACCTATATTTGACATTGACCTGCATTTAACCTTGACGTACTTAGTTAATTCCCCTTGGTTAATGTTTTTAGTCAATCTTGGTTAAGGTTTTTAGTCAAGCTTGTAGATGGAATAATATTGTGCATACAGACACCATACTTGGATAACATTTTTTCATAGGGATGTACATCAATAACCCCTGACCTATATTTTACCTTGACCTACATTTAACCTTGAATTACTTAGTTATTTCCCCTTGGTTAAGGTTTGTACTCAAACTTGTTTCAGGTTTATAGTCAAGCTTCTATATGGAATACTCCTGGGCCTACAGCAACCATACTTGGACAACTTCATCTGCTAGTGATGTACACCAATAATCCCTGACCTATATTTGACCTTGATCTGCTTTTACCCTTGGATTACTTAGTTATTTCCCCTTGGTTATGGTTTGTATTCAAGCTTGTATATCGAATACTCCTGGGCCTACAGTAACCATACTTGGAAAACTTCATTTCCTAGTGATGTACATCAATAACCCCTGACCAATATATGACATTGACCTACATTTAACCTTGAAATTCTTAGTTAATTTCCATTGGTTAAAGCTTTTAGTCAACCTTGGTTAAGGTTTTTATGCGGGCCGCGGCCCCCTTCTTTCTCAAGCTATGTGTACATCGACAACCCTCGTAGTCGAGCTATGCTTTTCTCATACAGCTCTTGTTATACTTACGCGGCCTACGCGATCGGTTTCATTACCAAAAGACTAGAAGACCAACCCGCTGTCACAGACGACTACATTCACTACTGTCTGTTTGAAGAAACCTGCCCAAATGTTACGGCCACATAAACAATGCAAAAACAATATGTATTTCAATAATAATAAATTGTATTCAAAATTTAAGGACGAGCCTTCTTTTTATTTCGTGAAATTTGGTCAGATATTGATTTTATTGCGAAAAATTAATTCTCTATGGGAATTTCACATGGGGAAAAATGACGTGAAGAGAAGGAGTCGAAAAACGAATTTTTTTGGGAAATTGATTCTAAAACCTAGCTAGATAGCTTAGAAATAATCTAACTAAGAAAACAAAAGTTACATTTTGAAAATCGGTTCACTACTTCTGAAATTAGAAAAAATAGTTTTTTCGCAATACAATCAATTTTGGACAAAATGTCACGAAATAAAAAATGTTTATATAGCCGCAAAATTATTTTTATCACCAAAAACATGATTTAATAGCACTTTATAATAATTTACAACATGCTTTGACAGCACTTCAGATTCATTTCCATTAATATTATTTGACGTTAACAAGTTCACCTTTTTCACAAACTTTCGAATTCGCATAAATTAAATTGTCCTCCATTTCTGAAATGTTAAAGGTATATACCCAGTCAGTAGGCACAAAATGTTCTTTATATCAGAGACATCATCTCAGACATTTTCAGGCAAAATAAACATGCATTAACCAATATCCCACGTATTGATTGGCATTATTATACATTTGATATCAGACGTAACTTTCCACACTGATATCAGGGGCGATAACCGTATTTCCTTAAAATGTTGACGAATATTACTATTATATATACTCTGTATTTATTTTTTGATGTGCAATTATCATAATTTATAATCTGTCGAAAACATTATTTGTTCAGATGACGCATTTCACTAGTATAAATAATTAAAAAATAACATAGCCTGAAAATAGCCTGATACCAACGCGCGTCACTATCAGTAAAATACATATTACTAAATGATTATATCTGTATAGCGACCACTCGTAATATTTAGAACTGGTGGAATAGTGAAACAATTGTACATTTATTTAATTCCTATAAAGAACAGTTTGTGCCTACTGAGTGGGCATTTACCTTTAATGGTGCATGGAAGAATAGGTTTTGTACATGTACGTGGTCAACCGTTTCCATAATTGAGACAGGCAATGAGATTTTGTACCATCAGACATCTGCGTAATTTCATTAAATACGTTTAGACAATTTACAATATTTTCCATAAATAAAGTCAAAAGTTGCCAAAAGTTTCAAATTCCGCATGTACTCTGAAAATGTTGTTCTGACTTCTGACTTCATTTACGGAAAGTATTGTAAATTTTGTAAACGTATTTTAAGAAATTACGCAGATGTCCGAAGGTACAGATGCGTGTCTAAATAATAGTGTCAAGTCTCACGATTTGCGTCAAACGAGAACTTTCTACGTTGTTCGGGATACGTGACATACGTGGTTATTTCTCTGCAGATAATTGGGAAGCCTCATTAATGCCAAGCTGACATATTTCTTGCATTGCAACAGGATATGTTGATGTAAAACATATGGGCAGTTGGCAAGTATGACGAGTACAGTATCCAGAAACTGACGATGATGCATTCCCTGGCGTGTATTCTATCAAACATAATGAGAACGTACTGGCACCGGAATGTTGCAATGTCTTAGTGTACGACACGTCTTTCCCAGTTGCCGGGAAAACATAACTACTTCAAGAAAATGATTTATATTCGTGGTATTCCTCTTTAGATTCGGGTGGTTGTAAACATAAATTATATTACTTGGAAACTTGTTTCCAGTAGTAATGTACATACATGTATCTGCATGTCGATGTGTGTTGTTGTTGTTGTTATTTTGGTTTTGGAAATCGTGGTTCGAGCCCAGTAGCCGATTTCACCAAAATTGCAAAGAATACTTATCTTGCTAAGTACACTTTGAGGGAGAAATTTTCAATTACAGGATAAATTTAATAATTTTTATTATATTGAATGTACTAAATTATCACAGCCATTGTGGCTGTGATAATGTAATGCATTCAGTGTAATAATTCTGAATACTTTTACTCATGAAATATATGCAGTCGTTGGTTCTATATGAACTAATGCATTTCGGGAGAAATAAATGATTACTCCCTCAAAGAATATTTAGCTAGATAAGTATGATTAGCAATTTTCGTGAAGTCGGCTACTGTAATACCATGAGTTCCGCTTGCTTTGCATCAGGACGTGATTATGTTTGAAATTACAGTGGAACCTCTCTAGACCAGACACCAAGAAAACATCAGCAATCTTATTTTTGATGAGTTTCTTGTTCACTTATCTCAGGTGATAACGTTTGTTTGTGATCGCATGTAGCACATAACTATGGCTCAGAATGATTAAATAACTGATTTACAGGGAAACCTCTCTAAGCTGGACCTCCCAGGGTTTCCGGTTTATAGAGGTTTCACTGTATCATGGATCTCTTGATCGTATATTGTGGTATGATGTTGGGAAACATGTGTGTAGCGAATGAATGTCACATACCTACAGCGGAGATTTATTGAAGGTTCCCAGACAACAACAAGCGAAAAAAATGGAAAACGAAGTGAACACTATCGTTTTGTATAACGATATGCATAGAAACGGTTATCGTTTGTTTGTATTGTACATGCATGTGAAAACGTTAGTTTCGTTTAAATACCCGGCTATTTGAACGCATTTAATTTTGTTCGAAGCATCAGTTTGACATCGTTTACGTTGTGATATGCAAGCGTCCATTTGTGGAACCAGGAACAAATCATGGGCTGCAGTGTTGAAGGCATGTCATTGAACAAACCGATCGTTTTCCATTCGTTTTCGTGTCGTCCTTTTGGGAACTTTCAACAAATCTTCGCTGTACATCTAAATGTGGTTGTCACTGGAGACATATGGCTTATGGGTTTTGCGACCAGTGTATATACAGATCCGCCAGTGCATCCGCACAGTCTGACCAGAATATACACTGTTCATCAGTCTATCAATGAAACACTCATCATTCTAACAAGAAATACAGACCAGGCTGCATGAGTGAGCTATTTGATCAGGAGCTACACTGGTCATAAATCCCATAAGCCCCGGTTCTCCATTCACAGCCAAAAATGATGGGTGCACTCACTGCGTCAACGTCACAGGCCACAACTAACCTAGTACTGTCAACGTCACACGCCACAACTAACCTAGTACTGCTGAAGTCACACACCACAACTAACCTAGTACTGCTGAAGTCACACAACACAACTAACCTAGTACAGCCGAAGTCACACACCACAACTAACCTAGTACTGTCAACGTCACACGCCACAACTAACCTAGTACTGCTGAAATCACACGCCAAAACTAACCTAGTACTGCCAACGCCACACACTACAACTAACCTAGTACTGCCGAAGTCACACGCCACAACTAACCCAGTACTGCCAACATCGCACACCACAACTAACCTAGTACTGCCAACATCACACACCACAACTAACCAAGTACTGATAAAGTCACACGCCACAACTAACCCAGTACTGCCAACATCGC
The DNA here is from genome assembly GCA_029237695.1 of Conchocele bisecta. Classification (NCBI taxonomy): domain Eukaryota; kingdom Metazoa; phylum Mollusca; class Bivalvia; order Lucinida; family Thyasiridae; genus Conchocele; species Conchocele bisecta. The sequence continues at coordinate 79,863,991 of CM055271.1, forward strand.
ACACCACAACTAACCTAGTACTGCCAACATCACACACCACAACTAACCTAGTACCGATAAAGTCCAACGCCACAACTAACCTAGTACTGTCAACATCACACGCCACAACTAACCTAGTACTGCCGACATCACACACCACACCTAACCTAGTACTGCCAAAGTCACACACCACAACTAACCTAGTACTGACAAAGTCACACGCCACAACTAACCTAGTACTGCCAACATCACACACCACAACTAACCTAGTACTGCCAAATTCACACACCACAACTAACCTAGTACTGCCAACATCACACGCTACAACTGACCCAGTACTGCCAACATCGCACACCACAACTAACCTAGTACTGCCAACATCAAACACCACAACTAACCTAGTACTGATAAAGTCCCACGCCACAACTAACCCAGTACTGCCAAAGTCACACGCCACAACTAACCTAGTACTGCAAAAGCCACAGACCATAACTAACCTAGTACTGCCAAATTCACAATCGACAACTAAGTTAGTACTGCCAACGTCACACGCCACTGCCAAAGTCACATGCCACAACTAACATAGTGCTGACAACGTCAAACGCCACAACTAACATGTTACTACAAAAGTCACACGCCACAACTAACATAGTACTGCCAAAGTCACACGCCGCAACTAATCTAGTACTGCCAAGGTCACATGCCACAACTAACTAAGTTACTACTGCCAAAGTCACACACCACAATTGAAATAGTACTGCCAAAGTCACACGCCATAACTAAGTTAGTACTGCCAAATTCATACATAACAACTAACCTAGTACTGCAAAAAACCTGGTACTGCCAAAGTCACAGGCCATAACTAACCTAGTACTGCCAATGTCACACGCCACAACTAACCTAGTACTGTCAAAGTCAAACGCCGCAACTAACCTAGTACTGCCAAAGTCACATGCCACGACTACGCTAGTACCGCCATCACACGCCACAAATAACCTAGTACAACATAAGACACACGTCACAACTAAGCTAGTACTACCAAAGTCACAGGCCACAACCAACGTAGTACTGCCAAAGTCACACGCCACAACTAACCGAGTACTGCCAAATTCACACGCCACAACTAACATAGTACTACCAAAGTCAAACGCCACACCTAGGTCACAACTGTGTTTTTGTATCAATAAAAGTCATTGTAATCAGAGATACATAACAGCGAAACACATCTAAGTTAAACATCCTTATTGTCCCGAGTGTCCGGTTTAGAGAAGTTCCACTGTAATTATGGACAACAATTTCATTGGGATCCACACGCCACAACTATGCCAGTGCTGCCAAGAACACACGCCACAACTAACCTAGTATTGCCAAAGTTACACACCACTATTAACCCAGTATTGCCAAAGTCACACGCCACAAATAACCTAATAACCTTCACGCGCTCTGGAATTATATTTACATGTACAGTAACCGATTCCTCGTAAAAACGACAGAATTAAATAAAAATAAAAGTACACAGGGCCACCTGCTCTGCGTTTGCTACGCTATGTTCATCAGAAATATCAATCATTGTGTGAGAAAGATATTAAAGGAAATCCATTGTAAGAACATACATCTAAAAAACATGACATTACGCCATTCGTAATTGGGAACATATATTTTGAACCACACTGTAAATATGTTCATACTACAATATCATTAGGCATGTATACATACGTGACATCATGATAATATTCGATAAACGCGTCGTTTCTGCTTGTAAATATTAATACATGTTTAAAGAGTACACCTCGGTTTGCGTGAAAAATAAGCACGATAAGAGTCCACTGATTGTGTCTACACTAGATATGTGACTGTGACTGGAGATGTGGAGCTTATGATATTTGCGATCAGCGCCAATCCGGATCAGCCTGTGCATCCGCACAGTCTGATCAAGATATGCACTGGTCGTTATTCCATCAATGAAATACTTGTCATACTTCTAACAAGCAATACAAATCATTATCAGATTACAGGAGTGTGCTACTTGATCTAAATCTACATTGGTCAACATCCTATAAGTCCCATGTCTGCAGTGACAGTCACATATATGTGGTATCCTGTGCACGTCTCCTCGCGCTCAGACCTCCTATAAATACTTGAACGATCTGCAACTGCGCACAATTAGTTTGCCACTCATCATAGTCAACATTCAACCTGTGAAATTAGATATTTCTCCTCAGTATAATCGCTACATTTAGGAGTTGTCAATCATGTATTTCGTACTTCTGGGAATACTGGCGTGTGTCGCGAGTCACGTGATGGCCGCGCCGGGCGGGAATGCATTTTTCCAAGAACCGCAGTGCTCGAAATTTAGTTTCGAAGAGAAAATCCTGGAAAAAGTCATTAGATTTGAAGTGACGATTGAGGCAATAAAGGGACAGGTTGAGAATATGGAATCGAAACTTCGGCAGGAGCAAACCGATCTCAGTCGCGACAAAGATGTCATGCTGGAGGAGGTGCGTACTCTGAAGAATGACATTATCGGAGACTTTCAGGAAATGCGCGGCAGCCTGGAGGGACAACAGTCGGCGGACGACTCACGGATTGACGAACTCATAACGAAGACTGAGGCCCAGGTGACGAGGATGTCACGTGACGTGCACTCCTTGGCCAATACGACGATAGCACAGATACAAGGTATGTACAAACATGGGTATGAAGGATTTCACGGCAACATGCGTCTGATTGCAATACATGTATTGGACAATATGTAGCCTGTCTATGTCATGTTATACTTGTGCCACAAGCTTGAAGTATCATGGTGCATGTAGCTACTTGCGTGTATCTAGAGATCGTCGATCAAGACACGACAAGGTTTGTATACATATTTAACACTTTCACCCCTAAGTAACCTGGAATGGAGTTTGATATGTTCATTGTGTAACCAATCCAACCGTCCGAAACCGGTTATCAGACTAGTCTATTTATCAAAAGGGGTGTTGTTGTTCTCAAAAATATGAAAAATACCAACTAATCAAAAAGTGTTGATCTTGATGAGAAGGCTCGTTACGAGCCGCCTCATCTGGATATGCACCGTTTGCGTAAACCGCTATAGCGGGCTTTCGGGTTTAAACTAGTTCAAAGTAGTTCTTAATCGTCCATGAAGACACAACGAGGTATGTCGGCACATTGAAAACGGATAGTTGTTCGCTTGGTTTGTTCGCTACATTATACACTGATTGACTAGTGAGCCATGGAATATGATCTGATACGTCATATTGACCGAAGCTAATTGTGTTATTATATGATATCAATAATCCTTGATTAATAAGTATGATACTTGTTTTGATCATTTACACTCCATATGCTGTACGTCTCTACTGTCTGTTCCACGTTTTGCTGCCGACAGACTTGTCGTTATTAAACATATTAAATCTAAAAAAGAGTGTTATTTAGAGATTTAATGTGTTAATAGGTTTTCTATATTTATACAGTGAATATAGTCTGGTGGAAACCCATGTCCATTACATATGATGTTATAGTTTGCTACGCCGATAGCGGTCTGGACCAATCATGTACTGTGTATTTATAGATCATATAATACATTGTTATATTTCCATTCGGTTGATTGTTTCACATTATAACGACGTAGATGTAATATATCAGTAAATACCAAAGCGTTCTGTGTAAAATTCCACGGCCATCATTGTTTGAATAACGTCGAGTTCTTGATGACGTTACGTTTTATACCGTGCATCGTTAACATGGTGTTACAAAAAGTGAGATAAACAAAATTTAACATATACACTTTGGAAAACTTGACGTGAATGTGTTTAACGTCCCATCAACAGCTAACGTTCTATAGAGGCTGGTTACTATTTGGAAAGTTGTACCAAATATCGCGACATCATAGGCAGAATCCCGATGAATGTCGATGACATGAGTTACTGACATGATTATCGCAAATCCTGGTATACACCGAGTTGTGGCTGTGACTGGAGAAATGGGGCTTATGTGATTTATGACCAGTGTAGCTCCTGGTCATAGAGAACAGGCCTGATGCATGGTAGCAGAATATATTGCTTGTTAGAAGCATGACGGGGTTGCATTGGTGGAATGGCGAACAGTGCAGATCCTGATCAGACTGTGCGGATGCACAAGCTGATCTGGATGTATACTGGTCACAAAATCCATAAGCCCCATTTCTGTCCGTATACCGGTGCTAGGAACGAATACACGTCTTTACTGCACTCGTACAAGCGCTGACGTGTCTTGTATTACGTCTTTGCACTGACGTCATAATTGTTGTCGACGTTCGACTAATGGAACATCAGCAGTTTTAGTTGTAACCCGGATGTGCGTATCTTCGGTAAATGTATCATAATTGATTTTTATTTCATATAAAACTAACGACTCCTTATAGTTAACGATTAAAATATTCAGAATTATTGATAATTATTGATTGATTGATTGATTGATTGATTGACGGAGATTGCATTGGTGGAATGGCGAACAGTGCAGATCCTGATCAGACTGTGCGGATGCACAGGTCGATCTAGATATACACTGGTCACAAAACACATAAGCCCGATTTCTCCAGTCACAGCCCCATTTCTAGTAGTATACCGGTACTAGGGGCCAGCGTTGGCGTAATCTGGTAATGGACCAATACATGTCATTATTTATTTTTATTTCATATAGAACTGACGACTCCTTATATTTAACAATTAAAATGATGCAGAATTATTATACTGAATTTATAAGAGCCATTATTTTAGTTAGAAAATATGTATGCATACATTTAAAATTTCTCCCTCAAAGTAGACTTACCGAGATAAGTGTGCTTAGATATTTTGGTGAAATCGGCTACAGCATATGTGTCTCCACAAAGCACAATTTATTTCACGTGTCATGCTCACTTCCCTTTCTGTCCGTGTAGATGAGGCGACCTATCCGGCCGTGGCGTTCAGCGCGAGGACGGTGTCGGACGTGACACCAGGGGTGGGCGACACACTCGTGTTTACAGTGTCCGACCTGAACCTCGGCGAAGGGTACGACGTTGGCACAGGCCGCTTCACCGTCCCAGTGTCCGGCGTCTACTTGTTCGGCATACAACTGTGTCTGCAAGCCAAACAATGGAAGATATTTCATCTTGTGACAGACGATGGGGCGACGTTGCACATTGCGGTGATAACAACGGGACAATCTTCGTTTGGACCAACGTGCATGGCAGAGACAGTTGTTGTTTCCCTGGTCAATGGTGACGTCATTTCCGTCAAATGCACCAACTCAGGCACCGGCAAAATGTACCAGGACATTAACTACATGAATAATATTTTCAGCGGTGCGTTGATTCAGAAGTTGTAAACATGTTGGACATGATTTTCTCGCCATAAGCACAGTGTCTCATTATTCTTATTATAGACGTACTTTCGTTTCCCATTGAATACAATACATGGAACATACATGTATATATGGAACGCAAGCCGTCAATATTTTGCCATATTGATGTATCGTGAGTTCATATTGGTCTGTGCCGGAACTACGTTTCCCCACCTCGTAAAATAGTTCCTTCAAAATACTCCTTTTCTAGTTAAATGTTTTCGAAGTGTTTATAAATTTTGAGTGATTTACGTATGTAATAAAAAGGTTGCTTAATTTGTCAGCGGATATATGCCACTTGTTCCGCCGCGCTACGATATAGCTAGTGTTGATATGTTCACGTGTCCTGATGTGCGTCTTTACGGGGAAAATGGTAACGTTAATTAACCACGTAACTGTGGGAAGCATACTAGTAGAAATCTTCGTATGAATATTTTTAGCACAAGGAATTTAGTGAAACGGGCCCCTGGTCGTCATCTTTTAAATACTTGTACTTTAGTTGAGCGAGAGCTACACAAATACAGCTCGTGTCACGGTTAAACCGACGAACACATCGTTTCCTAATTACAAAAACAAAAACGGTATCAACACGATGTACATGTAGAAACGATAGGCAATTGTTTGTTTGTTGACCAGGAACAAATCCGGACCATTGTATTTTGCATCCGCACCCCTAGTGGCGGGCAGTAACTCTGAGAAACTCCCGTACACTATACTTCATACTTCAGCACCATTGGCATTCGGCGTGTTTTGGCTTCCATCGGTATAACTCTATATGTGAACAATGCTTATAACTTTGGTCGGACACGACCTCGTATCACAGCAAATTCCGCGATGTTATTAACGCTAATGTAAATATTTTGGCGGAATGTGCACATGTTCATTTGAGAATTATTGTTGTTTTGCTGAAATAGCATAATTCGAACATAATTATGCAACAAATATCGAATTACAATTGGTTTTACGAGGTCGGACACGACATCGATCATAATAAATGAAATATTGTGTGTAAGGCTCTAACGCCAATATTCTAGTGACAAGTTCATATTGTTCATTTGCTGCAGAAATCTCAATGGAAGTAATCATTTTAATGTATTCGGTATTACCAGCGCCGTTCAATTATATTAGTACCGACGAAAGCCGAAACACTCCAAATGCCTGTGTTCAGTACATACGCATCTAATTATATCTGCTATGAACACTAGTGCTGCTTTCCACGCGAGCGTAAAATCAAAATGATCGCTGGATTCCTGACGAATTCCCATTCAGCTACATGCAGAAGATACTGCATAAACATATGCCATTACGGACAGGCATTATCACCTGAGATAATTGACCAAGAAACCCATCAAAATTATGATCACATACATTTCTTGTTGTCCGCTTCAGAGGTTCCACTCTACCAAGCTTCGTAGTACGCAACAGCCTGCGTTAATCTCGTCAAGATAATCAAAGTTTATGAACATGTATATTAATATAGGTCTATATATAACGTACAAACACGACATATACGTACGTGTTATCCCGAATGAATGCGGATGGATTGGTTGAGGGGGGAAATTCCCCCCTCCCCCTCCTTATATCTAAAAGTGTATTTTTTGTGTTGATAAAATCACTACATATGGGTGGAAATTTCCACCCTGGGGGTCCAGACATGGAACAAATAGAGCATTAAAAAATGCAAATATGCCTCCGAAAAAGAGGAATATTAGTATAATTTCCTCTTTTGGAATAAGCCAATTTAAAGTACTTTGAAATAAAGAAATTGACATATATTGACAAGATTGGTGCGGACGATGATATTGTTCTGTAAGGCAGTTGCATGTCCAGATTGTACCGTCAAACCTGTGAATAAAGGCCAGCCATGGGAAGAGAAACGTATGGTCCTTTGTACATTTCTTGTTGTGGTATTTGTACACAGGTTAGTAATTGTAAAAACAAAAGCGTGGCTGCTATAACCAGGTAATTGCTATTCGAAGGTGGACTTTATCACAGATACGACTGTACATTATGACATATCTGTAAAAACGCCTTTGGAACAGCGTTTTCTTTATTTACAGTATGAGGCTAGTAGTACATACTGTGGAGATAAAGTATAGATGACATATAACAATGGAACTGGTCCTCTTCATCTTGCCTGAACATATATTCACACCGCCTATTCACAATCAAGCTGCTTGTTTTCAATCACAATATATTTACACCTCCTATAAATCCATAATGCAAACGCCCATTAGGCGTATTGCGTTTACATCCCAATATAATACATTAGACCCACGTGACATTGCGCGATGTTGTTGATTGGTTAAAGTTCGTTTGACGTCATTAATTTCTACCAAGTTGTCAACAACGGCACGCTATTGACCGGCAACGTCGCGACAAAATGGTGCAAAACAAGATTAATCTTAATTTTAACACCATATTTGGTTATTTACGTTTTTGAAACTATCAGAAAATTCGGTGTAAATATAAGTAATAAAACCATGGGCTATAGCGTTTACAGGGGTGCACAATGCATGTGGTCTGTTTAAAATGTTCGCGGTGTCAGAAGGGCTCCGCACACTTCAAAGAGACCAAATGTATTGTAAACCCCGGCAATATTATCGCAGGCGGTTGTGTAGTCCTCAGAGTGTGTATATTTAACGGTAGCAAACGACGCTTGCCGAGTTCGCAAACGCAAAACAACTGTACAACGTGGTGTATTCACTGTCTGTATAACCTGCACCGTGAAACCTCGCAAAACCCGACACACTGGGAGGTCCCCAGGGTGTCCGGTTTAGCAAGGTTTCACGGTCAATTACCTACTGGGGTGTCCGCTTTAGCGAGGTTTCACTGCAAATCAGGCATTTAGAGAGGTATTATATTACCACACATGTAATAATCGTGGCCGCTGCTATTCATAGAGAGAGAGAAAGAGAGATTAGTGTGTGTGAGAGAGAGAGAGAGAGAGAGAGAGAGAGAGAAAGAGAGAGATTGTGAGAGAGAGAGAGAGAGAGAGAGAGAGAGAGAGAGAGAGAGAGGGAGTATTCAGTATGCTTCTGCCTCTGAGATAATCACATGTCTAGTTAGTCGTTTACTGCGTTATAAAATAAATGGAGCTAGCGCTCAAAATGATTTTAATTTACTGGGCCCCGGGACAATGCAGTGCGATAGACAAGATATTGATATAACAAGGCACACGAGTGGGATGTATTTTATATTTTCTAAACTCTACGGTTTTATTTCTTTACACCAATGGGCGGTTGGTTGGAAGGATGAGAATTTAACGATGGGTTTAATCCTTAACGGAATCCCGATATCACTTGTTTGACCCTCGTGTACATTTTTGACGCGACAGTTGAATCGGGTTATACCCAATACATGTATAAAAGCAATAATATTAGTACTAATAATATCTCACTCACTTCAACGGCGACATTGGACTGAGCAGGTCGTGTGTTTTTACCGGCCGGCAATTATCTCAAGGTTACCGGCGGCGGCCATTTTAACTGTTGGAAATTAACTGAAATTTCCACTGTGTTTATACTTATTCACTGGATTGTTACTTCTGGATTTGCGAAAATGTAGGTCGGGGCTTGGGTCGGATTGTGGTGGGCGATTTTTCGGCTGGAATTGAGCTAATTTAGACTAGTTGCTAGTGTTCAGGGTAGTTGATTGTGGCACATTGTGGATCTGCCTGGCATCACGGTAGGCCAGTCGACTACTTGGTGCATCTGACTGCCACTTATAGAACACAACCCATGTGTGTAGCCCTTCTGGGACTCGGACTGGTTTGTGGTGCCACCCGTGTGGTTCTGCCTGGCTGCCGATATCGCGGATAAGCTGGGCGGTTTGAGCTATCTGGTTGTATCCTGCGGCCAATACTGGGTTCTGGATTGAATATGCGCATGGGTGAGAGATATATATATATATAACATCTACGTATTATTATAATTATTATCTGGTGTGTAGCCGTACTGAGGCCAGTTCGCACCAGTGGGACAGGTGAAGTGTTAACACATGGGGGTACGTGGACACCACGGGGAGCCGAGGTGTTCATGTCCCTGTCACGTTAGGCCATGATGTCCAGGCAACTCAGTTAGCACACTTTCTTGTGAAAGTAAGCCATATATAACAGGTCTAACCAAAACAGCAAGTTAGCTCAAGCTCCGTCATTTTCTGCCTGCTTCTGGCCCCGGCCTGCCTTGTAGCTGTCTAGATGTGGCAACTCTGTGGACGAAAACAGCACGTGTTTTTACCGATTATATGGCACCAATTTGTGTGTCGAGTGCCGCCAGGGGTGGATTGGTTCTACCTGGGACCCGTTTTTCTCTGCATCACCAGGTTCGACCCAGTTACCCCCTCCTTTCTTCCCGTCTCACGTGCACCGGGACACTACGCGGAATTACAAGACCATATTGGACATAAGCGGTGCCCCATTTCGGCACACAATTATACACATCCAATTCCCACCCTTAAAGATACATGCCCATGCAGTTGGCACAAAATGTTCTTTATAGGAATTAAATAAGTGTATAATTATGTCACTATTCCACCAGTTCTAAAAATTACGAGTGCCCGCTATACAAATATAATCATTTATTAATTATCAATTTACTGTTAGCGACGCGCGGTGGTAACAGTCTATTTTGATAATGTGCGGGGACGACGACTTTCACATCACGGCTTGCGGTGCGCATGCGCAGTATACTAAGCGCGCCAGTAGGCTTCCCAATATGTAAACAAGAATATCAACATGTCGAAACGTCCAGGACGGAAATTGTATGCAACGGCGTCGGCCAACAAAAATGCGAAATATCTGAGGGACAGGCAGTACAGAGACAGAGTGGTTAATATTGGCGACCAGATCACCAAATGGAAAGAGTTACGTGGAGATTTAGATTTGGACTCGAACATAGATTTTTCTTCTCAACTTCCGATACTTCACTGCGGATGTCAAAGATGTGATATGATTGACTGTGTCACGTGACGCGTATTGGTAAAAATAGCACGAGGTCGGAAAATACCCTTTCTGGTCGCGGCATATAAAATGAGATTTAACACCAATCAACACGCACCGTAATTAAAAATAACTCGTTAGTGGGTAGACAAAAGGCTCATATAAGGCATGACAGAAAATGAAAAGTAGTAGTACAGTGTAACCTGCTGCGTGGGCATGTACCTTTAAATATAAGCTAAAAAAACAACACTGATACTATCACTTTTGGGTAGCAGGGCTAAGCGACAATATGGTGAGAACCTGGCACCAGATAAGATTATTCTAATTTCATGTCCCAATATATGTTTTTTCCTTTCAGTTCTGATTTTGGGATTTCACAGATTTCACAGATTCCGACGTCACAAATTACATCACGTCAGAAAATGTCTTTAAATTTTCCGAACAAAAGGGACGGATGTTGATGATATATAGCGCACGAAAAGACGATGACTTATAAGTTTTGTGGGTGCTCTATATTTATAACATTGACGAATAATCGACTACCGTTGTTTCTTGCAATCACATGCTCTGTTTCTATTTACATTGACGGTACCGTAATTGATTCTCATTAAAACGACAGAATTATGAGACTAAAGAAAACTCTACAATGCAGGGCAACCCGTTCCGCATTCCTTGCGCTATATCTGATAAAAATCATCAGTCACTCTGTTAGAAAGAAATTAATGGAAACCTACTGTAAACACCGCTAACGTGCTGTCACGCCGTTCAGAAACCGCGTGATCTCAAACCCTGGAGGCCATTTCACTAAATTTCGTACAACTAAAATGTTCGTTAGCGCAAACTTCTGATAGTCTGTACATTTCACAATAACAATGTGTTCTTGTGAACAATCAGTACATTTAAATGTATTGAACATAGGATATGCAGCCTATGCTCAATAAATGTAAATCCATCAATTGCAATTTCCCGACGATCCTAAATTCGCACATACGAACATTTTAGACGTACGAAGTTTAGTGAAACGTGCCCCTAGTGTCTCATACAGCCAATGTGTGGATTTTCGCTTCATACACGGTAAATTGCATCTAATCATTGTATATTAATAAATCAATCCCAACTTTTATCACATTTTTAGAAAAAAAGCGTTATATTCAAGTACATACTCTCAGAAACTGTGATAAGCGGGGGAGATAATTTTGCTTGTCATAATTTGACATTTTCGCTATACATTTACCTTAAAAGAAAAACTGTTATATTTTTGTTGTGAAATAGCAATACCAAGGTGCATGCTCACGTGGTTACAACAACAACAACAATGGCTAAATGTGTTGATAGCGCGCCCGCTCCAAAGTAAGCAATACACTCCCGCCTGCGATTCTCTTACCAAGAATTGCAATCCAGCGGTCCTTGAATTGCAATTCGTCCCCTCTGAAATTGCAGTCTAATTTCGGTCCAATCGCGGTCCCATGTTTGCGGTCATTCTTTCACGATATCGTTTGTGCGGTCATTCTTTCGTGGTCCAGTTTGTGCGGTCATTATTTCGCGATACCGTTTGTGCGGTCATTCTTTCGCTATTTGCGGTAAAAACTTACCGCATCATCGTATAGTACAGTTTGTTTACATTATACAAACGTACTATACGAATATTATACACACATACGATATCCGTTCGTATATACGATATATCCGTACGGATATGGTATGAATATACAGTGGGTCATCGTGCGGTTAAAATATACCGATGCAACGGTTCATTTCGCATGTAAACATCCGGTTTTCATTTCGATTATCTGCCACAATTTTAAGTTTTTCAAAATGAATAAATTTCAGTTTTACGATACAGAAACAATTTAAAACTGAGGATTGTGAAGTACGGTATCACAGTGCATATACATGTGTGTTCAATACAGTAATTCATCAGTAATTCATCATTGTACTCCGCACCACCGCCGGGGACACAAAACAATGATCCCCCACACACACCAGCCATCTACATTTGGCGTCCTAAATGTTCCGGTCTATATCCCACAGTGGGAACAACGTGTATCACCACCACCACCAGTTTTTGTCTATGACTACACTACACCCCCCCCCCCCCCACCCCCCGTCCACCACTTATGTCTGTAACGCAGGATGACGTGGCCGACTGATCAAGTGCTAAACTATTCCTGGTGCGATGGCCGACTGATTAAGTTCTAAACAGTCCTGGAGCAATGGCCGACTGATCAAGTTCTAAACTAGTCCTGTTGCGATGGCCGACTGATAAAGTTCTAATTTAGTCCTGGTGCGATGGCCGACTGATCAAGTTATATACTAGTCATGGTAAGATGGCCGACTGATCAAGTGCTAAACTAGTCCTGGTGCGATGGACGACTGATTAAGTTCTAAGCTAGTCCTGGAGCAATGGCCGACTGATCAAGTTCTAAACTAGTCCTGGAGCGATGGCCGACTGATCAAGTTCTAAACTAGTCCTGATGCGATGGCCGACTGATCGAGTGCTATACTTGTCCTGGTGCGATGGCCGACAGATCAAGGGCTAAACTAGTCCCGGTGCGATGGCCGACTGATCAAGTGCTATACTAGTCCTGGTGCGATGGCCGACTGATCAAGTTCTAAACTAGTCCTGGTGCGATGGCCGACTGATCAAGTGCTATACTAGTCCTGGTGAGATGGTTGACTAATCAAGTTCTAAACTAGTCCTGGTGCGATGGCCGACTGATCAAGTTCTAAACTAATCCTGGAGCGATGGCCCACTGATCAAGTGCTAAACTAGTCCTGGTGCGATGGCCGACTGATCAAGTTCTAAACTAGTCCTGTAACGATGGCCGACTGATCAAGTGCTAAACTAGTCCTGATGCGATGGCCGACTGATCAAGTTCTAAACTAGTCCTGGTGCGATGGCCTACTGATCAAGTGCTAAACTAGTCCTGGTGCGATGGCCGACTGATCAAGTGCTAAACTAGTCATGGTGCGATGGCCGACTGATCAAATCGCATGCCATAATAACTAGATGGCCATGGCCTGCATGTCGTGCCCGCCGAGGCATTTGATAGTACAAACAATTTGTTTATTGCAACAAAGCTTTAGCCCGTTGACGTAAAAACATGCCACGCCCGCCGAGGCTTTGATAGTATACCCAAAAACTTTAACTAAAAAATCACTTTAACTAAAAACATTATCCTGAATGCACACCAATGAATGCACACCAACTAATTTGACCGTGACATTGGGCACATATAAATAATAATGAAAATGTGGGTGACAAATACACAGTATGTGAAGTTTCGAGTGAATTGGTGAAGCGGTTTCAGAGATATAGTGTTCTTAAAGGTACATGCCCACTCAGTAGGCACAAACTGTTATTTATATCGGAGACATCATCTGAGACATTTTCGGGCAAAATAAACATTAATTCACCATTAATACACATATTTATTGGCATTATTATACATTTTATATCAGACGTAAATTTCCACACTGCTATCAGGGGCGATAACCGTATTTCCTTAAAATGTTACCAAGACATTACTATTTATGTTTTTATGTGCAATGATACTTTATAATCTGTCGAAAACATTATTTGTTCAGGGGATCACATTTAATTAGTACAAGTAATTAAAAAATATCATGCCCCATTTGCCTATGAAAATAGCCTAATATCACCACGTGTCACTATCAGTGAAATAAACATTACTAAATGATTATATCCATATAACGGGCACACGTAATGTTTAGAACTGGTGGAATAGTGACAAAAGTATACACTTATTTAATTCCTACAAATAACTGAGAATACACATAACTTTAATTGTTGTGCCTACTGAGTGGGTATGCACCTTTAATTAGCATAAATAATTAAAAAATATCATGCCTCATTTGAATATGAAAATAGCTTAATACCACTGCTAGTCATTATCAGTAAAATAAAGATTACTAAATGATTATATATGGATGGCGGGCAAACGTAATTTTTAGAACTGGTGGAATAGTGACACAATGATACACTTATTTAATTTCTATAAAGAACAGCCTGTGCCTACTGAGTGGGCATGTACCGTTAAAAACTTTAACCTTAAATCAAAAAAAAATTAACCGGGCGCACGAAGTGACGTACATATGGATGTACGTACGTATATAGGCCAATGTGACAACTATATCGCACTGTCCACTATGTCAAAAACTTTGAGGTAAATTTCAAAGTAATTTCACCTTGATCTTGGGCACAGGGGTTGCAGGGGTTGAGCATAGAATTTAAAATATGGATGATGATAAACACACATGTGAAGCTTCGAGTGAATTGGCGAAGCTGTTTCTGAGATATAGTGTTCTTAAAAACTTTATCCTACGGTAAATAACAAGAGATGTAGGACAACAGCATAGCTCGACTACGAGGGTGGTCGATGTACACATAGCTTGACAAACAAGGTGGCCGCGGCCTGCATAAAGACCTTAACCAAGGTTGACGAAAAACCTTAACCAAGGGAAATTAAGTAAGTAATTCAAGGTTAAATGTAGTCAATGTCAGATATAGGTCAGGGGTTATTGATGTACATCACTAGGAGATGAAGTTGTCCAAGTATGGTTGGTGTAGGGCCAGGAGTATTCCATCTACAACCTTGACTAAAAACCTTAACCAATGTTGACTAAAAACCTGAACCAAGGGGAATTAACTAAGTAATTCAAGAGGAAATGTAGGTGAAGGTCAAATATAGATCAGGGGTTATTGATGTACATCACTAGGAGATGAAGTTGTCCAAGTATGGTGGGTATAGGGCCAGTAGTATTGCATATACAAGCTTGACTAAAAACCTTAACCAAGGCGTGACGGTGACGACAACATAAGCTCTAACTATACTTCGAATAGTCGAGCTAAAAACCAGATGGCCATGGCCCGCATGTCGAGCCCACCGAGGCATTTGATGGTCTCGGAGTATATTTATTTGAAGTTTGAATTAAGGTATGTAAAAGCTTTAACGCAAATTTGAAAGTCATTTGACCTTGTTCTTGGGCATGTGGGTCGCATGCGTGGGCTATAATATGAAAATATGGATGATAATAAAGAATTATCTGAAGTTTGAAGCAAATCTGAGTAAGTGTTGTGGAGATATAAGGTATGCAAAAACTTTAACACAAATTTCAAAGTCATTTGACATTGACCTTGGGGCACAGGGGCCGCATGAGTGGGACACAGAATGAATATATGAATGATGACTAATAAGCATTTGATGTTTCAAGTCAATGTGACTTAGGATATGGTATTTAAAAATATACACCGATTTCGGACGGACTGACGCACGGACGTCATTGTGATCACTACGTCTCGCTTTCCGCAAGCAGGCTCGGCAAAAAAACTACGGATGGACGTCAATGCGCAGACTATATCGCACTGTCCGCAGGCGGTCGCGACAAAATTGTCCAAACCCTTTTTAAAGGTGCATGCCCACTCAGTAGGCTAAAAATGCTCTTTATTGGAATTAAATAAGTGTATAATTGTCACTATTCCACTAGTTATAAACATTACGAGTGCCCGCTATACAGATATAATCATTTGGTAATATTTATTTTACTGATTGTGACGCGCGGTGGTATCGATATTTTCATGTGCAAATGGGGCATGATATTTTATAATTATTTATATTAATTAAATGCATCAACTGAAAAAAATGTTGACTGATTAAAAAGTATGATCATTGCACATCAAAAAATAAATACAGAGAATAAATAGTAATGTCCGTTAACATTTTAAGGAAACACGGTTATCGTCCCTGATATCAATGTGGACATTTTTGTCTGATATAAAATGTATAATAATGCCAAACAATACGTGGGTAATGGTAAATGATTGTTTATCTGGCCAGAAAATGTCTCCGATGATGTCTCTGACATAAAGAACATTTTGTGCCTACTGTGTGGGCATGTACCTTTAACGCTAGCTCCGCACTGTCCCGTGAGACCTATGCATGTGTTAAGTTGTGTTAAGGGTGTTCGCGTTATGCTCCGGACAAATCAGTGCGCGAAAACATAAAGGGAGATAACTAAACTAGAAAATGTGTTCATAGAACACGGATACCACACATATCGCTTTGATAGTAAACAAGGCAAAATTCCAGTGTCCAAAAGGGAGAGATAGATACTCCATGACACGGAGTTCGAATCAAAAATCGAAATAAACTTTCCGCATCTACTCATCATAAGGAAGCTACATATCAAATGTCAGTGATGTAGCTATTACAAAAGTTTTACGAGTTACAAGGCAAAATTTTCAAATTCTAATTCAAAAAGGGGGAGATAATCAATGACACGGGGGTCGAATCAAAATTAACTTTGCAAATCTACTCATAATAAGGAAGCTACATACCAAGTTTCAGGTGTGTAGCTATTAGGGTTTACAAGTTATTCATTATGTTCAATAGTGCTGCTTTGACATGACGTGAAATTAAAACATGCATGACAGGATCTGGAAGAATAACCACAGCTCAAGCACGCATATTCAGAATCACGTCTGTTGGTTCTTATCCAGCTCCGATTTCTGTCACCTGTCCACAAAATCCAGAATCCAATATTGTCGCAAATTTAATCCTTTATGTTGGTGTACGTTAGAACATAATGTCACTTAGTACATTATCCAATGCGGGTTGTAATCTCTCGTTTCTCTAAATAAATGCGTCCAACAATCCCTGTAGCTGCTATCGTGATACAAAATGTTAAATGTTCTGTCAGCGCCTCACATATTGATCTTAATATTCACCATTTTGATTCCAAGTACCAGAATAATGATGTTTCCATGCGCCGTCGTAGTGTTATCTGTCAGATTCCGTTGTTTATTTGATCAAATTGATGGACAAATTTGTGTCCGCTAATGTCGCCAAGAGCATAATCTGTGACGTTGACTGTAATAATTTGGCATAGCTTCTAGCTTGTGAATTATTGGTTGAATGAAGTGATCACTATGGTGAATAAGTGTGTATTTGTGCCCGGTTTGCTCAGTAGGTAGAGCGATGGTGTGGTAAACCAGAGATCCCCGGTTCGATTCCGGGCTGGTGCGCATCTTTTTCACCCTGTGACATTTAGCGCCCAACGTAGTTGCGGGAAGTAACTCTGCAGAATACTCCCGCATCGTCCGTACCGAGAGTTATGGTGCTCTCCGTAGGTTTCCCCTGCAAAGTACCAAATCACATCTGATTTGCACTTCAACTGTTAATTGCGACATATTTTCTGTATTTTTCAATTGAAAGAAATATCAGTATTATACTTATTAATTTCTGTGTAATAAGTAAAGAAAAATATGTCACAATTAACAGCTAAAGCGCGAATGAGATCCGATTCGGTGTTCTGCAGGAAAAACATATAGAGCACCGTAACTCTGGGTACGGACGATAATTGAGAATTCTGCAGTTACTTGCCGCAACTACTCCCAACGTGGAGTCGTGACTGATGAAGAAATGTTCCACAAATATGGAATTCTGGGTGGAAATATTTCTGCCCAGTGACAATTGTTGCCCAACGAAGGACCGCGACTGATAAATACTCCCAAAATTGTACCCAAACATATGGAATTCGGAGACAAAAATTAAACATGGAATTCGAGGACGAATTTCAATTTGGCGGAGAAGAATGTCAAAGTACGCAACTGACTATGGGGATGAAGTGTGTATGATATGTGCCTTGTTAGCTTGCTCGGTAGAGCCATGGGCATGGTTCGGTAAACATGACATGGGCAGGTTCGGTAAACATGAGGTCCCTGGTTCGATTCCGGGCCGTTATTTATCTTTCTCACTCTGTGACACAAGTAAACCGTTTTATTTTAAAGAAATGGCTATCACCGGAATAAATATTATCTTCACAAAATTTGATTCGGGCCAATAGAAATCAACAGCCAGAACAGAACGTTTGCAGTAATAGAAATCTAATCCCAAAAATAAATTTTAACTGTTTTTTTTATGATCAGGTTTCGAAAATAAAATATGCTTTTCTTTTAAAATTATTATCAATATGTTCACCATGTTATTATGGTTAATATGCAATTCACAGTCTCCTTGCAACTTGAAATTGAAAGACATTATGAAAAGTTGTGTTGATCTCAGAAATTGTCATGTCGACTATAGGATCGCGTCGAAACAATGTTAACAGAATAGGAAAACGTAAGATACCGACGAAAAAGTAAACAAAACGCAAAACTGATGCTTAGCTTTGCCATATTATACCGTAGACCACACATTATAATTTGATTTTATATGAAAATAAATATATTGTGAGTATGGTGGTGTCTATTAATGTGTTCTTGATATTCGGAACAGCAGTGACGACATTTTGTTTTGTCCAAGAAATTGTCAAGGTCAATGTTTCACTGTTTGTCTCGCAATAACCCGCCGATTTATATTTGCGCACCAAAAAAACAGATCACCAATACCGCTGACTTTCTAGCCACTTTGAATGAAATATATGGGATAAAATTTTGGATTGGAACACGGATACGTTTGTTAACTATTTCGATGTTATTGCCGCATTGGTCAAGCAGAGCGGTCCGCTGGTTTGACCGCAGAGCGCAGCGTAAAGCGGTCATTCTTTCGCAGTTTAAAGTCAACTGCAATTAAAAGCGGAGCGCAGCGCTAACTGCGCTATAAGTATTGCAATTCCGCAACCAACTCTTTGGACCGCAGTCACATGATTGCAGTCCGATTGCGGTCCAATTGCAATTAATGGGAACGCGAATTGCAATCCTGCGCTCCAGGAATTGCAATTCGCCTGGTAATAGAACCGCAGACCACTCTGTAGCGCTCAAAATGTGGGCCCTGTGACATTGCTGTGCGATAGACAATATATTGCTATAACACGCCACACGAGTGCGCATGAAAAATAAGCACGATGAGTGTTCACTGATTGTGTCTGCATTATATATGTGACTGTAACTGGAGATGTGGAGCTTATGATCCAGATCAGCCTGCGCATCCGCACAGTC
The DNA here is from genome assembly GCA_029237695.1 of Conchocele bisecta. Lineage (NCBI taxonomy): Eukaryota > Metazoa > Mollusca > Bivalvia > Lucinida > Thyasiridae > Conchocele > Conchocele bisecta. The sequence continues at coordinate 79,883,232 of CM055271.1, forward strand.
TGATCAAGATCTGCACTGGTCGTTATTCCATCAATGAAATACTTGTCATGCCTCTAACAAGCAATGCAAATCATTATCAGATTACAGGAGTGTGCTACTTGATCAGAAGCTACACTGGTCACAAGTCTTATAAGCCCCATATCTGCAGTCGCAGTCACATATGTGGTATCCTGTGCACGTTTCCTCGCGTACAGACTAACTATAAATACTTGTACGATCTGGAACTGCGCGCACAAGGAGGCTACCACTCATCATAGTCAATATTCAACCCGTGAAATTAGATATTTATCCTGTGTATAATCGTCGCTACATTTCGGAGTTTTAAATCATGTATTTCGTACTTCTGGGAATACTGGCGTGTGTCGCGAGTCACGTGATGGCCGCGCCGGGCGGGAATGCATTTTTCCAAGAACCGCAGTGCTCGAAATTTAGTTTCGAGGAGAAAATCCTGGAAAAAGTCATTAGATTTGAAGTGACGATTGAGGCAATAAAGGGACAGTTTGAGAATATGGAATCGAATCTTCGGCAGGAGCAAGCCGATCTCAGTCGCGACAAAGATGTCATACTGTAAGAGGTGCGTACTCTGAAGAATAACATTATCGGAGACTTTCAGGAAATGCGCGGCAGCCTGGAGGGACGACAGTCGGCGGCCAACTCGCGGATTGACGAACTCATAACGAAGACTGAGGCCCAGGTGACGACGATGTCACGTGACGTGCACTCCTTGGTAAATACGACGATAGCACAGACACGAGCTATGTACATACATGGGTATGTACATACATGGGTATGTAGGATTTCACGGCAACATGCGTCTGATTGCAATACATGCATTGGACATTATTATATACCTTCATATTTGCCCCATTGACTTTGCATTGTTGCTACCCACCAATAAATTGCCGTATTTTACGCTGTCAAGCAGTCGTATTGTCGCATAACTGCGTCGCGCGCCTGTGTCGTTAAGCTGACAACAGCTGATCGCGAATAAGGAAATTTCCCAATCCATGGTCCATAAAACTGACATCAGCACCAAAAGATGTCCGTTATGAAATATAGCCTGAATGGAATAATACGATAACGTTACATGCCAAATACACTTGTTGCCGACAAAAATCGTTTTAACTCCTAAATTAGGTTGATCGATGAAGGCGATGTGGCCTCGTGAGTCGTGCTTCATAGTTTTTTCGGGACGATTTTGAACGTTTTGTGGAATTAACAATAATCATTGACATGGTCGACAAGTAAAATATGTGTTAAATAAACTTACGTGTTTAACTTAAACTTTAAGTATGGCTTTTTATCCAAATTGAACGCCTTTTTTCCCGGTTTTGTTGTGTCTGTAGTGATGTCAGCCATCTTGGTTTTTGTCTATTGTATCGATTCAGGTGCGCGAAATGACGTTGTCAAGTTAGTATTCCTACACACAACAATTTGCATAAACTGAAGCCATCACAGGCACAGGCGTACATGAGGAAATTTACTCTGAATATTTTGTCAACTTTTGACGCCATTTACGGAAAATATTGTAAATTTTGCAAACGTTGTTCATGAAATTACGCCGATGTGCGAAGGTACAAAATCACATGGCGTCTCTCATATGTGTAATTAAAACATTGCGTTTCACTGGCTGAATATGCAAAGCTGAGGTCATGTAGCTTTGAATTACTGACTGTTTTACACACCACGTCGACTGTTCGAACAATTCAACATTTAAGATTTGGAAAAGTGTTTAACATCCCATCAACAGCAGTCTCATGGTGCATGTAGCAACTTGCGTTTATCTAGAGATCTTCGATCAAGACACGACGAGGTTTGTATATTTAACCCTTTCACCCCTAAGTAACATGGACTGGAGCTGGATATGTTAATTTTGCAACCAATCCAACCGTCCGAAACCGGTGTTCAGACTAGTCTATTTATCAAAAGGGGATGTTGTTGTTATCAAAAATATGAAAAATACTAACTAATCAAAAAGTGCTGATCCTGATGAAACTGCTCGTTACGAGGCGCCTCATCTGGATCTGCACTGTTTGCATAAACCGCTATAGCGTGCTTTTGGGGTCAAAGAAGTTCAAAGTATTTTGTTATCGTCGATGAAGACGCAACGAGGTCTTTCGGCACATTCAAAACGGATAGTTGTTCGCTTGGTTTGTTAGCTAAATTATACAATGATTGACGAGTGAGCCATATAATATGATCTGATATTCACTGGCAGAAGCGGTGGAATCTTACACTGTACGCTTTCTTTATTTACTGATATTTTACATCTACGTCTTTAGAATGTGAAGCAATCAACAAAATGGAAATATGACAATTTATTATATTATCTATAAATAAACAGTACATGATTGGTCCAGACTGCTATCGGCGAAGCAAAATATAACATCATATTTAATGGGCTTGGGTTTTCCACAGACTATATTCACTGTCTAAATATAGAAAACCTATTAAACACATTACATCTGTAAATAACACCCACACCCCTCAAACAAAAGTTGACGAAATTCAATCAAATATCGATTTTATTGCGAAAAAAATGAGTTCACTATTGGAATTTAACATGGAGGCTAAAAATACATTTTTTAATATTTCTTTCTTTTTTGTGGACCGATTTTCAACCATTTAATATTTGTTTGCTTTAGCTACATCATTACTAACCAATCTCGCCATGTTTCAGAGTAAATTTCCAAATTGTTTCGTTTTTCGACCTTCTTCCTCACTCCCCACTT
>CM055271.1:79886463-79912662 GCA_029237695.1 Conchocele bisecta
TTAAATAGAGAATACCAGGCTAGTGTCTTTTGATATCAAGTGTATCAGGCAAGGTTAGGAAACGCGTAGGAATTCCGAGGCTTGCCGAGGATTTCCTACCGTTTCGGAACCGAGCCTGATAAACGTTTTTGTGTTATACCACAATTCCTCCAGACTGTAAATAAAGTAGTCAAATTAGTTATGATTAGCGGGAACTATTTTACGAGGTGAAACGTATTTCGGGCAGTTACCAATATGAACGCTCGAGGCGTCAATATGAAAATATATTGACGGCTTGCGTTCCATTGTGTTTCAGTTGGGAAACGAAAGTACGTATATAATAATATAGGCGAAGAGTAGGTTTGAGATCGGAAAACAGCACGTTAGCTGTGTTTACAGTAGGTTTCCATTAATATCATTATAACGGAGTGACGATTGTTTATCAGATATAGCGCAGGAAATGCGGAACAGGTTGATCTGCATTGTAGAGTTTTATTTAGTCTCATAATTCTGTCGTTTTGATGAGAATCAATTACGGTACCGTCAATGTAAATAAAAACAGTGCATGTGATTGCAAGAAACAACGGTAGTCGATTATTCGTGAATGTTATAATTATAGAGCACCCACAAAACTTATAGGTCATCGTCTTTTCGTGCGCTATATTTCATCAACATCCGTCCTTTTTGTTCGGAACATGTTAAAGAAAATCTACTGACTTCACAAATTACATCACTTCGGAGAGACATTTTACGACGTGATGTAATCTGTGACGTCGGAATCTGTGTAATCTGTGAACGTCGGAATTGAATATTTACAGGACAAAGACATATATTGGGATCTGAAATTAGAATAACCTTATCTGGTGTCAGGTTCTCACCACACCACAGTCACTTAGCCCCACTAACCAAAAGTGATACTATCAGAAAATCAGAACTGAATAAGTATAAACACAATGGAAATTTCAGTTAATTTACAACAGCTAAAATGGCCGCCGCCGGTATCCTAGAGCTAATTGCCGGCCGGTAAAAACACACGACCTGCTCAGTCCAAGGTCGCCGATCAAGTGAGTGAGATAGTATTAGTACTAATATTATTGTTTTTATACATGTATTGGGTATAACCCGATTCAACTGTCGCGTCAAAAATGTACACGAGGGTCAAACCAGGGATATCGGGATTCCGCTAAGGATGAAACCCATCGTTAAATGTACCCTTCTCATCCTCCCAACCAACCGCCCATTGGTGTAAAGAAATAAAGGCATAGAGTTTAGAAAATATAAAATGTATCCCACTCGTTTTAGAGCAATATATTGTCTATCACACTGCATTTTCCCGGAGCCCAGTAAATTAAATTGAGCGCTAGCTCCATTTATTTTATAACACAGTTATCGACTAACTAGACATGTGATTATCTCAGAGGCAGACGCATAACTGACTACTACTCCCTCTCTCTCTCTCTCTCTCTCTCTCTCTCTCTCTCTCTCTCTCTCTCTCTCTCTCTCTCTCTCTATGATAGCAGCGGCCGCGATTCTTACAGGTGAGAAAATATGATATCTCTTGCAGCCGGTATGATCTGTTGGCATTATGCTTCGCGGGAACCTTATGTAGGCCGTAAGCCAACCAGTGTAGACCTTGAATCTATACAGTGGAACCTCTCTAAACCGGACAACAAGAACTGTATATTATAATATTTTTTTATGGGTTTCTTAGTAGTTTGTCTCCGTTGATAATGCCTGTCATGATCGCAGTGAAACCTCGCTAAACCAGACACCCCAGTAGGTAATTTACCGTGAAACCTTTCTAAACCGGACACCCTGGGGACCTCCCAGGGTGTCGGGTTTTGCGAAATTTCACTGTACAGTTGATACAGACAGTGAATACACCACGTTGTCACAGTCGGTTTGCGTTTGCGAACTGGGCAAGCGTCGTTTGCTACCGTTACAAATATACGGCACACTCTGAGGACTACATAACCGCCTGTGATAATCTTGCCGGGGTGTACAATCGTCAGTTTAAAGTGTTCGGACACCGCGCAAACTTTAAACGGACCGCATGTATTGTACACTCCAGTAAGCGCTACAGCCCATGTATTGTACACTCCAGTAAACGCTACAGCCCATGTATTGTACACTCCAGTAAACGCTACAGCCCATGTATTGTACACTCCAGTAAACGCTACAGCCCATGGTGTTATTACTTATATTTACACTGAATTTGCTGATGGATTCAAACATGAAAAATAACCAAATATAGTGTTACAATTAAGATTACTGTTATTTTACGTATATATTGGTATATTTAATGAGCATATCGTATGATCATATAATATTGCCATGTTTGTACCGTATCATCGTATAGTACAAACGTACTATACGAATATTATACAAACATACGATATCCGTTCGTATGTACGATATATCCGTACGGATATGGTATGAATATACCATAATCTGGTATGTTTGTACGATACAAACGTACCAGAATTATACACATGTATACAAGTCGTATAAACTTACGATTTAAATGGTATATCTATACGATATTGGTTGGTATGTACGGCACAAACATACCGTACGTTTATATAATATGCATATCGTATATAAAACATATCGTATTGGTATAGTATACGTATAGTCTTGGTATAGTACGTATAGTTGACCTGCAGAAAAGCGCTACTGTAAACGCAATACGTATAATAGGCGTTTGCATTATGGATTTATAGAAGGTGTAAATATATTGTGATTGAAAACAAGCAGCTTGATTGTGAATTGGCGGTGTGAATATATGTTCAGAAACGTTGATAATCCTGGCAAGATGAACACAGGCGGTGGTGTGTGTACTCGGCAAGCTGAAGAGGAACAGTTCCATTGTTATATGTCATGTATACTTTATCTCCACAGTATGTACTACAAGCCTCATACTGTAAATAAAGAAAACGCCGTTCCAATGCATTTTTACAGATATGCCAAAATGTACAGTCGCACTTGTGATAAAGTCCACCTCCGAATGGCAATTACCTGGTTATAGCAGCCACGCTCCTTGTTTTTACAATTACTAATTTTCTACATAAATTAACCTGTGAACAAATACCGCCTGTCAACAAAGGTCATATGTTTCTCTTCCCATGGCTGGCCTTTATACACAGGTTTGACGGTACAATCTGGACATGCTACGAAATGTGTGACTCACCTACAGTACACCATCATCGCCCGCACCAATCCTGTCAATCTATGTTAATTTATTTATTTCAAAGTACTTGAATATTGTACTTGAAATCAAGCAACTTGATCGACTGAGCCTGAGCACTGCTACAGCTTGATTGCAAATTCGCAATGCGATTAAATATTCAAGAAGCTTTGAATATCTTGACGAGATTAACGCAGGCTGTTTCTTACTACGAAGCTTGGTAGAGTGGAACCTATAAAGCGGACTACAAGAAATGTATGATCATAATTTTGATGGGTTTCTTGGTCATTTATCTCAGGTGATAATGCCTGTCCGTGATCGCATAGCACACAACTATGGTTCGGAATAATCGAATGCCTGATTTACAGTGAAACCTCGCTAAACCGGGCACCCTGGGGGACCTACTAGGGTGTCCGGTTTAACGAGGTTTCACTGTAGTATATTTATCGGATATGGTTGCACCGTTTACAACTACATTCCTGTGGTTGGTACGTCTACGGGTACTACCTGTGCGTCATGTGTCACATGAGCTGTACTCCGTACCGGTTTCTTGACGAGAAGCCACTCAGATCTACATATACTTACAACTATCGCATAAACGCATCTCTTACGCCGTTTACTAGACGAAAATGTGTTTATGCAGTATCTTCTGCGTGTAGCTGAATGAGAATTCGTCAGGAATCTAGCGCCTATTTTGATTTTACGCTCTTACGGAGAGCAGCACTAGTGTTTATAGCAGATATATATTCGCATGTGCTGAATACAGGCAGTCGGCGTGTTTCGGCTTTCGCCGGTACTGCTATAAGTGAACGGCGCTGGTACTACTGAATACATCAAAATGATTACTTCCTTTAAGATTATATAACGCCATTTGCTTTGGTATTTATTATAAGGTATGCAACTTCTGGTCAAACACTCGTATTGTAACAAAATAACATAATACAATTGTCATTTTCTATGTACTACATCTATATAGAGTATATTCCATCGTACATTTTGAATAGCGGGAAATAATACACGAGTGTGCGTCGGCTTCCGCGTAAGCAACGTGTGAGCGTAGCGAACGAGTTGCTTGTACGGACGCCGACGGACACGAGTGTATTATTTCCGCTATTCAAACATGTACGATGGAATATCCTATTTATTACACTTCCACGGCGGATACATATGCACATTTAGTCTATTTTTGAGATTATAATCAATGAATTGTGATGTGCGCATGCATAGTTATATAATTATTTGTTTTCCCACGTTTTGACGTTACGTTGTGTGACGTCATATGTGACGTCATGTAAACTTTTTGAAATCCAAATTACGCAGCTGTTTCTATGAATCAGATATATTTGAGTGCATGCTTGGAATGTGTATACTATATTGACTGTAATAAAATTAAACATGGTAGCTCGTGGTTTCCAAGAAAACAGGCGCGCAAATACGGGTGTTCTCTTCACGATGTATTATTTGTAACGAGTTGATTATGGATTTTCTCACAGCGAAACTCGTGCAAATAATTTGCAAGAGTGTAATAAATGTATTTCTGCAGGATAACGATAATTCGCAGATGAACATATGAACTTGCCACTACAATATTGATATTAGAACCATAAATACATTATTTCATTATGATGGGAGGTCGTGTCAGACCTAGGAAAACCAATTGTAATTCGATATTCTTTGCATAATTATGTTCTAATTGTAATATTTCAGCAATATAACAATAATTCTCAAATGAACATGTGCACATTTCGCCAAAATATTTACATTAGCGTTAATAAAATTTGTTGTGATACGAGGTCGTGTCCGACCAAAGCTATAAGCCTTGTTCATATATATAGTTATACCGATGAAAGCCGAAACACGCCGAATGCCTATGGTGCTGAAGTATGTGTAGTGTACGGGCTTTTCTCAGAGTTACTGCCCGCCACGAGGGGGCCGGATGCAGAATACAATGATACGGATTTGTTCCTGGTCCACAAACAAGCAATTGCCTATCGTTTATACATGTACATCGTTTTGACAACGTTTTTGTTTTGGTAAATTGCATGGAATGTCATCAGTAGCCGATTTCATCAAAATTGCAGTAAGTATACTTATCTTGCAAAGTATAGTTTCTGGGAGTAATCATTTATTTTTCCTGAAATACATTATTTCATATAGAACTATCGATTGCATATATTTGATGATTACAAGTAACTATGCAGAATTATTATACTGAATGTATTACATTATCACAGCCAAAATGGCTGTAAATAAAAAATAATAAATGTATCCTAGAATTGAAGATTTCTCCCTCAAAGTATACTTTGCTAGAAAAGTGTACTTTGCAATGTTGGTGAAATAGGCTACAGGTCCACAAACAAACGAGTGTCTATCGTTTATACATGTACATCGTTTTGACACCGGTTTTGTGTTTGTAATTAGGAAACAATGTGTTCGTTGGCTTAAACCTGACACGGGCTGTATTTGTGTAGCTTGCGCTCAACTAAAGTACACGTATTTAAGGGATGACAACCAGGGAGGGGCCCGTTTCACTAAACTCCTTGCGATAAAAATGTTCGTCCGAATATTTCTACTAATAAGGTTACGTGGTTAATTAACGTTACCATTTTGCACATCAGTACACAGATGCACATCAGTACATGTGAACATATCAACAAGAGTTTCCAGCATCGGCCGTCAGTGTAAATGTTTTTCTACACTCAAAGTCAGCACTTACGAACTTGTTTAGTGAAACGGGCCCCAGGTGGCATTATCAGCAGGTTCTCTTGGCACGGTATATGTATATGTTATTTCATTTTCGTTATATGAAAAGTTGAATGTGTTTCACATATTTTGAAGACGACATAAAAAGAGAAGATAATACACGGCAGTACTATGCTTGTTCTAGTGATCCTCGTGTTATTCGAATGGCTACACGGAAGTTACAACGAAAAACTCTCATTAATAATACCACACTTCCTAGTTAGGCAGAAATGACTGGTCGTGACAAAAATGATTTGCTCTTACTGAATTTCCGATCAGTGCAGCATTAAATCGGCCTGCATATTGAGTTCAGGACGTGAAATGTTCGTCCTCGACAGCTATTCATGATGCATAATATAATGAAATAGTAAACCCAGATCAAGTTGCAGGTGTCTGTACGTTGATCAGCGTTTATACTGGTCACAAACTAAGTAGCCTAAAGCGTCGCAATATTTTACGATTCATGACTGATTCCCGATTTTTTATGGGCGCCGTAAACAACTTCATTTGAGCTAGGCCCATACCCCACTGTTTCGACTGACGTCACAACCACCTGCGACATTACTTATGTGCGCCACTATTTATAGTAAATACTGGATTTTTGATAATAATTGAAATAAAGATAGCTTTGTAAATACATTTAAAAATAATTTTTTGAATTCCACATCATAACTTTAATCTGCGAATAAATACAATTATCATCTAAAACATGAATACACTCTACTATGATTCGTTATTTCCTAAATTCGACGGGTACAGTAGTCGACAAATATACCAAAATCGCAAGATGCGATGGCTCGAAAGATGCGATCACTCGAACAAAATATGCAGGCCTATGGCATTTCGAGCCATGGCGTTTTCACTGTATTAAAGAAGTATACAAATAAGTGATGATTTAGAAGGAACTATTTTACGAGGTGGTGAAACGTGGTTCCGGCACAGACCAATATGAACTCACAATACGTCAATATGGCAAAATATTGACGGCTTGCGTTCCATATACATGTATGTTCCATGTATTGTATTCAATGGGAAACGAAAGTACGTATATAAGAAGAATAATGAGACACCGTGCTTATGGCAAGAAACTCACGTCAAACATGTTTACAACTTCTGAATCAAGGCACCGCTGAAAATATTAGAGTAGTTAGAGTCCTCGTACATATTGCCGTTGCCTGTGTGGCTACATTGGACGGAAATGACGTCACGTTTGACCAGGGAGACAACAGCTGTTTCTGCCATGCACGCTGCTCCATTCGAATGTTGTCCCGTTGCTATCGTCGAAGTGTGCAGCGTCGCCCCATCGTCCGTCATGAGCCGAAACATCTTCCATCGTTTGGACAACATACACAGTTGTATGCCGAACAAGTAGACGCCGGACACTGGGACGGTGAAGCGGCCCGTGCCGACGTCGTACCCGTCGCCGAGGTTCAGGTCGCACTCTGTAAACACGAGTATGTCGCCCACCACTGTTGTTAAGTCCGACAGCGTCCTGGCGCTGAACGCCACGGCCGGAGACGTCGCCTCCTCTACACAGACAGAAAGGGAAAGTAGCATCACACGTGAAATAAATTGTGCTTTGTGGAGACACATATTCTGTAGCCGATTTCACAAAAATCTCTAAGCACACTTATCTCGTTAAGTGTACTTTGAGGGAGAAATTTTAATCCATGCATATACATGTATATTTTTTATTTAAATATAATATTTTCTAACCAAAAGAATGGCTCTGATAATGTAAAAAATTCAGTATAGTAATCGGCATAATTTTAATCACCAACTATTGTATATGAAATGATGCATTTCACTAAACATAGCTATTTATACATTGACCTAATACAGGCCTCCTGATAGCAAAATGCCTTATCCTGCCTGGACTTGATACGCACATCCGGGTTACAACTAAAACTGCCCACGTTCCATTAGTCGTTACGTCGACAATATGACGTCAGTGTCATGACGAAACGCAGAGTCTGACACGTCAGCGCTTGTTCGTGTGCAGTAAATACGTGTATTGGTCCATTACGCCAACGCTGGCCGCTAGCACCGGTAACCTTAGCTGTGATGGGACGTTAAACACATTCGCGTTCACTTTTACAAAGCGTAAATGTTGAATTGTTCGAACAGTGGAAGTGGTGTGTAAAACAGTCAGTAATTTAAAGCTACATGGTCTCAGCTTTGCATATTCAGCCAATGAAACACAATGTTTTAACAAAGCATATGAGACACGCCATGTGATTTTGTACCTTCGGACATATGCGTAATTTCATGAAATACGGTTACAAAATTTACAATATTTTACGTAAAATGGCGTCAAAAGTTGACAAAATTTTCAGAGTACATTCCTCACGTACATTTTGTCAACTTTCGACTTTATTTATGAAAAATATTGTATATTTTGTAAACATATTTGATGAAATTAAGCAGATGTCAGAATGTACAAAATCACATGGCGTGTCTCATATTGGCACGCTCCAGGAAAACCAGACATAATGACACAATTTTCGATCTTCACATTTTATATTTTCAAGAAAGAAAATACAAATATTTTTCATAGTTTTTGTTTATCTCACTTTTTGTAACACCATGTTGACGATGCACGGTATGAAACGTAACTTCATCAATAACACTACGTTATTCAAGCAATGAAGACGGTCATATTGACCGAAGCGAATTGTTTTATTATATGATAACAGTATCCTTGATCAATTATAAGTATGATACTTGTTTTGATAATTTACACTCCATATTCTGTACCTCTCTACTGTCTGTTCCACGTTTTGCTGCCGACAGACTTTTGGTTATTAAACATATTAAATCTAAAAAAATAAAAATATCTAAATATAATTACTTTTTCATCAATAACAAAAAAGTCACCCTTCACCACGTCCCCCCACCCCCGCCCCGACCCCAAAAAAAATGTAGTTGATGACAATATTTATTTTATTACGAAAAAACAATTTTCCTATGGAAATTTAACATGGGGCAACAATGAGGTGGGGAGTGAGGAAGAAGGTCGAAAAACGAAACAATTTGGAAATTACTCTGAAACATGGCGAGATTGGTTAGTAATGATGTAGCTAAAGCAAACAAACATTAGATGGTTGAAAATCGGTCCACAAAGAAAGAAATATAAAAAAATGTATTTTTAGCCTCCATGTTAAATTCCCATAGTGAACTCATTTTTTTCGCAATAAAATCGATATTTGATTGAATTTCGTCAACTTTTGTTTGAGGGGTGTGGGTGTTATTTACAGATTTAATGTGTTTAATAGGTTTTCTATATTTAGACAGTGAATATAGTCTGTGGAAAACCCAAGCCCATTAAATATGATGTTATAGTTTGCTTCGCCGATAGCAGTCTGGACCAATCATGTACTGTTTATTTATAGATCATATAATAAATTGTCATATTTCCATTTTGTTGATTGCTTCACATTCTAAAGACGTAGATGTAATATATCAGTAAATAAAGAAAGCGTACAGTGTAAGATTCCACCACGATGCAAAAAGTTGTGTTTCGAATAATGGCAATTTGTCAAACTTTTTCAGTTTTAAAAAAGGTGTTAGACAGGGTTGTCCGCTATCAGCATACATTTTTATTATTTGTATAGAGATTTTATCGAGACAAATAGATGCAAATGTAGAAATAAAAGGTCTATCTTTAGGTGAAAATGAAATAAAACAAACACTATTCGCAGATGATGCAAGTTTCACGCTTGATGGATCTGAAAATTCATTTAAAGAACTAATACACACACTAGACATTTTTTCAATAATATCAGGTCTAAAACTTAATAAATCAAAATGTACAGCATTAAAGATTGGGGAACTTAGGCATAACCCAAGTCAATGGTGTAATAGCAATCGATATACGTGGTCAAACGACCATGCATCAACACTTGGAATAATATTCACAAACAATAAAACACAGCTACATGAACTAAATTTATTACCAAAAATTAAGTCATTTCATAAAACTGTTTAACAAACTGGCAAAAATGGAACTTGACATTAATCGGCAAGATAACTGTATTAAAGACCTTCGCGTTACCAAAACTAATATACCCACTGACAGTCCTAGAGAACCCGGCTGAAGAAACAATCAAACAGATTAATGACATAATGTACAAATTTCTCTGGGATGGTAAACCCGATAAAATAGCACGAAAAACTATAATACAAAACTATGAAAACTGTGGTTTGAAAATGATTAACATACATGCATTCATCAATTCACTAAAATGTTCATGGATAAAACGCTTAAATGGTACTAATCAGAATCAACTAAAAAAGCATATAATAAGGAACTAAGTAAATATGGTGATAATGTACTATTTAAAAGCAATCTAAATTCAAATGACACAAAACACCTTGTAAAAAAATATTCGTTTCTAAACAATATGTTAACATCTTGGTGCAAAAATCAATTATAAACATTCATATACCAACATATCATATGAAATATTATGGCATAACTCAAACATAAAAAATGAAAGAAATATAACCTTCTTCTATAAAGACTGGTATGATAGAGGTATAATGTATTTAAAACACATATATGATTTTAGAATAAAAGACTTTTACAGCTTCAACGATATAAAAACTATATATGACATAAATAATGGAGATTTCTTGAGATATTACAAATTATTAGGTAATATTAAAAACGAATGGAAAATAGAAATGAAAAACCGTGCCATTGGATAATGAAACAGAAATACAAAATAAATAAATCAATGTTTATCATCAAAACATATTAATAAAATGTTATATAATATACAGATTGAAAACATGAAATTAATACAAGCAAAAACATAATAATTAAATGGGAAAGTGAGTTAAATAAACAAGATATCGAATGGAAAGGTATTTTTTCACTGTCATATAAAAGCACAATAAGCACAAAAACTTCGTGCGTTTCAGTACAAATATTAATGAGAATAATTCCAAACAATGGCTTTTTTTATTCAAATGCAAATTAAAACCTTCAAACTTATGTGAATTCTGTCATATGAATGTGGATTCTAATAAGCATATGTTTTGGGAATGCACTGTCATACAATCGTTTTGGTCGGATATCAACATACTATTACAAACAAGTAGACTAGACTACAATAGTAATTTAACATATGAAAACATATCATTTTGTAACGTGAAGGTCGACTGTAAAAATAAAACAATGATTATAAGCTTCCTAATTCTTCTAGCAAAGTATTTAATTTATATGTGCAAATACGATGAAACGCAGCCATCGATAGGCCGCTTTAACACATATATGAAGCAAACAATAAAAATAGAAGAAAACTATTGCCACTATTAAGAAAAAATAAAACTAGATACTTTTTCATTCAAAATGGAGTGACTTTATAGAACAAAATACGTAGACACAATCATTTGATATAAGAACCAACGAATGTATGTATATGAGCCCGGACCATTTATTTGACCCCCGTCCCCCACTTTTGGACATTTTTCTTCTCCGACCTATACCAATCTCATAGCCCATATGCCCTATATAGACTCCTTATATTTTAGTTTAAAAACTCAATGTTACATGTAGACATGTATTCTTAGGTTAATTATACAGACAATGATGTATTCATGTTTTTGTTGAACTGGCAGAACAGCTGTACTATGTTTAATGAACTGTATGTTTAATCATATCATTGTATTTGTACATGTACATGTAGCAAAGAGAATAAAATATTAAATGACAAAAAAAAAAAAGATTCCACCGCTTGTGCCAGTGAATATCAGATCATATTATATGGCTCACTCGTCGATCATTGTATAATTTAGCTAACAAACCAAGCGAACAACTATCCGTTTTGAATGTGCCGAAAGACCTCGTTGCGTCTTCATCGACGATAAAAAAATACTTTGAACTACTTTGACCCCAAAAGCACGCTATAGCGGTTTATGCAAACAGTGCAGATCCAGATGAGACGGCTCGTAACGAGCCGTCTCATCAGGATCAGCACTTTTTGATTAGTTAGTATTTTACATATTTTTGATAACAACAACACCCCCTTTTGATAAATAGACTAGTCTGAACACCGGTTTCGCACGGTTGGATTGGTTGCAGAATGAAAATATCCACCTCCAGTCCATATTACTTAGGGGTGAAAGGGTTAAATATGTCTACAAACCTCGTCGTGTCTTGATTGAAGATCTCTAGATAAACGCAAGTTGCTACATGCACCATGAAACTGCTGTTGATGGGATGTTAAACACTTTTCCAAAGCGTAAATGTTAAATTGTTCGAACAGTCGACGTGGTGTGTAAAACAGTCAGTAATTCAAAGCTACATGACCTCAGCTTTGCATATTCAGCCAGTGAAACTCAATGTTTTAACTACACATATGAGAGACGCCATGTGATTTTGTACCTTCGCACATCGGCGTAATTTCATGAACAACGTTTGCAAAATTGACAATATTTTCCGTAAATGGCGTCAAAAGTTGACAAAATATTCAGAGTAAATTTCCTCATGTACGCCTGTGCCTGTGATGGCTTCAGTTTATGCAAATTGTAGTGTGTAGGAATACTAACTTGACAACGTCATTTCGCGCACCTGAATCGATACAATAGACAAAAACCAAGATGGCTGACATCACTACGGACAAAACAAAACCGGGAAAAAGGCGTTCAATTTGGATAAAAAGCCATACTTAAAGTTAAACACGTAAGTTTATTTAACACATATTTTACTTGCCGACAATGTCATTGATTATTGGTAATTCCACAAAACGTTCAAAATCATCCCGAAAAACTATGAAGCACGACTCACGAGTCCACATCGCCTTCATCGATCAACATAATTTAGGAGTTAAAACGATTTTTGTCGGCAACAAGTGTATTTGGCATGTAACGTTATCGTATTGTTCCATGCAGGCTATATTTCATAACGGACATCTTTTGGTGCTGATGTCAGTTTTATGGACCATGGATTGGGACATTTCCTTATTCGCGATCAGCTGTTGTCAGCTTAGCGACACAGGCGTGCGACGCAGTTATGCGACAATACGACTGCTTGACAGCTTAAAATTTATTGGTGGGTAGCAACAATGCAAAGTCAATGGGGAAAATATGAAGGTATATTAATAATGTCCAATACATGTATTGCAATCAGACGCATGTTGCCGTGAAATCCTACATACCCATGTATGTACATACCTCGTGTCTGTGCTATCGTCGTATTTACCAAGGAGTGCACGTCACGTGACATCATCGTCACCTGGGCCTCAGTCTTCGTTATGAGTTCGTCAATCCGTGAGTTGGCCGCCGACTGTTGTCCCTCCAGGCTGCCGCGCATTTCCTGAAAGTCTCCGATAATGTTATTCTTCAGAGTACGCACCTCCTCCAGTATGACATCTTTGTCGCGACTGAGATCGGCTTGCTCCTGCCGAAGATTCGATTCCATATTCTCAAACTGTCCCTTTATTGCCTCAATCGTCACTTCAAATCTAATGACTTTTTCCAGGATTTTCTCCTCGAAACTAAATTTCGAGCACTGCGGCTCTTGGAAAAATGCATTCCCGCCCGGCGCGGCCATCACGTGACTCGCGACACACGCCAGTATTCCCAGAAGTACGAAATACATGATTTAAAACTCCGAAATGTAGCGACGATTATACGCAGGATAAATATCTAATTTCACGGGTTGAATATTGACTATGATGAGTGGTAGCCTCCTTGTGCACGCAGTTCCAGATCGTACAAGTATTTATAGTTAGTCTGTACGCGAGGAAACGTGCACAGGATACCACATATGTGACTGCGACTGTAGATATGGGGCTTATAGGACTTGTGACCAGTGTAGCTTCTGATAAAGTAGCACACTCCTATAATCTTATAATGATTTGCATTGCTTGTTAGAGGCATGACAAGTATTTCATTGATGGAATGACGACCCGTGCAGATCTTGATCAGACTATGCGGATGCACAGGCTGACCTGGATCATAAGCTCCACATCTCCAGTCACAGTCACATATCTAATGCAGACACAATCAGTGAACACTTATCGTGCTTATTTTCACGCGCACTTGTGTGACGTGTTAGAGCAATATATTGTCTATCGCACAGCAATGTCACAGGGCCCAGTAAAATAAAATCATTTTGAGCTCTACAGAGTGGCCTGCGGTTCTCTTACCAGGCGAATTGCAATTCCTGGAGCGCAGGATTGCAATTCGCGTTCCCATTAATTGCAATTGGACCGCAATCGGACTGCAATCATGTGACTGCGGTCCAAAGAGTTGGTTGCGGAATTGCAATACTTATATCCGCTTTCAATTGCAGTTTACTTTAAACTGCGAAAGAATGACCGCTTTACGCTGCGCTCTGTGGTCAAGCCAGCGGACCGCTCTGCTTGACCAATGCGGCAATAAAATAGAAATAGTTTACAAACGTATCCGTGTTCCAATCCAAAATTTTATCCCATCTATTTCATTCAAAGTTGCTAGAAAGTCAGCGGTATTGGTGATCTGTTTTTTTGGTGCGCAAATATAAATCGGCGGGTTATTGCGAGACAAACAGTGAAACATTGACCTTGACAATTTCTTGGACAAAACAAAATGTCGTCACTGCTGTTCCGAATATCAAGAACACATCCATAGACACCACCATACTCACAATATATTTATTTTCATATAAAATCAAATTATAATGTGTTGTCTACGGTATAATATGGCAAAGCTAAGCATCAATTTTGCGTTTTGTTTACTTTTTCGTCGGTATCAAATTACGTTTTCCTATTCTGTTAACATTATTTCGACGCGATCCTATAGTCGACATGACAATTTCTGAGATCAACACAACTTTTCATAATGTCTTTCAATTTCAAGCTGCACGGAGACTGTGAATTGCATATTAACCATAATAACATGGTGAACATATTGATAATAATTTTAAAAGAAAAGCATATTTTAATTTTCGAAACCTGATCATAAAAAAACAGTTAAAATTTATTTTTGACTATTAGATTTCTATTACTGCAAACGTTCTGTACTGGCTGTTGATTTCTATTGGCCCGAATCAAATTTTGTGAAGATAATATTTTTTCCGGTGATAGCCATTTCTTTAAAATAAAACGGTTTACTTGTGTCACAGAGTGAGAAAGATAAATAACGGCCCGGAATCGAACCAGGCACCTCATGTTTACCGTACCATGCCCATGGCTCTACCGAGCAAGCTAACAAGGCACAGATCATACACACTTCATCCCCATAGTCAGTTGCGTACAGTGACATTCTTCTCCGCCAAATTGAAATTCGTCCTCGAATTCCATGTTTAATTTTTGTCTCCGAATTCCATATGTTTGGGTACAATTTTGGGAGTATTTATCAGTCGCGGTCTTTCGTTGGGCAACAATTGTCACTGGGCAGAAATATTTCCACCCACAATTCCATATTTGTGGAACATTTCTTCATCAGTCACGACTCCACGTTGGGAGTAGTTGCGGCAAGTAACTGCAGAATTCTCAATTATCGTCTGTACCCAGAGTTTTTCCTGCAGAGTACCGAATCGGATCTCATTCGCGCTTTAGCTGTTAATTGTCACATATTTTTCAGTACATATTACACAGAAATGAATAAGTATAATACTGACATTTCTTTCAATTGAAAAATACAGAAAATATGTCACAATTAACAGTTGAAGTGCAAATCAGATGTGATTTGGTACTTTGCAGGGGAAACCTACGGAGAGCAGAGTTACTTCCCGCAACTACGTTGGGCGCTAAATGTCACAGGGTGAGAAAGATGCGCACCAGCCCGGAATCGGACCGGGGATCTCTGGTTTACCACACCATCGCTCTACCTACTGAGCAAACCGGGCACAAATACGCACTTATTCACCATAGTGATCACTTCATTCAACCAAAAATTCACAAGCTAGAAGTTATGCCAAATTATTACAGTCAACGTGACAGATTATGCTCTTGGCGACATTAGCGGAAACATATTTGTCCATCAATTTGATCAAATAAACAACGGAATCTGACAGATAACACTACGACGGCGCATGGAAACATCATTATTCTGGTACTTGGAATCAAAATGGTGGATATTAAGATCAATATGTGAGGCGCTAACGGAACCTTTAACATTTTTTGTCACGATAGCAGCTACATGGATTGTTGGACGCATTTATTTAGAGAAACGAGAGATTACAACCCGCATTGGATAATATACTAAGTGAAATTATGTTCTAACGTACAACATAAAGGATTAAATTTGCGACAATGTTGGATTCTGGATTTTGTGGACAGGTGACATAAATCGGAGCTGGATAAGAACCGACAGACGTGATTCTGAATATGCGTGCTTGATCTGTGGTTATTCTTCCAGATCATGTCATGCATGTTTTAATTTCACGTCATGTCAAAGCAGCACTATTGAACATAATGAATAACTTTAATATTCTACACCAGAATTAAAGTTCATTCATCGTCTGATGTGTAACTGATGAATTAAGGTAAGTTACTTGTATATGACAACTTTTGCCTCACTAATTGTTGTGCCGCACCACGATAGTGGAGGGGGCATTTAGTGTTACCCTTGTCCGTTCTTCCGTCCGTCACCAACCTAGTAACTCGTAAAACTTTTAAACCGTAATCGCTACAGACCTGAAACTTGGTACATGTATGTTTGATTCGACCACATGGTCATGGATTATCTCCCCCTTTTCAAGTTAGAATTTTACAATTTTGGCTTGTAGCTCGTAAAACTTTTAAACCCTAATAGCTACACACCTGAAACTGGGTATGTAGCTTCCTTATGATGAGTAGATTTGCAAAGTTTATTTTGATTCGACCCCCGAGTCATGGATTATCTCCCCCTTTTTTAATTAGAATTTGAAAATTTTGCCTTGTAACTCGTAAAACTTTTGTAATAGCTACAACACTGACATTTGATATGTAGCTTCCTTATGATGAGTAGATGCGGAAAGTTTATTTCGATGTTTGATTCGAACCCCGTGTCATGGATTATCTCTCCCTTTTGGACACTGGAATTTTGCCTTGTTTACTATCAAAGCGATATCTGGGGTATCCGTGTTCTATGAACACATTTTCTAGTTTAGTTATCTCCCTTTGTTTTTTCGAGCACTGATTGGAGCATAACGCGAACACCCTTTGCAATATTTTTTATGAACCTTAACACATGCATAGGTCTCACGGGACAGTGCGGAGCTAGCGTTAAAGGTACATGCCCACTCAGTAGGCACAAACTGTTCTTTATGTCAGAGACATCATCGGAGACATTTTCTGGCCAGATAAACAATCATTTACCATTACCCACGTATTGTTTGGCGTTATTATACGTTTTATATCAGAAGAAAATGTCCTCATTGATATCAGGGACGATAACCGTGTTTCCTTAAAATGTTAACGGACATTACTATTTATTCTCTGTATTTATTTTTTGATGTGCAATGATCATACTTTTTAATCAGTCAATTTATTTTTCAGTTTATGCATTTAATTAGTATAAATAATTATAAAATATCATGCCCCATTTGCACATGAAAATACCGATACCACCGCGCGTCACTATCAGTAAAATAAATATTACCAAATGATTATATCTGTATAGCGGGCACTCGTAATGTTTATAACTAGTGGAATAGTGACAATTATACACTTATTTAATTCCCATAAAGAGCATTTTTAGCCTACTGAGTGGGCATGCACCTTTAAAAAGGGGTTGGACAATTTTTGTCGCGACCGCCTGCGGACAGTACGATATAGTCTGCTGCGCATTGACGTCCATCCGTAGTTTTTTTGCCGAGCCTGCTTGCGGAAAGCGAGACTTAGTGATCACAATGACGTCCGTGCGTCAGTCCGTCCGAAATCGGTGTATGTTTTTAATTACCATATCATAAGTCACATTGACTTGAAACATCAAATGCTTATTAGTCATCATCCATATATTCATTCTGTGTCCCACTCATGTGCCCCTGTGCCCCAAGGTCAAGGTCAAATGACTTTGAAATTTGTGTTAAAGTTTTTGCATACCTTATATCTCCACAACACGTACTCAGATTTGCTTCAAACTTCAGATAATTCTTTATTATAATCCATATTTTCATATTATAGCCCACGCATGCGACCCACATGCCCAAGATCAAGGTCAAATGACTTTCAAATTTGCGTTAAAGCTTTTAGATACATTAATTCAAACTTCAAATAAATATACTCCGAGACCATCAAATGCCTCGGTGGGCTCGACATGCGGGCCATGGCCATCTGGTTTTTAGCTCGACTATTCGAAGAATTGTTAGAGCTTATGTTGTCACCCCGGCGTCGGCGTCGGCGTCGGCGTCGGCGTCGGCGTCGGCGTCGGCGTCGGCGTCGGCGTCGGCGTCGGCGTCGGCGTCGGCGTCGGCGTCGGCGTCGGCGTCACCGTCACGCCTTGGTCAAGGTTTTTAGTCAAGCTTGTATATGCAATACTACTGGCCCTACACCCACCCTACTTGGACAACTTCATCTCCTAGTGATGTACATCAATAACCCCTGATCTATATTTGACCTTCACCTACATTTCCTCTTGAATTACTTAGCTAATTCCCCTTGGTTAAGGTTTTTAGTCAACCTTGGTTAAGGTTTTTAGTCAAGCTTGTACATGGAATGTTACTGTGCATACATACACCATACTTGGACAACCTTTTCTCATAGGGATGTACATCAATAACCCCTGATCTATATTTGACCTTGACCTACATTTCCTCTTGAATTTCTTAGTTAATTCCCCTTGGTTAAGGTTTTTAGTCAAGCTTGTAGATGGAATACTCCTGGCCCTACACCAACCATATTTGGAAAAATTCATCTCCTACTAATGTACATCAATAAACGCTGACCTATATCTGACATTGACCGACACTTAACCTTGAATTACTTACTTAATTTCCCTTGGTTAAGGTTTTTCGTCAACCTTGGTTAAGGTTTTTATGCTGGCCGCGGCCACCTTGTTTGTCAAGCTATGTGTACATCGACAACGAGGTTTGCACGCACGCACGCACGCACGCGATATAGTTATTATTTATGAGATCATGAGCTTAGCGTGACAATGAACAATGACAGGTGTTTGAATAGATGGTCAGTATGTTGGTGTCATATGGGTATTTTGGTGAATTTTGGGTAGATTTGGGTGGATTTCGTTGGTTTCGGTAATTTTCATAGTTTTGTGCAACAACTAACGCTCAATCATTACACTCGGGGCATAAATCGTCAATTATCTTCACATTCACCGTTCCGAACTGTCGGACCCCTTTAATACGGTCGAAATACGCAAGGAAGTTTCTTCAATATTTGCCACTAGAATTTCCAACATGCGTTGCTTTCATATCATCAATTTTCAACCACAAACTCCACATTGTAGTTATATCGACTCAGGAGACATATATCAATCGACTGATGCCGATATAATACGTGAACTACATTTACCTGTTCCTACATTTAAGACATTAAAAGTAATACAAATGCGATATTTTCTAGCGAGCCCTCAAAGCGGACAATGCGCTCACAACCACCAGATATACATGTACCGAAATAACCCCTAAAACACCGACATATGAACCGTTCATCCAGAACCTGTGGGTTTATCTACTACCACATGTAAATATTTCAGATGAGATGATATAAGTCATGCAAAAATAAGTCCGGGAGAATTCGCTGTTGTTTCATATGTATATGTACAGTTTCCTATCATACAGTCCTGTGATAAATTGTTATATTTAAATGACTATGCACGTACACTATCACCTGCGCTAACCTTGCCAATATTTGTAAATCGTTATTTAAAAACAATTGTGAATTTTGCTTGAAATCAAGCAGCTTGATTGTCTGAGCATGAGCTGTAGTACAGCTCAGGCTCAGACAATAAAATTGCTGGATTGGGAGTTGGCATTGCCAAAATTGTCTAGGCACGTTAATAATATGCGCCAGATTAACGGAGGCGGATGTGTATATGTAAAAAATGTTATTTGTAGGTGGTGGCGTAATTAGTCAGAGTGAATTTGTTATCCAATGGGTGAAGATATCTACTTTATGGTGACTGCAGACCTACTTGCAATAGCCACAGGTGTTTGAACAGATTGTCAGAATGTTGGTGTCATATGGAGATTTGTGTGGATTCTGGGTAGATCTTGGTGGATTTCGTTGGTTTTGGCTACGTTGCATAGTTTTGTGCAACTATTAATGCTCAATCATTATACACAACATAAATCTTCAATTATCTACACATTCACCGTTCCGAACTTTGGGGTCCCTTTCTTACATGTACTATCAAAATACCCGTAAATTCGTACTTATACGTGTAACTCGCGGGAGGTTGTGTAAATTGTATGTTGGTAACAATGCACCCAAATCACCAGATACACCGAAATAATCCATACAACACCGCATATGAACCGTTCTTCAAGAACCTGTGGCAATGGCTACATGGGAGGCGAAGTTGTTGCATACACTGTCGTCCATTCTAAATGTGCGCAGATATTTGTCAAATTCTTTATTTCAAAATACTTGGAAGCTTGTGATTTACATCAAGCAACTTGATTGGCTGAGCCTGAGCTATGCTACATCTCAGGCTCAGACAATCAAATTGCATAATTGCGACAAGACATTGTCAATTGATGTTCAAAAACGGTGATAATCTGGGCAAGATTAACGCGGAGGATGGTGTATAATTCAAGTTTTGAATTATCTATTGTTATAATGGAATAAATATTGCTTAAACGCATAACTACTATATCAAGTACATGTGGCATTACATGTGCACATATTTTAAACTTACATTATGAAATATTTACATTAAAGGTACATGCCCACACAGTAGGCACAAAATGATATCAGTGTGGAAATTTAAGTCTGATATAAAATGTATAACAATGTCAATCAATACGTGGGGTAATGGTGAAGGAATGTTTTTTTGCCAGAAAATGTCATATCTACAAAATAGACAAAACTATATGTCTCCCTATATTATAACCTATTGAGTGGGCATGTACCTTTAATTAACCCTTTCAACACCACATGCCTGTATAGTGGTATAGGCAAACAGTGCAGATCCAGATGAGTCGGCTCGTCACGAGCCGTCTCATCAGGATCTGCACTTTTTGCAAGTAATTTTCATATTTTTGAGAACACTAAAGGCACTGGGTCTCAGATATCCATAGAAAGTCATGAAACAAATTAGAAAACACTATGTTTCAATCGATGGTTACTAAATTATTTTATAACGATTATTTAACCAGGTGAAGTGATTATCGGGAAATCTAGCACGAGTGATTGTGTCCTTACGCTAAACAAACGAGTTAGCGGTAGGACACAATCACGAATGCATTACTAGTTCAAAATAATCAGCTCTCGTGGTTAAATAAGCATTTTCTAACATTTGACTATTGGTTCTTCATAAAAACAAAGCGAATCAACCGAGTTTCAAATATGGCAAAGAGGTGTGCGAATTAATTTCTGGAGGCGGGCCGTAGTGACGGCGACTGTCTCGCGATTCAGAGGGTGTGTAAGATACTTATATTGATCGAAAGAAACACGTCATTGGGACATTATTGACGAAATTTCACCATATACGGTAAACACGAGAGTGGTGTAAACTACTGCTGCCCAGTGGTGTCATTCATCGTTAGATGTTTGTCAACTACCGGCTGAAATTTAAATTAATTACTCTCGCGTCTATAATGTGAAACATTTTCTAAAGTTAGCATAGTATTCAAGGTGTATGATCATGTGGTTATAAAACCAACAAGTTCTGAAACGTCCAGAAGCCCTCCGATTCGAAGTACGTATTATTTTAGTATGTAACGGATTTTGATGAAATATGGCGCATCAACCGCGTATTGTTAAGCTGCATTTGATGGTCTCGGTACTTTGGGCCAAAATTCTGTCGTTATTGCGAAGGATCGAAGTACGTGTCTGCTGACACGGAAATCAATTCTTCGCAAAAACGACATAAGTATGTGCCGAACTCCCGGTATCACCAAATGCAGCTCATGAAATTTCATCAAAATCCGTTGCCTATTAAAGAAACTATCAATAGTACTTACTTTGGAGTGGGCGCGCTTTCAACGCGTTCAGCCATTGTTGTTGTTTTTGTAACCAGTGATCATGCACCTTGGTATTGCTATTTCACAACAAAAAATACAACAGTTTTTCTTTTAAAGTAATTGTATAGCGAAAATGCCAAAATATGACAAGCCAAATTATCTCCCCTGCTTATCACAGTTTCTGAGAGCATGTACTTGTACTTGAATATAACGTTTTTTTTCCTTAAATCTGATAACATAATAGTTGAGATTGATTTATTAATATACAGTAGATGCAATTTACCGTGTATGAGCATAGGCTGCATATATCTACTGGTTGTTCACAAGAAAACATTGTTAATGTGAAATGAACAGACTATCATAAGTTTGCGCTTACGAACATTTTAGTCGTACGACGTTTAGTGAAACGGCTCCCAGGGTTTGACATCACGCGGTTTCTGAACGGCGTAACATCACGTTAGCGGTGTTATAGTAGGTTTCCATTAATATGTTTCTAACGGAGTGTCGGATTTTGTATCAGATATAGCGCATGAAATGCGAAACGGGTTGCCCTGCATTATAGAGTTTTCTTTACTCATAATTGTGTCGTTTTGATGAGAATCAAGTAAATAAAAACAGTGCCTGTAATTGCAAGAAACGACGGTAGTCGATTATTCGTGAATGTTATAAATATATGTCATCGTGCGCTATATATCATCAAAATCCGTCCGTCCAAATTACATCACGTCGGACAGACATTTTCCGACGTGATGTAATCTGTGACGTCGGAATCGTGAATTCTGTGAAATCACAAAATCAGGAACTGAATATTTACAGGAAAAAAACATATATTGGGACCTGAAATTAGAATAACCTTATCTGGTGCCAGGTTCTCACCACACCACAGTCACTTAGCCCCACTACCCAAAAGTGATACTATCAAGTATAAACACAATGAAAATTTCATTTAATTTCCAACAGTTAAAATGGCCGCCGCCGGTAACCTTGAGCTAATTGCCGGCCTGTAAAAACACACGACCTGCAATGGGAAACGAAAGTACATATATAATAAGAATAATGAGACACCGTGCTTATGGCAAGAAACTCACGTCCTACATGTTTACAACTTCTGAATCAAGGCACCGGTGAAAATATTATGGTAGTCCGTGTTATGGAACATCTTGCCGTTGCCTGTGACGCTACATTTGACTGAAATGACGTCACGCTTGACCAGGGAGATAACAGCTGTCTCTGCCATGCACGCTGCTCCAGTCACAGCGTTTCCCGTTGTAAACGACGCAGTGTGCAATGTCGCCCCATCGTCCGTCACAAGCTGAAAATACTTATATGTGTTCCTTGTCAGACATATTTTTATGCCGAACAAGTAGACGCCGGTCACTGGGACGGTGAAGCGGCCCGTGTCGACGTCGTACCCGTCGCCGAGGTTCAGATCAGACTCTGTAAACACGAGTATGTCGCCCTGCCCTGGTGTCAAGTCCGACAGCGTCCTGGCGCTGAAAGCCACGGCCGGAGACGTCACCTCATCTACACAGACAGAAAAGGACGTGAACATGGCACGTGGAATAAATTGTGTTTTGTGGAGACACATATGCTGTAGCCGATTTCACCATCATCTATAAGCACACTTATCTCGGTAAATGTAATTTGAGGGAGAAATTTTAAATTGATGCATAAATATATTTTTTATTTAAATGAAATAAAATATTTTCTAAACAAAATAATGGCTGTAATAAATTGAGTATAATAATTCTGCATAATTGTAATCGCTAACTATAGGGAGTCGTAATTTCTATATGAAATAAACATAAATTATGATACATTGAGATACGCACATCCGAGTTACCACTAAAACTGCTGACGTTCCATTAGTCGAACGTCGACAATATGACGTCAGTGTCATGACGTAACGCAGACACGTCAGCGCTTGTTCGAGTGCAGTAAAGACGTGTATTGGTCCCTAACACCTGTATACGACTAGAGATGGGGCTTATGGGTTTGGCGACCGGTATACATCCAGATCAGCCTGTGCATCCGCACAGTCTGATCAGGATCTGCACTATTCGCCATTCCACCAATGCAACCCCGTCATGCTTCTAACAAGCAATATATTCTGTTACCATGCATCAGGCCTGTTCTATATGACCAGGAGCTACACTGGTCATAAATCACATAAGCCCCATTTCTCCAGTCACAGCCACAACTCGGTGTATACCAGGATTTGCGATAATCATGTCATCGACGTTCATCGGGATTCTGCCGATGATGTCGCGGTATTTTGTACAACTTTCCAAATAGTAACCCGCCTCTATAGTTCGTTAGCTGTTGATGGGACGTTAAGCACATTCACGTCCAGTTTTCCAAAGCGTAAATGTTGAATTGTTCGAACAGTCGACGTGGTGTGTCAAACAGTCAATAATTCAAAGTTGCATGACCTCAGCATTGCATATTCAGCCAGTGAAACGCAATGTTTTAAATAAACATATGAGACACGCCTTCGGACATAATTGTATATTTTGTAAAATACCATGTGATTTTGTACCTTCGGACATCTGCGTAATTTCATGAAAAACGTTTACAAAATGCACTATGTTTTCCGTAAATGGCGTCCAAAGTTGACAACATTTTCATAGTACCTTCCTCATGTACTCTGATAATTTTGTCAACTTTCGACTTTATTTTGTAAAAATATTGTATATTTTGTTAACTTATTTTCATGAAATTACGCAGATGCCCGAATGTACAAAATCACATGGCGTGTCTCATATGGGCACGCTCCAGGAAAACCAGACATAATGACACAATTTTCGATTTTCACATTTTATATTTTGGGGAAAAAAATACATGTATTATGAAAAGAAAATTCAAATATCTTTCAAAGTTTTTGTTTATCTCACTTTTTGTAACACCATTTTAACGATGCACGGTATAAAACGTAACGTCATTAAGAACTCGACGTTATTCAAACAATGATGGCCGTGACATTTTACACAGAACGCTTCGGTATTTAGATATATTACACTCTACGTCTTTGTAATGTGAAACAATCAACAGAATGGAAATATAACAATTTATTATATGATCTATAAATAAACAGTACATGATTGGTCTAGACTGCTATCGGCGAAGCAAACTATAACATCATCTTTAATGGACTTGGGTTTTCCCCAGATTCGCTGTCTAAATATAGAAAACCTATTAAACACATTAAATCTCTAAATAACACCCTCCACCCCACCACACCAAAAAAAAGGTGTTGAAATTCCATCAAATATCGATTTTATTGCGAAAAAAAATGATTTCACTATCGGAATTTAACATGGAGGCTAAAAATACATTTTTTAATATTTTTTTCTTTATGGACCGATTTTCAAAATCTAACTTTTGTTTGCTTTTGTTACATCATTACCAAGCAATCTCGCCATGTTTCGGAGTCAATTTCCAAAATGTTTCGTTTTTCGGCCTTCCTCCTAACTGCCCACCTCCTTTTTGCTGGGAAAATATTTTTTTCGTAATAAAATCAATATTATCATCAACTAGTTTTTTATTTGGTTATTGACGAAAAACTAATTATATTAAACTCTTTTTTAGATTTAATATGTTTAATAACCATATATCTGTCGGCAACAAAACGTGGAACAGACAATAGAAGTACAGCATATGGAGTGTAAATGATCAAAACAAGTATCATACTTATTGATCAAGGATACTGTTATCATATAATAAAGCAATACGCCTCGGTCAATATGACGTTTCTGCCAGTGAATATCAGATCATATTCCATTGCTCACTCGTCAATCAGTGTATAATGTAGCGAACAAACCAAGCGAACAACTGTCCGTTTTTGAATGTGCCGACATACCTCGTTGCGTGTTCATGGACGATAAAGAACTACGTTGAACTACTTTGAACCCAAAAGCCCGCTATAGCGGTTTATGCAAACAGTGCATATCCAGATGAGGCGGCTCGTAACGAGCCGTCTCATCAGGATCAGCACTTTTTGATTAGTTAGTATTTTTCATATTTTTGAGAACAACAACAAACTTTTGATAAATAGACTGATAAATAGTCTGATAACCGGTTTCGGACGGTTGGATTGGTTGCAAAATGAACATATCAAACTCCATTCAAGGTTACATAGGGGTGAAAGTGTTAAATATGTACAAACCTCGTCGTGTCTTGATCGACGATCTCTAGATACGCGCAAGTTGCTACATGCACCATGAGACTTCAA
>CM055271.1:79913162-79932825 GCA_029237695.1 Conchocele bisecta
CAGTCCCATTTCTGGTCGTATACCGGTACTAGGGGCAAGCGCTGTCTTTTTTACCTAATAGGTTAAACACGAAACAGCGCTGACGTGTTTGCGTTACATCATGACCCTGACCTCATATTGACGTTCGACTAATGGAACGTCAGCAGTTTTAGTTGTAACCCGGATGTGCGTATCTTCAGTCAATGTATCATAATTTATTTTTATTTCATATAGAAATGACGACTCCTTATAGTTAACGATTAAAAATATGCAGAATTATTATACTGAACTTATTACAGCCATTATTTTGGTTAGAAACTATTTATGCATACAGTTAAAATTTCTCCCTACCGAGATAAGTGTGCTTAGATGTTTTGGTGAAATCGGCTACAGTATATGTGTCTCCACAAAGCACAATTGATTTCACGTGTCATGTTCACTTCCCTTTCTGTCCGTGTAGATGAGGCAACGTCTCCGGCCGTGGCGTTCAGCGCCAGGGCGGTATCGGACTTGACACCAGGGGCGGACGACATACTCGTGTTTACAGAGTGCAATCTGAACCTCGGCGACGGGTACGACGTCGGCACGGGCCGTTTCACCGTCCCAGTGTCCGGCGTCTACTTGTTCGGCATACAACTGTGTATTCTGTCCAATCATTGGAAGTTGTTTCAGCTTGTGACGGACGATGGGGCGACCTTGCACATTATGTTTGTAAAGACGGGACAACATCCGGGTGTAGCAGCGTGCATGGCAGAGACAGCTGTTATCTCCCTGGCCAAGGGTGACGTCATTTTCGTCAAATGTAGAAGCACAGGCTCCCGCGGCAACATGCACCAGGACACTGACCTCCTTAATATTTTCAGCGGTGCCTTGATTCAGAAGTTGTAAACATGTTTGACGTGAGTTTCTTGTCATAAGCACGGTGTCTCATTATTCTTCTTATATACGTACTTTCGTTTCCCATTGAATACAATACATGAAACATACATGTATATATGGAACGCAAGCCGTCAATATTTTGCCATACTGATGTATCGTGAGTTCATATTGGTCTGTGCCGGAACTACGTTTCACCACCCCGTAAAAAAGTTCCTTCTAAATAATCACTTATTTGTATACTTTTGTTATAGTTATATGTTTTGGAAGTTTTTAGAATTTGTGAGTGAAAATACTTATATAATAAAAATGGTTACATGTACTTGATTTGTAAGTGGATATATGCCACTCGTTCCGCCGGGCAACGATACTGCGCTACTACAGTCGCGTAATATCGTGCACTACGGAACGTGTGCATATATTAACATGGAAATTAAATAACATATAAATGCATCATGCCATGAGAACCTGCTGATAACGCCACCTGGGGCCCGTTTCACTAAACAAGTTCGTAAGTGCTGACTTTGCCTGTAGAAAAACTTGTACACTGACGACCGATGCTGGAAACTCGTGTTGATATGTTCACTTGTACTGATGTGCGTCTGTACGTGCAAAATGGTAACATTAATTAACCACGTAACAATATTAGTAGAAATATTCGTATGAACATTTTTATCGCAGGAGTTGTCATCCCTTAAATACGTGTACTTTAGTTGAGCGCGAGCTGCACAAATACAGCCTGTGTCACGTTTAAACCAACAAACACATCGTTTCCTAATTACAAAAACAAAAACGGTGTCAAAACGATGTACATGTATAAACGATATACAATCGTTTGTTTGTGGACCTGAATCCTATTTCACCAACATTGCAAAGTATACTTTGAGGGAGAAATCTTCAATTTTAGGATAAATTTATTATTTGTTATTATACTGAATTTATTACAGTATCACAGCCATTTTCAGTATAATAATTCTGCATACTTTTAATCATCACATATATGCAGTCGGTATATGAAATAATGCATTTCGGGAAAAATAAATGATTACTCCCTGAAACTATACTTTGCTAGATAAGTATACTTACTGCAATTTTCATGAAATCAGCTACTGATGACATGCCATGCAATTTAAAAAAACAAAAACGGTGTCAAAACGATGTACATGTATAAACGATAGGCAATCGTTTCTTTGTGGACCAGGAACGTATCATTGTAATTTGCATCCGGCCCCCTAGTGGCGGGCAGTAACTCCCGTACACTACACTTCATACTTCAGCACAATAGGCATTCGGCGTGTTTCGGCTTTCATCGGTATAACTATACATATGAACAAGGCTTATGGCTTTGGTCGGACACGACCTCGTATCACAACAAATTCAGTGATTTTATTAACGCTAATGTATTTGGCGAAATGTGCACATGTTCATTTGAGAATTATTGTTATATTGCTGAAATATCACAATTAGAACATAGGTATGCAAAGAATATCGAATTACAATTGGTTTTCCTAGGTCGGACACGACCTCGCATCATAATGAAATAATGTTTTGAAGGTTCTAACATCAATATTGTAGTGGCAAGTTCATATGTTCATTTGCGAAGTATCGTTATCCTGCAGAAATACATTTATTACACTCTTGCAATTTATTTGCACTGGTTTCGCTGTGAGAAAACCCATAATCAACTCGTTACAAATAATACATCGTGAAGAGAACACCCGTATTTGCGCGCCTGTTTTCTTGGAAACCACAAGCTACCAAGTTATTTGAGAATTTGGAAAGGGTCTCGACTAATCTATAATGTTAATGTGATTGAACACATTCCAAGTATGCATTGAAATATATCTGATTCATAGAAATAGCTGCGTAATTTGGATTTCAAAAAGTTTACATGACGTCACATTTGACGTCACACAACGTAACGTCAAGACGCGGGAAAACACGTCATTGTATAACTATGCATGCGCACAGCACAATTCATTGATTATAATCTCAGCAAATAGACTAAATGTGCATATGTATCCGCCGTGGAAGTGTAATAAATAGAATATTCCATCGTACATGTTTGAATAGCGGAAATAATACACTCGTGTCCGTCGGCGTCGGTGCAAGCAACTCGTTCGCTACGCTCACACGTTTCTTACGCGGAAGCCGACGCACACTCGTGTATAATTTCCCGCTATTCAAAATGTACGATGGAATATACTCTATATAGATGTAATACGTAGAAAATGTCAATTGTATTATGCTATTTTGTTACAATACGAGCTTGTGTTTGACCAGAAGTTGCATACCTTATAATAAATACCAAAGCAAATGGCGTTATATAATCTTAAAGGAAGTAATCATTTTGATGTATTCAGTAGTACCAGCGCCGTTCACTTATAGCAGTACCGGCGAAAGCCGAAACACGCCGACTGCCTGTATTCAGCACATGCGAATATATATCTGCTATAAAAACTAGTGCTGCTCTCCGTGAGAGCGTAAAATCAAAATAGGCGCTAGATTCCTGACGATTTCTCATTCAGCAACATGCAGAAGATACTGCATAAACACAGTTTCGTCTAGTAAACGGCGTAAGAGATGCGTTTATGCGATAGTTGTAAGTATATGTAGATCTGAGTGGCTTCTCGTCAAGAAACCGGTACGGAGTACAGCTCATGTGACACATGACGCACAGGTAGTACCCGTAGACGTACCAACCACGGGAATGTAGTTGTAAACGGTGCAACCATATCTGATAAATATACTACAGTGAAACCTCGTTAAACCGGACACACTAGTAGGTCCCCCAGGGTGTCCGGTTTAGCGAGGTTTCACTGTAAATCAGGCATTCGATTATTCCGAGCCATAGTTGTGTGCTATGCGATCACGGACAGGCATTATCACCTGAGATAAATGACCAAGAAACCCATCAAAATTATGATCATACATTTCGTGTAGTCCGCTTTATAGGTTCCACTCTACCAAGCTTCGTAGTAAGAAACAGCCTGCGTTAATCTCGTCAAGATATTCAAAGCTTCTTGAATATTTAATCGCATTGCGAATTTGCAATCAAGCTGTATCAGTGCTCAGGCTCAGTCGATCAAGTTGCTTGATTTCAAGCACAATATTCAAGTACTTTGAAATAAATAAATTAACATAGATTGACAGGATTGGTGCGGGCGATGATGGTGTACTGTAGGTGAGTCACACATTTCGTAGCATGTACAGATTCTACCGTGAAACCTGTGTATAAAGGCCAGCCATGGGAAGAGAAACGTATGGCCTTTGTTGACAGGCGGTATTTGTTCACAGGTTAATTTATGTAGACAATTAGTAATTGTAAAAACAAGGAGCGTGGCTGCTATGACCAGGTAATTGCCATTCGGAGGTGGACTTTATCACAAGTGCGACTGTACATTTTGGCATATCTGTAAAAATGCATTGGAACGGCGTTTTCTTTATTTACAGTATGAGGCTAGTAGTACATACTGTGGAGATAAAGTATACATGACATATAACAATGGAACTGTTCCTCTTCAGCTTGCCGAGTACACACACCACCGCCTGTGTTCATCTTGCCAGGATTATCAACGTTTCTGAACATATATTCACACCGCCAATTCACAATCTAGCTGCTTGTTTTCAATCACAATATATTTACACCTTCTATACATCCATAATGCAAACGCCTATTCTACGTATTGCGTTTACAGTACGCTTTTCTGCAGGTCAACTATACGTACTATACCAATACTATACGTATACTATACCAATACGATATGTTTTATATACGATATGCATATAATATAAACGTACGGTATGTTTGTGCCGTACATACCAACCAATATCGTATAGATATACCATTCAAATCGTAAGTTTATACGATTTGTATACATGTGTATAATTCTGGTACGTTTGTATCGTACAAACATACCAGATTATGGTATATTCATACCATATCCGTACGGATATATCATACATACGAACGGATATCGTATGTTTGTATAATATTCGTATAGTACGTTTGTACTATACGATGATACGGTACAAACATGGCAATATTATATGATCATACGATATGCTCATTGAATATACCAATATATACGTAAAACAACAGTAATCTTAATTTTAACACTATATTTGGTTATTTTTCATTTTTGAATCCATCAGCAAATTCAGTGTAAATATAAGTAATAACACCATGGGCTGTAGCGTTTACTGGAGTGTACAATACATGCGGTCCGTTTAAATTTGCGCGGAGTCCGAACACTTTAAACTGACGATTGTACACCCCGGCAAGATTATTTGTAACGGTAGCAAACGACGCTTGCCCAGTTCGCAAACGCAAACCGACTGTTACAACGTGGTGTATTCACTGTCTGTATAAACTGTACAGTGAAACTTCGCAAAACCCGACACCCTGGGAGGTCCCCAGGGTGTCCGGTTTAGAAAGGTTTCACGGTAAATTACCTACTGGGGTGTCTGGTTTAGCGAGGTTTCACTGCGATCATGACAGGCATTATCACCGGAGACAAACTACTAAGAAACCCATAAAAAAATAGGATGATAGAGAGAGAGAGTAGTCAGTTATGCGTCAGCCTCTGAGATAATCACATGTCTAGTTAGTCGTTTACTGTGTTATAAAATAAATGGATCTAGCACTCAATTTAATTTATTGGGCTCCGGGAAAATGCTGTGTGATAGACAATATATTGCTCTAAAACGAGTGGGATACATTTTATATTTTCTAAACTCTATGCCTTTATTTCTTTACACCAATGGGCGGTTGGTTGGGAGGATGAGAAGGGTACATTTAACGATGGGTTTCATCCTTAGCGGAATCCCGATATCCCTGGTTTGACCCTCGTGTACATTTTTGACGCGACAGTTGAATCTGGTTATACCCAATAATATACAAGCAATAATATTAGTACTAATACTATCTCACTCACTTGATCGGCGACCTTGGACTGAGCAGGTCATGTGTTTTTACCGGCCGGCAATTAGCTCAAAGCTACCGGCGGCGGCTATTTTAACTGTTGAAATTTCCATTGTGTTTATACTTATTCAGTTCTGATTTTCTGATAGTATCACTTTTGGTTAGTGGGGCTGAGTGACTGTGGTGTGGTGATAACCTGACACCAGATAAGGTTATTCTAATTTCAGGTCCCAATATATGTATTTTTCCTGTAAATATTCAATTCCGACGTTCACAGATTACACAGATTCCGACGTCACAGATTACATCACGTCGTAAAATGTCTCTCCGAAGTGATGTAATTTGTGAAGTCAGTAGATTTTCTTTAACATGTTCCTAACAAAAAGGACGGATGTTGATGAAATATAGCGCACGAAAAGACGATGACCTATAAGTTTTGTGGGTACTCTATAATTATAACATTCACGAATAATCGACTACCGTTGTTTCTTGCAATCACATGCACTGTTTTTATTTACATTGACGGTACCGTAATTGATTCTCATCAAAACGACAGAATTATGAGACTAAAGAAAACTCTACAATGCAGGTCAACCTGTTCCGCATTTCCTGCGCTATATCTGATAAACAATCGTCACTCCGTTATAATGATATTAATGAAAACCTACTGTAAACACAGCTAACGTGCTGTTTTCCGATCTCAAACCTACTCTTCGCCTATATTATTATATACGTACCTTCGTGTCCCAACTGAAACACAATGGAACGCAAGCCGTCAATATATTTTCATATTGACGCCTCGAGTGTTCATATTGGTAACTGCCCGAAATACGTTTCACCTCGTAAAATAGTTCCCGCTAATCATAACTAATTTGACTACTTTATTTACAGTCTGGAGGAATTGTGGTATAACACAAAAACGTTTATCAGGCTCGGTTCCGAAACGGTAGGAATTCCTCGGCAAGCCTCGGAATTCCTACGCGCTTCCTAACCTTGCCTGATACACTTGATATCAAAAGACACTAGCCTGGTATTCTCTATTTAACAGTCTCAGCTGGGTCGCGTTTCACTAAGCCTCGTACGACTAAAATATTTGTAACTGAAAAATTATGATAAGTCTGTAAATTTCACATTGACAATATTTTCTTGTAAACAATTATTGGATTTACATTTATTGAGCATAGGCTGTGTATGCAGTCTATGCTCAATAAATGTAAATCCATCAATTGCAATTTCCAGACGATCCTAAATATGCACTTACGAACATTTTAATCGTATGAAGTTTAGTGAAACGGGCCCCTGGTGTCTCATATAGCCAATGTGTGGATTTTCGCTTCATACACGGTAAATGGCATCTATATTAATAAAGCAATCGCAACTTTTATTTTATCACATTTCAAACAAAAAGCGTTACATTCAAGTTCAAGTACAAGCTATCAGAAACTGTGATAAGCAGGGAATATAATTTGGCTTGTCATAATTTGGCATTTTCGCTATACATTTACTATACAAGACAAACTGTTATATTTTTGTTGTGATATAGCAATACTATACCACATTTAGAAAACAATTCACATTTATATACGCTAGTGTAATTAGTTTAAATTTCAGCCAGTAGTTGACAAACATCTAACGATGAATTACACCACGGGGCAGCAGTAGTTTACACCACTCTCGTTTTTACCGTATATGGTGAAATTTCGTCAATAACGTCGTAATAATGCGTTTTCTTCGACCACTATAATTATCTTACACAAACCCTCTGAATCGCGAGACAGTCGCCGTCACTACGGCCCGCCTCCAGAAATTAATTCGCGCATCTCTTTGCCATATTTGAAACTCGGTTGATTCGCTTTGTTTTTATGAAGAACCAATAGTGAAATATGAGAGCATGCTTATTTAACCACGAGAGCTGATTATCTTGAAGCAATGAATATCTGAGACCCAGCTCCTTTAAAGGTGTGATTTTGTTCTCAAAAATATGAAAATTACCTGCAAAAAGTGCAGATCCTCATGAGACGGCTCGTCACGTGCCGGCTCATCTGGATCTACACTGTTCGCCTATGCCACTATACAGGCATGTGGTGTTGAAAGGGTTAATTAAAGGTACATGCTCACTCAGTAGGTTATAATATAGGGAGACATACATGTAGGTGACGCATTTAATTAGTATAATAAAAAATATAATTGCCTGGTCCAGTTGCTCGCACAAAGAAACTGCAGCAGATTTGCCACTGCTGGTTACAGATTTTCCTCTTCTCTTGAAGAAAGTTGTCTTGCGCTTCTTGTCTGTTCATAATTCCAGGTAAATCCAGGTATATAAAGGTAAATCCAGATCACAGAGTCCAGCTTGTTACAGTGTGACTGCTACTCACTGAATGACACCAGTGAATGAATTGTTCAACTTCTTTCTCTACTGGCCAGCAATCTGTGATGCAACAGTCTCTTAATCACATATTAAGTTAATGGTCAGTTTTATTTCAATATATAGTCTATGCCTTATTAAAACAACTGACCATCAGGGTCAACTGTACTATGCATGGTGTCGGCAGACTAGCCAAAAAGTCAGTACCCAGTCTAGTGTTCGGCGCAGCCTGATCAGGGTCTACAGTGTTTGCTATGCAGAAATATCAAGTGCCAGAATGTTGTTTGTACCTAATATCGTAGACCTGTCTGTACCCAACTGTGCAGACCCAGATCCGACTGCACACCTGTGCAGCAATCTGGTCTATGCTGGGCACAGCGTCTGAAACATGCACATCAACTCCTGCAATAGTAATACACTTCACCTGCAGTGGTTATCTCCCCTGCATTGGCTAGCTGTGTTTGTAGTCTGAAATACACCTGCAATAGCCTATATCTGATGGCAAGTCTTGCTGCATGCCAAACAGGTCAGATCAGCAACAGTGAATGCAGTCGGCGATTTTCCGGATGTGATTTTCTTGTCCTTTTAAAGATAGCAAGCTTTCCGCAAATAAAGATATGTTGAACAATTCGGAAACAAACAGGAACCCACTTTTCCGACATCGGAAAAGTGGGTTCCTGGTTTTTGCAGAAATTGTTTAAAGATAAACAATGTGTGTGAAAATTCTCAAACGAACGCAACGACAACGAATGGAAAAGTTAGTGAAAACAATTCGTTTTGTACAGCAACATGCACGGAAATGATCATCGTTATTTTTGTGTACGTGAAAACGTTAAAATACCCTGCTTTCAAATAATTAAAAGGCCGTCCTTTATTTCCATTATATTCCGCATTTGCTATGAACATTTTGTCAATTTTCAACATAATTACCGGACAATATCGTAAATAATAATAAACTAGATTACAATTTTGTAAAAGAATCATGAGATATCGCATATCTTCTTAGGTACCAAAAGCACATGGATTGTCTCGTATGTGGCTGTGCCTGGCAAAATGTGACTTATGGGCTTTGCGACCAATGTAGATCCAGATCAGCATGTGCATCTGAACAGTGTGATCAGGGTGTGCACTGTGATGCTTCTACCAAGCATTATACAGTGGAAACTATCTAAACCGAACAAAAGAACAAGAATACACATGGATCTTATTTTTTATGAGTTTCTTGGTAATTTATCTCGGCTGATAATGTCTGTGCATGATCGCATAGCACACATCGATGACTCAGAATTATCAAATGCATGGTTTACAGTGAAACCTCTCTAAACCGGACACACTGGGGACCTCCCAGGGCGTCCGGTTTAGAGAGATGAAACCTCTCAAAACCGGACGCCTGGGAGGTCCCAGGGTGTTCGGTTTCGTTTAGAGGGGTTTAACTGTAGACAATTCCTATCAGGCTATTTGATCAGGAGCTACACCGGTCAAACCATAAGGCCATGTTTTCAGTAACAGCCACATATGTGGGTTGTCGGGCTAGCTATTTGTGTTGCATGTGTCAGGCTATAGCCTATGCATACATGTACACAGGTCGGAAATGAAATAAACCATATCATTATAGTGTTACATTCATAACGTCAAGCCTGCACAATTGGTACACAAGGGTCGTGCATATAAAGTAGTGGACTAAGTCTAAGCAAAACAAAATCGGACAATGAAAAAAAAAAGGTATTGTTTTGGCATTTTGTGTCAGCTTTAAATCGCAAAAGTTGCCCCCAAATACAATTGACAATGTGTAAACAAGCGTACACTTATATCTATGACATAGTTAATGTGTGCTTTTATACGCATATAGTACATATGGGAAATATGGTTGGCAAGGCTTAGGAAACGGGATGGGCGAGGCTTTGCCGAGCACATCCCATTTCAGTGCCGCGCCAGATATTTTTCCCATTCACAGTACTAATCTACTATTCTATGTATCCCGTCAACATTACAAATAGCTTTCAAATACAAAAAAATAACCGCAGCCGCATCTCCAAATCGTATTGACAGGATATCAAAAATGTTTCACGGCACCGTGTTTCACGGCACATACGCACTGTGTTGACGGGAACAATTTGTGATTGTAGAGCATTCATCATTGCCCTTAGCAACTAATCGTATACCGTACTGTGCCCAGGAAACTGTACATGCCACATAAGTAGTATAGCAAAGCAAGCCGCCAAATTGCATCACTTCCCGCCCCACCCCACCAACCACCAACATATTGCTTGTGTATGGTATATGTGAAGTATAAATATAAATGGACTGGACTAATCGGGTGTTACCTGTACAAGTTGTTCGTATCTAAGAAACAGCACGTTGTCGTCATGGCGATGTTCCCAGTATTGTAGCACGTGTAGCCACCAGGGACATACGAATGCTGAAACAAAGTTGAAGGTTCACAAACGAATACAACCGATATTTTCGATTACATATCCGGCTTTGAACAATTTAAATGCCTGTCGTTTTTTTCCACGCATTGTTTTGACACCGTTTTCATTGTTGTTAATTAGAAAAGGATGTTTAAACCAACGAAAACATCGTTTTCGTATTATAAAAACGAAAACAATTTGATATGCAAAGTCTGATCAAGAAGTGCACTGCTCGCCATTTCATCAATGAAACAGCCATCATGCTTCTAAAAAGCAACACAGATTGCTAATAGGTTACACGGGGCCGTTTCACTAAACTTCGTAAGACTAAAATGTTCGTAAGTGCAAACTTATGATAGTCTGTAAATTCCACATTAACACTGTTTTCTTGTAAACAATTATTGAATTTACATTTATTGAGCATAGGCTGCATATGCAGCCTATGCTCAATAAATGTAAATGCATCAATTGAAATTCCCAGACGATCCTAAATTCGCACTTACGAACATTTTAGTCGTACGAAGTTTAGTGAAACGGCCCACTGGAGTGTGCTATTTGATCAGTAGCTACAATAGTCGCAAATCCCATAAGCCCTATGTCCTCCAGTCACAGCCACAAATTTGCATCTACATGTACGTACCTTATAGTTTCTCGAAGCCTGACGCCTTACACAAGCGTGCCAAGGCGTGTTAAAACCTCAACCCCAGTTTTAGTGGCACATAATGTACAACGAACATGTGTTGAACGTTCCCAAACGAATGGACAACGAAGCGAAAACGTTTTGTACAACGTTCAATGTGCATAGAAACGATTATTGTTTAGTCGTTTTATTTTACTTTAATTACCCGGTTTTGAAATATTGATATGCCTGTCGTTTCTTTCAACGCATTGTTTTTCTTTGTATAGTACACATACTATACGAATATTATACAACCATACGATATCCGTTCGTATATACATGTACGATATATCCGTACGGATATGTATGCATATACCATAATCTGGTATGTTTGTACGATACAAACGTACCAGAATTATACACATGTATTAAAATCGTATAAACGTACGATTTGAATGGTATATATATATATACGATATTGGTTGGTATGTACGGTACAAACATACCGTACGTTTATACTATATGCATATCGTATAGAAAACATATGGTATTGGTATAGTATACGTATAGTATTGGTATAGTACGTATAGTTGACCTGCAGAAAAGCGCTACTGTATATGTCATATTCGTTGCAAAAATATGAATATCCTCTATATATTACGTGGAAACATCTGATTGTTGTTACTTCTCAGTTGAACGTCTAGTCGTGGTAACAGCATACTTTTAATGAGAAATAGGAACAATTACAGTGTTAAATATTTAGATGTTTTTTATTCCCATATACATGTATGAGTATTCTGCATATGGGTCAACTACGCACAAAATGCATTATTCTGATCTGTAAGCTTTTACCCGGGAGCAAGCTGTTACAAATATAATTTCAATGAATTAGCGACTATTTGATATCATAAACATGTTCCCCCGACACATTTGAGGAATAATGTGTGCCTCATTTACAAATATTTACACTGGCGTCCATTCAGCGCATTGCATTGCGTTTATATCCCAGTGCATTACACCCACGTGACACCGAGCGACGTTGTTGATCCGTTAAAGTTTGTTTGACGTCATTAAATTACATGACTTTCATCGTCGTTGTCAATAAAATTGACAACAAAAATAGACAACAACATTCGTAAATGTTACGCCGAATTTGTGAATTAATACTATGGATTAATAAAACCATGGGCTGTTGCGTTTACTGTAGTAAAAAAAACATTTGTTATGTTTAAAGTTTGTTAGGAATCCTTAATATCATATGGTTGTATTGCTTAAATGAGACACGCCATGTGAGTATGTACCTTCGGACAATTGCGTAATTTCATTAAATATGTTTACCAAGTTAACAATATTGTCCGTAACTGGCATCAAAAGTTGACGATTGCACAAAGTACGTGCGGATTTAAATTCTGCATATACTCTGAAAATTGTGTCAACCTTTGAATTTATTTATGAAAAATATTGTAAATTTTATAAACGTTTTTAATAAAATTACGCAGATGTCCCAAGGAACATAATCGCATGACGTGTCTCAAATGAGATGCCACACCACCACCTCTAAGCCTAGGTCCTGGATCCACCATGTGTACACAGTAGCAGGTTGCAGTGACAACACTGTTTATTACGAAGTTTGGTCACGTGACGTACCTTTATGTTGAGGAACAGTTCCATGTAGTCCCGCAGTGACTCGGCCTGACATGATTCATACCATCGGAACAGTTTGTAGTACGACAGCGCACATGCGTTCGGATTGCGTACGACATACCGATCTAAGAAATAGAGGATCTCAAACTAGTTCCCATTTGATATGAGATTTATGAAACGTGTCGCGCATAGTTTATGCACCGAGCCTCTGGCGAGGTGCATACACTTGCGGACGAGTTTAATAAATCTCATATCAAATGGGAACTCGTTTGAGATTCTGTTTATCACATGACTTCATCCTCCAAAGAGCAGTCAATGTGGAGATATCCAATACGGTTTCAGTGAACAGACGCCATTGACTATTTTTGCATCTAGATATAAATCTCCACAGAGAAAAATAGTTTTAATCCCTGCAAGAAAATTGTAAAAATATGCCATATAAGAGCTCCAGTTAAGGTGCTTAATTTGGACGTAAATGTCTTATTTCTTCTCATCAACAATGTCAAGTTGGGAGTGCTTTAGAATCGCATCAATGAGACGATTCTAAAGGACTCCCAACTTGCCAGTTTTGATGAAGAAATAACAAAATTTCACCCCAAGTTGTTCAACTGGAGCTCTGCATATAATAGGTTCCTGTACTTTGTAAACACTTCATATTACCAAACGGGAGCACATTAAAACAATTTCAGTAATTGTAACGAGGCACTGGCGCTTCTAATGACGTTCCAAACATGATAACGTCAACGTCAAAACATTATTGCTTTGTCGCGCCATTATGGACGTCATTTCGAACGTCTCCATGTTTTTCATTTGACACAACGTTGCGGCAAAATATGAATACATAATTAGGACGATGCGGCCAGCCAATCAAATTCGCTCCAGGTGTTATTGCACGTGTGTCATATCACATTTATGAAATGGGTTACAGCACGGAATAACAATGGTTTCATGTGATAAACATGTACGTCGGCATATTTAACCCTTTGAACCGAAAGCCCGTTATAGCGGTTATGCAACCAGTGCAGATCCAGATGAGCCGGCTCGTAACGAGTCGTCTCATCAGGATCTGCACTTTTTGAAAGTAATTCTGGTGTTAACAAGAACGTTACAGTAGTACATGTATTCTGAGATGGTATGGTGGTCGCCAGATCGGACAAGTGGGTTTCCTCCGGGTACTCCGGTTTCATCCCACACTAATGACCGCCCATACGCCTGCATATGTGCCAACGAAAGCAGTTGTATAAGTGCTACATGTATCGCGCTTGTTTGTAATCGTTGTAAAATAAATAAAGTTATTTCCTTTATTCTGAGTTTCTCCTACCTTTCCGCTGCCGAGCCTGAGTTCCCCTGGCAACAGGAAGTGGTGGAGGTGGGACTTTATCACTCTAGGCGACGCGAGCTCCTGTGCTTGTTTTACACCGCTAAACGGTTCAGGAAACATGTATGTAATGGAGTAAACTTTGAGGGCGATTCACATTACACGTTTAACCCGGTATTACTTTAATCAACATGTATTTCAATTGGAGTTTACATAGAGTACAAATCATGTATACGTGTATTTCACCCCTAAATAGCTGGAATGGATTTTGATAACCTAATTTTGCAACCACTCCAACCGTCACAAAATGGTTGTCAGACTAGTCCATTTATGAAACTTGGTTATTTTTTGTTCTCAAAGATTCAAAGATATGAAAATTATTTTTGAAAAAGTTCAGAGATCCTGATGAAACTTTAGTTTGAATGATTATCTTACTTA
Organism: Conchocele bisecta; assembly: GCA_029237695.1. Lineage (NCBI taxonomy): Eukaryota > Metazoa > Mollusca > Bivalvia > Lucinida > Thyasiridae > Conchocele > Conchocele bisecta. The sequence goes on from CM055271.1 coordinate 79,927,737, forward strand.
GATTACTCATTACTCATTATGTCTATTAAAAGTGGAGACATAGAGATTCAACTGTATGCAATATACAAGGTGCATGATCACGTGGTTAGAACAACAACAATAATGGCTGAAAGCTCGTACACTCCAACATAAGTAATATTTGATATTTTCCTTAATATGCAACGGATTTTGACACAAGTTTGTGCAAAAATACAGAGACCACCAAATGCAGCTTAACAAGACGCGTGTGATGCGCCATATTTCATCAAAATCCGTTGCATAATATGGACATAATACAAGAATACGTACTTTGAATCGGAGGGATTCTGGAAGTTTCCGTACTTGTTGTTGTTGTTGTACATGTAACCACGTGATCATACACCTTGATTTAAGTGTATTATACAGTTATTGGCTTTTTGTGAGGTAAACATGTAGTTTCATCGACCCTTTAAAAGTGATATCGACCGAGGTCAATACCACCTCTATAGGCTCGATAAAACCACAGGCATTCGGCTTTCATCGGTATAACTCTATATACATGAACAAAGCTTCTAACTTTGGTTGGACACGACCTCGTATCATAACACATTCCGCGATTTTATTAACGCTAATGTGAAGATTTTGGTGGAAATTGCGCATGTTCATTTGAGAATTATTGTTATCTTGCTAAAATAACATAGTTAGAACATAATTATGCAAATAATATCGAATTACAGCTCCTTTTCCTAGGTCGGACACAACCTCGTATCATAACAAATGAAATATTGTGTTTAAGGCTCTAACGTCAATATTGTAGTGGCAAGTTCATATGATCATTTGAGAATTACAATTTTAAACATGTTATTTTGTTATGATACGAGGTCGTGTCTGACCAAAGTTAAAAGCCTTGTTCATATATATATAGAGGTATATCGATGACAGCCGAAACACGCCAAATGCCTGTGCGTACATGCGGACGAGCCGGTGAGTACATATAACTAAAACGTATTTGCGACTGTTCACACATTTTTATATTTCCAGTTTTCCAACAATGTTCACACAATACTACTACCGCCTGCGTTAATCTTGCCAAGATAGCGACGTTTCTGAACATCTCTTGGCAATCTCAACTCGAAAGCAAGCATTTTCATTGGCTGAGCCGCAGCACAGCTAATGCTCAGCAAATCAAGTTGCTTGATTTCAAGTACAATATTGATTTGATAATTCCGAGCTATAGTTGTGTGCCCCGAGATGAACAAAAATCGCATCAAAATAATATCACATGTATTTTCTTGGTGTCTACTGTATTTGAAAAAAACAAAAACAACAAGTATTGGCAAGATTATCGCAGGCGGAGGTGTACATAGTACCCAAGGTGCCGGCGGGGGTCGGGGTCTACAACGTCTATATATATGGGGACCGTTCCTCCAGCAGCACGTGTCGCGCCGTCTCAAAATCCCGCGTCTGGATCAGGTAGACAATCTCCTGTGTCAGAGTCGTGCCTAGGTAGCATATTATATTTGTAATAAAAATAATAAGAATAATAAGAATAATATTAATGAATAATAATATTATTAATGAATAATAGTAATAAATGAATGAATGCATGAATGACTGAATGAATGAATGAATGAATGAAGAATGAATGAATGAATGAATGGATAAATGAATGAATGAATGAATGAATGAAGAATTAATGAATGAATGAATGAATGAACCAATGAATGAATGAATCAATCAATCAATATAAGTTAATATTGCAAGCCGTTGAGTGCTTACGATACATTATGCGTGGGTGTATGTGGATTCCAAAATAGAGGGCAACCAATACCCACAGAGGATGTTCGGTAAAATGATGTAAACTGGCGGTTAATATATTTCACTGAGGTACATATAATATACATGTACAGTGGAGATTTATTGGAGATTCCCAAACGAACACAGCGAAAATGAATGGAAAACGAAATGAAAACGATCGTTTTGTACAACGGTACGCAGTGACACGATTGTCCTTTGCTGGGTATGTACGTGGAAATGATAGTTTCGTTTAACCCTTACACCGCTATCTTAATTGTTCGTCGTCTGATGTTTATTTTCTATTTTCCATTTTTATCATCAAAAACATGCCATGACAGCACTCTAGAATAATTTACAACATGCTTTGACAGCACTTCAGAATAATTTACAACATGCTTTGACAGCACTTCAGAATAATTCACAACATGCTTTGACAGCATTTTAGAATAATTTATAACATGCTTTGACAGCACTTTGGAATAATTTACAACATGCTTTGACAGCACTTTATAATAATTTACAACATGTTTTTACAGCACTTTGGAATAATAAACAACATGCTTTGACAACACTTTAGAATAATTTACAACATTCTTTGACAGCCCTTCTGAAGTGCTGTCAAACCATGTTTTTTGATTGAGAAATAAGGCAAGATATAAAATCAACAGCAGACGACAAGTGTTGTGTGAAGCGGTCTAAGGGTTAACATTGTTTTCCTTGTTTTTAATTAGAAATGTTTTGAGACACATGTAAACCAACGAAAACTTTTATATCGTTTTCTCATTATAAAAGCGAAAACGCCTTCAAAACGATGTGTAAACGATAGGCAAGTGTTCGTCTGTGGGATCAGGAACAAATCCGGACGATATGTGACAATAGAAGCATCACAGACACGGATCACATCTCAGTTCAGTTACCATGGTTATACTGCTTTCGGAAAAACACAGTTGAATGTGGGATCGTAGTTATAGTTATTTCCCTTTGATTTTATATATATATATCCGGTCCAAATTGAATACATGTATGTCATGGTACTGTTTCTTGTGGAAAGGGCGACTGTAGCATGGTTTGTTGCGAAACGGAGACACTACAGTGTTCACGCCTAGTGTTGATCCATATCATCATGAATACCTGCGCAATCTGATCCGGGACTGTACTATTTGTCATGTGCATATGTTCACACGTATTATTAATGGTATTCCACACAGTTTAGAAAGTTGTGCTGTCTGATATGGATCTACTCATTTCGCAATCTCAATTTTAGTTCTATTCCGTAACAAGTAAACACAACACCCCAACATGGGACCGGATCTGTACAGTTTTCCAAAGGGAAATAACTAGCTACGACTCCTCATTGTGTTGACCTCTCCAGGAAAGCGTGTTCCCAGTACCATTACATGTACAGTGAAACCTACTGTCTGTTCCACGTTTTGCTGCCGACGAACATTTGGCCATTAAACACATTAAATCTAAAAAATATTTAAAAGTAAGTACTTTTTCATCAATGACAAAAGTCACCCTCCCCCAAAAAAAATTCATGAAATTCCATCAAATTTTGATTTTATTGCGAAAAAAAACAATTTTGCGTGGGGGCTAAAATAGATTTTTTAAATATTTTGTTTATTTGTGGACCGATTTTCAAAATCTAACTTTCGTTTTCTTAGTTACATCATTTTCATGCTCGCCAGGTTTCGGAGTCAATTTCGAAAAATTTGGAAATTGACTCCCCATGTTAAATTCCCATAGGAAAATTGTTTTTTTCGCAATAAAATCAATTGTTTTTGGGGAGGATTACTTTTTTGTTATTGATGAAAAAGTACTTACTTTTAAATATTGTTTAGATTTAATGTGGTTAATGGCCTAATGTTCGTCGGCAGCAAAACGTGGAACTGACAGTAAGGTCCCCGGGGTGTCTGGCTTAGAGACGTTTCACTGTATATCAGGCATTTCATCTGAGCCATAGTTGTGTGCTATGAGATCAATATGCGATTGTGTGCTATGCGAACAGACATTACCACCAGATAATTAATGACAAAGAAGCTCATCATCAAAATAAGATAACATGTATTTCCTTGGTGTTCGGATTACAGAGTTTCCACTGTACGTGTTTTGCAATATGTAGGCTATATAGTCAGCACGGTGGACCTCTAAGAATACGTTAGCCTAGCGTTGAGGTACTACTAAGGTTTTTGATGGATTATGCTAATTCAATCTGTACTGAATCAGAATCCGCTGGGTGCCATTTCCGCATGACAAAGCAAAACCCTCAAAAGTTGTTTTTCTTTTGCACATTTTATAATAACAACATTTTCCATCGCTGCTATATCAGACCAAATTTGTACACAGATACATGTACAGTGGTACCTCTCTAAACCGGACACCATGGGAGGTCATCAGTGGGAGGTCCCCAGGGTGTCCGGCATAGAGAGGTTTTACTGTAGTACTATGACGGGCTCCGTCATCAGTTCACCAGAAACAATACATAACAGCAACTGCATGTAGCTACTAAGGCAATAACTTGTCATAGTACATGTACTACAGTTGAACCTCCCTAAACCGGACACCCTGGGAGGTCCTCAGGGTGTCCGGTTTAAAGATGTTTCACTGTAATTCCGGTGTATGATCACCGAAATACATGGCTATGTGTCTTGTGATCATGTTCATACAGTGGTACCTCTCTAAACCGGACATCCTGGGAGGTCCCCAGGATGTCCGGTTCAGAGATGTTACACTGTAATACCGTTGCAAGAGCACTGAAGCACATATACATGTATATAGCACTAGTTAGCACGTTGTACACTGATTAACCATCCCCAACAGACGGCCTTATATATTCTACGGATGACATTTAATGCTATTGAATCCGAATTATCAGATTGAACTGGCCCCCGCTGATGTGTGCTTGTCTAAATATTATTATGCACCCAGTAATACTTGTTTATAATTTGAGGAACATGCCATACCGTTTTACTTGTTATAGAAAAGAGGTTTGGTGACCGGTACAGCTTCAATGTATGATAATGTGCTTATGCTATACATATAATCAAACATTCGTTATGCTTTAATATGATAGTTATTAAACTCGTTGACTGATTGCATAGACTGATTTCTTATTAAATCAGTAAACTCGTTTAATAACTATCATATTCAATCATCACTCATGTAAATTGCTCTAGCTATGCATGAATTGAACATTACTCAAAGTGTACGAATTACAGTAGAACCTCTCCAAACCGGACACGCAGGCAGTCTTTGTATCATTAATCTTATGTGTTTCATTGGTGTATATTTATGATGATATTGACTGTTCGCAAGGTCGCAAAGCAGAGCCGCA
>CM055271.1:79933325-79964398 GCA_029237695.1 Conchocele bisecta
GCAGAGCCGCATACATTGGCATAGTCCAATGTCTGATTTACAGTGGAACATATCTAAACCGGACATCCTGGGAAAACGCGGTGAAAGCGACCGGTTTGAACACCAATATGTAGAGATACGAGCTTCATTGTTTGTACTATATAAAGGCGTGTCGTTTCTTTCAACGCTCCGGTTTGACTAATTTGCATTACCTGTTCCTGGTTCGACAAACGAACGATAGACACGAACGGCTTTCGTTTTTATAATTAGAAAACGATGATTTCGTAGGTTTACACATTTTATATTTAAAAACAACGACAATGCGAGAACGATGCGCTGAAAGAAACGACATGCGTTCAAATAGTGGAAATATCGTTTATATAACCTGTGAAGTTTATTATCGTGAAATAATACACGAGATATTGGGTCCTTACGCAAAACAAACGAGTGAGCGTAGCGAACCGAGTTTGCTTAGCGATAGGATCCAATCACGCGGGCATTATTTCAAGATAATCAGCTTACCTGGTTCAATAAACGTTTTCTTATATTTCAAACACGATACTTTCTAACAAAACAAAGCAAATCAAGCCAATATGGTCAAGAAGTTTGCGAATTAATTTCTGGAGGCGGATCGTAGTGAAGGCGACTGTCTCGCGATTCAGGAGGTGTGTTTGAGAATTTGATTGGCCGAAGGAAACACGTCATTTCTCCATATATGGTAAGCACGCGAGTGGTGTAAACTACTGATGTCGAGTAGTGTAATATTTATGTAAACTACTGGCTGAAATGTAAGAAAGTCGGATATTTAAACGAAAATATCGTGTTCACGTACAATACGGACAAACGATAACAGTTTCTATACACTATGATCTTTTTCACTTCGCTTTCCATTCGTTTTTATTTATTTTTGTTTGGGAACCTTCAACAAATGTTTACTGTATGTTAATGCAATAACCTCTATATAACATGTAAGAACAATATATATTTTAAAGAACAATAAACCCTCCATACAGAAAATTGCTGAGTTTGTCGGTAAAACGTTAACGGAAGACGAACTTAACAAGATAGACGAGCACACGGATATCGATAACCATGATAACATGAAAGGAAATGCCGCCGTCAACTACTCGTGGCACGAAGTGTAGTTTAAAACGAACAAGGATTACGGTGGATTTATTAACAATGGTTTGTATTGATTCAATGCATATCCAAGGTGTATGATAACGTGGTTACAACAACAACAACAAGTACTGAAACTTCCAGAAGCCCTCCGATTCAAAGTACGTATTCTTTTATTTTGTCCTTATTATGTAACGGATTTTTATGAAATATGGTGCATCAAAAGCATCCTGTTAACCTGCATTTGATGGTCTCGGTACTTTGGACCAAACTTCTGTCGTTTTTGCGAAGAATCTATTTCCGTGTCAAAAACGACATATGTATGTGCTGAACTCCATTGATCACCACATACAGCTCATGAAGACACGTTTGCTACGCTTTTATTCATCAAAATCCGTTGCCTATTAAATAAAATATCAAATAATACTTACTTTGGAGTGGGCGCGCTTTCAACACTTTCAGCCATTGCTGATGTTGTTGTAACCGCGTGACCATGCACCTTGATATATTGTGTGACCGAAACCACAAAGAACGGAATATGAGACGAGTCATGTAATTGTGTACCGAAGACGATGTGCGGTTTTTCAAAACAACTATTTACAGAAACTGTTGCATTTATGTAAATGACGTACATTGTATAAGTGACGTAATTGTCTATTCCGCATTGGTTCTAAACAGTTCGTTAAATGTAACTTTCAACATAATTTACAGACTAAATCATAAAGTTAGTAAATATTTTTCGTGAAAAAAATGCACATCTTCATAGATACAAAATATACTCGTATGTGTGTTACATGTACAACACTGTTCATCGGCATAATTACGAGGCATAATCCTCGAGCGCTATAGCCAACTAATTAAGAAATAAAACCATCGGCTGTTGAGTTTACTGGGGTATATATATAGTTTGGTATGTTTAAAGTGCGTGGAGTCCGGCGCATAACAAATAACAAATGTATTGTGCGTCACAGTAAACGCAACAGCCCATGGTTTTATTACTTATATTTACACTGCATTTTCTGATAGTTCCAAAAATATCAATAACCAAATATGGCGCTAAAATTAAGAATAATATGGATTTACGTCAGTTTGTCGCAATTCATGGAACAGCGACGTTGCCGGTCAATAGCGTGCAGTTATTGACAACCTCGATGGAAATTAATGAAGTCAAACGGACTTTAGCTAATCAACAACATGGCGCGACGTCACGTGGGTCTAATGTATTGTACTGGGATATAAACGCAATACGTTGAATGGGCGTTGCCATTATGCATTTATGGACAGTGTAAATATCGTGATGTAATTCACTTAGCCCATCATATACGGAATCCCGCAGGGACGTAGAATTCTCTTTTTTATTAATTCGTTCCCACGAAATAACAATTCGTTCCCTCAATTTAACAATTCGTTCCCACGAATTAACAATGTGTTCCCTCAATTTAACAATTCGTTCCCACGAATTAACAATTCGTCCCTCAATTTAACAATTCGTTCCCACGAAATAACAATTCGTTCCTACATGGGAACGAATTGTTATATCGTGGGAATGAATTGTTAATTCGATGAAACAAATTGTTAAATTGAGGGAACGAATTGTCGTTCAATTCGAGGGAACGAATTGTTATATCGTGGGAACGAATTGTTAATTCGAGAGAATGAATTGTTAAATTGAGGGAATTAATTGTTATTTCCTGGGAATTTCTTGTTAGAAGCATTATGTGAGTTTCATTGATTGAATGGCGAACAGTGCAGATCCTATTTATATTAATCAGACTGTGCGGATGCACATGCTGATTCCGATCTACACTGCTCGCAAAACCGATACGCCCAATCCCCAGTCACAGCCACATATACATAGGCACAGCTCGCGAACGTGTCAATGGGATGATTCAGGACTTTAGCAGGCAACATGCACTGTATTGACCGAATATATACTGACTGATAACATATTGTTGTATCAGGCACAAACGTCTGGGTTACAGCGAAGTGAAATATATGACTTTCCATTGATCGGATGACGTCACTGACGTTACCGAATGACAACAGTATAATGACGCAACGTAAACAAGTCCGCGTTCTGTGCATAGATAACGACGTCATATGTGGTCATTTCCGAGCATAAAACCTTACCTGATATATAAAATACCGTCTTTTGATATCAAGTTTATGAGGCTCGGCAAGCCTCAGAATTCCTACGCGTTTCCTAGCCTTGTCGGATAAACTTGATAGCAAAAGACGATAGCCTGGTATTCTCTATTTACGACATGTACTCCTATAGTTCTTACATTAGGATAATACCTCTTTCCATTGAATAACACATGTACACATGTACAGTAGCAGTAAAGTTTATGAGTCATCATTTGCCTTTCGGAGTGTTCTAACACTGCCTGTACTCTTCGAACTGTTGCATATATATTTTGTTTACGCTCCCCGAAAAAAAAATTCGGGGAGCATATAGTTACCGCTTTGTCCGGCGCCCGAGTTTTACGTAAACGTTTTTCAAATTGCTATATCTCTGTGAGTGCTGGGGATATCAACTTGAAACATCCTATACACATTGATCACCATCCATATTTTCATTGTATACCCTACCCATTCTGCCACGAAGCCCAACGTCAAGGTCAAGTTTTAAGTTGAATGTTTTCAAATTGCTATATCTCGCTTGCGATATCAACTTGAAACTTCATCATACGCATTTATCTCAAGGTTAAACTTAAGCTTACGTTAACGGTTTTCAAATTGCTATATCTCTGTGACTGCTTGGGATGTCAACTTGAAATTCATATGCACATTGATCCCCATCCATATTTGCATTTTATACCCTACCCATGCGGCCCTGGAGCCCAATGTCAAGGTCAAATGACTTTATACTTTTTTTTAAAGTTTTACGTTGCAGTTTTTCAAATTGCTATATCTCTGTGACCGCTTGTGATATCAACTTAAAACATAACATACGCATTGATCACCATTTATTGTGCTTAATAAGGATACTAGGCCAATACCCAGGATCAAGGACTTTGAATTTCAATCCAGGCGTCATCGCGGAGGATTTGTCGGATTTGCCGACCATCTAGTTAATATTGGTATTCATCCGGCGGAACATATGAATGTGTATTGCATTGTTTCCTATGTTCTATAGACTAAAGTTCTTATGTTATAACAATTACATTATATATCAAGGTGTATGATCACGTGGCTACAACAACAACAACAACAACAAGTACTGAAACTTCCAGAAGTCCTCCTATTCAAAGTACGCATTCTTTAATTTTCTCATTATTATGTAACGGATCTTGATTAGATATGGCGCATCAAACGCGTCTTGTTAAGCTGCATTTGGTTGTCTCGGTACTTGGCCCAAACATCTGTCGTTTTTGCGAATAATCGATTTCCGTGTCTACTGACACGGAACTCGATTCTTCGCAAAAACGACATAACTATGTGCCGGACTCCCGGGACCACCAAATGCAGCCCATGAAGACGCATTTCCTGCGCCATATTTCATCAAAATCCGTTGCTTATTAAGCAAAATATCAAATAATACTTACTTTGGAGTGGGCGCGCTTTCAACACTTTCAGCCATTGTTGTTGTCGTTGTAACCACGTGATCATGCACCTTGGATATAGACACCATAAAATGTTCAATATTGCTCCATATAAATCATTTTAAAGTTGACCCCTTGTGAGACCGCTTGGTGTGCGCTGACTATGGTACATACATTACATGTAACACAATTAGCACGTGCAACCTATAAACAATGCAAACACAATACTTTTTCGAGAATGTTAAATGTTATCAAAATTTAATAATGAGCATATTTCGTAAAATTTGGTCAAATATTTATTTCATTTCGAAAACAATATTGACAATTTAATGGGAGACAAGAGGTGGCCACGGAGCAGTCGAAAAACGAACAATGTTGAAAATTGACTCTGTAACCTGGTTATGTAGCTTGGAAATGATCTAACTAAGAAAACAAAAGTTTAATATTGAAAATCGGTCTACTATTTCAGAAATTGGAAAAAACAAATCCCCATGTTAAATACCCATATACAACTTCATTCGGTTGGGCAAGGTATTGTCCAGAATGTCCGTTTGTTTACAGGTTCCAATGACGGTTGGGCCAGGTATTGTCCAGAATGTCCGTTTGTTTACAGGTTCCATTGACGGTCGGGCCAGTTATTGTCTAGAATGTCCGTTTGTTTTCAGGTTACATTGACGGTTGGGCCAGGTATTGTCTAGAATTTCAGTTTGTTTACGGGTTCCATTGATGGTTGGGCAAGGTATTGTCTAGAATTTCAGTTTGTTTACGGGTTCCATTGACGGTTGGGCCAGGTATTGTCTATAATTTCAGTTTGTTTACGGGTTCCATTGACGGTTGGGCAATGTATTGTCTAGAATATCCGTTTGTTTAGAGGTTCCCATTGACGGTTGGGCCAGGTATTGTCTAGACTGTCCGTTTGTTTTCAGGTTACATTGACGGTTGGGCCATGTATTGTCTAGAATGTCCGTTTGTTTTCAGGTTACATTGACGGTTGGGCCAGGTATTGTCTAGAATGTCCGTTTGTTTACAGGTTACATTGACAGTTGGGCAAGGTGTTGTCTAGAATGTCTGTTTGTTTACAGGTTACATTGACGGTTGGGCCAGGTATTGTCTAGAATGTCCGTTTGTTTTCAGGTTACATTGACGGTTGGGCCAGGTATTGTCTAGAATGTCTGTTTGTTTACAGGTTACATTGACAGTTGGGCCAGGTATTGTCTAGAATGTCTGTTTGTTTACAGGTTACATTGACAGTTGGGCAAGGTATTGTCTAGAATGTCCGTTTGTTTTCAGGTTACATTGACAGTTGGGCCAGGTATTGTCTAGAATGTCTGTTTGTTTACAGGTTACATTGATGGTTGGGCCAGGTATTGTCTAGAATGTCCGTTTGTTTTCAGGTTACATTGACAGTTGGGCCAGGTATTGTCTAGAATTGTCTGTTTGTTTACAGGTTACATGCGGTTTAGCCAGGTTATTGTCTAGAATACATTGTTCAGGTATTGATATCCGTTTGTTTTCAGGTTACATTGACGGTTGGGCCAGGTATTGTCGTGTCTAGAATTTCAGTTTGTTTATGGGTTCCATTGGCGGTTGGGCAAGGTATTGTCTAGAATATCCGTTTGTTTAGAGGTTCCCATTGACGGTTGGGCCAGGTATTGTCTAGACTGTCCGTTTGTTTTCAGGTTACATTGACGGTCGGGCCATGTATTGTCTAGAATTTCAGTTTGTTTACGGGTTCCATTGGCGGTTGGGCAAGGTATTGTCTAACATATCCGTTTGTTTAGAGGTTCCCATTGACGGTTAGGCCAGGTATTGTCTAGACTGTCCGTTTGTTTTCAGGTTCCATTGACGGTTGGGCCAGGTATTGTCTACAATGTCCGTTTGTTTACAGGTTCCATTTACGGTTGGGTCAGGTATCGTCTATAATTTCCGTTTGTTAACAAGATCTATTGACTGTTGGGCCAGGTATGATCTACAATGTCCGTTTATTTCACAGGTTCCATTGACGGTTGGAAGGGGGTGATGCCGATCGACATTCAGGAACGGGTTACCGCGATGGTGCAGCAAAGGCTCGGTTACACCAATCTCTCATTATAGACCGTGTCATGTTATTTGTGTCGACAATCGGCAAAGTATTCTCTATGGGAATTTAACATGGGGAACAAAAAGGATGATAACCTGGAGGAGGAGTCGACAAACGAAAAAGTTTGGAAATTGATTCTGAAACATATAGCTAGATAGCTTGTAAATTGGAAATGATCTAACTAAGAAAACAAAAGTTACATTTTGAAAATCGGTCCACTATTTCTGAAATTACAAAAAAATTATCCATGTTAAATCCCCATAGACATCTTCACTCTGCGAAGATGTCTATGGGGATTGAACATGTAGAAATTGTCTTTTTTGCAATCAAATCAATATTGGACCAAATTTAATGAAATAAAAAGAAGATCATTCTTAAATTTTGCTAAAAGTTAATATTATCGAAAGAAATAATCTTTTTGCATTGTTTATATGGCCGTTCAATTTGGGCACGTTTCGTGAAACAGACAGTAGTGATAACTTATTACTTACACAAGCAAATAAATGCTCGTCTGTGCGTTCACCTAGAACATAATGTATCTGAGATACCACTTTATAATAAAATAAATATATTTGTATTTAATGCAGATACATGTAGTGAACTATGGTAAACAAAATGCCGCCCTGTGTTCCCGGTAGTACGTTCTACGCGCCACAGCATTGATGTTTAAAGTATGTATAACGCGCCGACCGAGCCATTCATGAACTCTATATGTTACAGAACACTGGATTGGCCAAATCAATTCCAGCCTGTGGCTGTACTGTAAGTAGGCAAATCCTCCTTTTTAACAATAACTGCCGGGTTGGATGACATTCAACAATCCAGATATAACCGGCCCTGCCTAATATCCAGCCGCCGGCTGTCACTATGTCAATCCGAAACGCATCCTGAAATGAGAATGGCTCGGGCTAGGTTTTCGTATTTTTGTACATTGTTGCATCGCATATAGTTTAAATAATGATGAATACAGTATTTTAAACACCCGAAAAGAGGCCGTTTGTGTTGTTAGCTGGAACGTATGCATTGGAGCTGCTTTCCTAGTGTGCTAACTATTTTATCAGAATATATCGGACACGGAATATTGTGATCTATTAAATAATAGTTTGACTACATATAATTATATTTTAAATTGTATGATAATCACATTTTCATCATTTAATCGTCGTGTTTTAGCTCGACTATTCGAAGAATATTTAGAGCTTATTAAGTCACCCCGGCGTCGGCGTCGGCGGCGGCGGCGGCGTCACGCCTTGGTTAAGGTTTTAGTCAAGCTTGTATATGGAATACTCCTGGCCCTACACCCACCATACTTGGACAGCTTCATCTCCTAGTGATGTACATCAACAACCCCTGACCTATATTTGGCATTGACCTACATTTAACCTTGATTTACTTAGTTAATTCCCCTTGGTTAAGGTTTTTAGTCAACCTTGGTTAAGATTTTCAGTCAAGCTTGTAGATGGAATACTATTGTGCATACAGACACCATACTTGGACAAGCTTTTTTCATAGGGATGTACACCAATAACCCCTGATCTATATTTGACCTTCACTTACATTTCCTCTTAAATTACTTAGTTAATTCCCCTTGGTTAACGTTTTTAGTCAACCTTGGTTAAGGTTTTTAGTCAAGCTTGTAGATGGAATACTCCTGGCCCTACACCAACCATACTTGGACAACTTCGTCTCCTAGTGATGTACATCAACAACCCCTGACCTACATTTAACCTTGAATTACTCAGTTAATTCCCCTTGGTTAAGGTTTTTAGTCAACCTTGGTTAAGCTTTTTAGTCAAGCTTGCAGATCCTTTTATCATGGGGATGTACATCAATAACCCCTGATCTATATTTGACCTTGACCTACATTTCCTCTTGAATTACTTACTTAATTCCCCTTGGTTAAGGTTGTTAGTCAACCTTGGTTAAGGTTTTTAGTCAAGCTTGTAGATGGAATACTTTTGTGCATACAAACACCATACTTGGATAACTTTTTCTCATAGGGATGTACATCAATAAGCCTTGACCTATATTTTACCTTGACCTACATTTAACCTTGAATTACTTAGTTATTTCCCCTTGGTTAAGGCTTGTACTCAAACTTGCTTAAGGTTTATAGTCAAGCTTCTATATGGAATACTCCTGGGCCTACAGCAGCCATACTTGGACAACTTCATCTCCTAGTGATGTACACCAATAATCCCTGACCTATATTTGACCTTGACCAGCTTTTACCCTTGGATTACTTAGTTATTTCCCCTTGGTTAAGGTTTTTAGTCAAGCTTCTATATGGAATACTCCTGGGCCTACAGCAGCCATACTTGGAAAACTTCATCTCCTAGTGATGTACATCCATATCCCCAGACCTATATCTGACATTGACCTACATTTAACCTTGAATTACTTAGTTAATTTCCCGTGGTTAAGGCTTTTAGTCAACCTTGGTTAAGGTTTTTATGCGGGCCGCGGCCCCCTTGTTTCTCAAGCTATGTGTACATCGACAACCCTCGTAGTCGAGCTATGCTGTTCTCATAGAGCTCTTGATATGCTTTTCCGTTTCATTACCAAAAGACTAGAAGACCAACCCGCAGTCACAGACGACAACATTCACTACTGTATGTTTCACGAAACTTGCCCAAATATTACGGCCACATAAACAATGCAAAAACAATATGTATTTCAATAATAATAAATTTTATCCAAAATTTAAGAACGAGCCTTCATTTTATTTCGTGAAATTTGGTCAGATATTGATTTTATTGCGAAAAATTAATTCTATGGGAATTTAACATAGGGAAAAAAAGACGTGAAGAGGAGCAGTCGAAAAACGAATTTGTTTGTTAATTGATTCTAAAACCTAGCTAGATTGCTTAGAAATAAGAAAACAAAAGTTACATTTTAAAAATCGGTCCACTACTTCTGAAATTAGAAAAAATTAATTTTTCGCAATACAATCAATATTGGACAAAATTTCACGAAATAAAAAGTATTTACATAGCCGTAAAAAAAAATTTATCACCAAAAACATGCTTTGACAGCACTTTATAATAACTTACAACATGCTTTGACAGCACTTCAGAATCATTTCCATTAATATCATTTGACTATAACAAGTTCATCTTTTTCACAAACTTTCAAATTCGCATAAATTAAATTGTCCGCCATTTCTGAAATGTTAAAGGTATATGCCTACTCAGTAGGCACAACATGTTCTTTATATCAGAGACATCATCTCAGACATTTTCAGGCAAAATACACATGCATTCACCAATACCCCACGTATTGATTGGCATTATTATACACTTGATATCATACGTAACTTTCCAGACTGATATCAGGGGCGATAACCGTATTTCCTTAAAATGTTGACGAATATTACTATTATATATACTCTGTATTTATTGTTTGATGTGCAATTATCATAATTTATAATCTGTCGAAAACATTATTTGTTCAGATGACGCATTTAACTAGTATAAATAATTAAAAATAACATAGCCTGAAAATAGCCTGATATCAACGCGCGTCACTAGCAGTAAAATACGTATTACTAAATGATTATATCTGCATAGCGACCACTCGTAATATTTAGAACTGGTGGAATAGTGAAACAATTATACACTTATTTAATTCCTATAAAGACCAGTTTGTGCCTACTGAGTGGGCATTTACCTTTAATGGTGCATGGAAGAATAGGTTCTGTAAATGTACGTGGTCAACCGTTTCCATAATTGAGACGGGCAATGAAATTTTGTACCTTCGGACATCTGCGTAATTTCATTAAATACGTTTAGACAATTTACAATATTTTCCATAAATAAAGTCAAAAGTTGACAAATCTTTCAGATTCCGCATGTACTCTGAAAATTGTGTTAACTTCTGACGTCATTTACGGAAAGTATTGTAAATTTTGTAAACGTATTTCATGAAATTACGCAGATGTCCGAAGGTACAGATGCGTGTGTAAATATAGTGTCAAGTCTCACGATTTGCGTCAAACGAGAACTTTCTACGTTGTTCGGGATACGTGACATACGTGGTTATTTCTCTGCAGATAACTGGGAAGCCTCATTAATGCCAAGCATTTCTTGCAGTGCAACAGGATATGTTGATGTAAAACATATGGGCAGTTGGCAAGTATGACGAGTACAGTATCCATAAACTGACGATGATGCATTCCCTGGCGTGTATTCTATCAAACATAATGAGAACGTACTGGCACCGGAATGTTGCAATGTCTTAGTCTACGACACGTCTTTCACAGTTGCCGGGAAAACATAACTACTTCAAGAAAATGATTTTTATTCGTGGTATTCCTCTTTAGATTCGGGTGGTTGTAAACTTAAATTATATTACTTGGAAACTTGTTTTCAGTAGTACAGTGCAACCTCTCTACAACAGCCACCCATGGGAAGACGCAAAACTGGCTGTTGTATAGAGGTGGCTGTTGTAGGGAGGTTAATGATGAATTAAATTTTGTCGTCCGCTGTTTATTTATTTTCTTCGATAATTATCATCAAAAACATGCTTTGGCAACATTTTAGAATCATTTCCAATGGAAATGATTATAAAATGCTGTCAAAACATGTTTTTATTGAGAACGAAGGCAAAAGCAACAGCCGACGACAATGTTCGTGCTCAGCAGTCTAAGGGCGATATACAGAGGAAATCATCAAGTTGTGATGTAAAATAGCGGCTGTTATAGAGAGGGTGTTGTTGTAGAGAGGTGGCCGTTCGGGGAGGTTCGACTGTAATATACATACATGTATCTACATGTCGATGTGTGTTGTTGTTGTTGTTGTTATTTTGTTTTTTGAAATCGTGGTTCCTGCCCAGTAGCCGATTTCACCAAAATTGCAAAGTATACTTATCTTGCTAAGTACACTTTGAGGGAGAAATTTTCGATTACAGGAAAAATTTAATAATTTGTATTATATTGAATGTACTAAATGCATTCAGTATAATTATTCTGAATACTTTTACTCATCAAATATATGCAGTCGTTGGTTCTATATGAACAAATGCATTTCGGGAGAAATAAATGATTACTTCCTCAAAAAATGTTTAGCTAGATAAGTATGCTTAGCAATTTTCGTGAAGTCGGCTACTGTAATACCATGAGTTGCGCTTGCTATGCATCAGGACGTTATTATGTTTGCAATTACAGTGGAACCTCTCTAGACCAGACACCAAGAAAACATCAGCAGTCTTATTTTTGATGAGTTTCTTGCTCATTTATCTCAGGTGATAACGTTTGTTTGTGATCGCATGTAGCACACAGCTATGGCTCAGAATGATTAAATAACTGATTACAGTGAAACGTCTATAAGCTGGACCTCCCAGGGTGTCCGGTTTATAGAGGTGTCACTGTATCATGGATATCTTGATCGTATATTGTGGTATGATGTTGGGAAACATGTGTGCATCGAATGAATGTCACATACCTACAGCGGAGATTTGTTGAAGGTTCCCAGACAACAAAACGCGAAAAAGAATGGAAAACGAAGTGAACACTATCGTTTGATATAACGATATGCATATAAACGGTTATCGTTTGTTTGTATTGTACATGCATGTGAAAACGATAGTTTCGTTTAAATACCGGGCTATTTGAACGCATGTCATTTCTTACAAAGCATCAGTTTGACATCGTTTACGTTGTGATATGCAATAGTTCATTTGTGGAACCAGGAACAAATCATGTGCTGCAGTTTTGAAGGCATGTCGTTGAACAAACCGATCGTTTTCCATTCGTTTGCATGTTGTCCGTTTGGGAACATTCAACAAATCTTCGCTGTACATCTAAATGTGGCTGTCACTGGAGACATATGGCTTATGGGTTTTGCGACCAGTGTATATAAAGATCCGCCAGTTCATCCGCACAGTCTGATCAGAATCTACCATCATTCTAACAAAAATACAGACCAGACTGCATAAGTGAGGTATTCGATCAGGAGCTACACTGGTCATACATCACATAAGCCCCGGTTCTCCATTCACAGCCAAAAATGATGGGTGCACTCACTGCGATACTTATACTCCGTAGTCAACGTCACACGCCACAACTAACATAGTACTGTCAACATTACACGACACAACTAACCTAGTACTGCCAACATCACACGCCACAACTAACCTAGTACTGCCGACATCACACACCACAACTAACCTAGTACTGCCAACATCAAACACCACAGCTAACCTAGTACTGATAAAGTCACACGCCACAACTAACTTAGTACTGCCAACATCACACGCCACAACTAACCTAGTACTACCAAGATCACACACCACAACTAACCTAGTACTGCAAACATCACACACCACAACTAACCTAGTACTGACAAAGTCACACGCCACAACTAACCTAGTACTGCCAACATTACACACCACAACTAACCTAGTACTGCCAAAGTCACACACCACAACTAACCGGGTACTGCCAACATCACAAGCCACAACTAACCTAGTACTGCCAACATCACACACCACAACTAACCTAGTACTGCCAAAGTCACACGCCACAACTAATAATATACTGAAAAGCCACACACCAGAACTAACCTAGTACTGCCAAAGTCACATGCGACAATTAAGTTAGTACTGCCAACGTCACATACCACTGCCAAATTCACACGCCATAACAAACCTAGTACTGCTCACATCACACGCCACAACTAGCCTAGTACCGCCAACGTCACACGCCACAACTAACCTAGTACTGCCAAAGTCAAACGCCACAACTAACCTATTACTACCAAAGTCACACTCCACAACTAACCTAGTACTGCCAACATCACACACCACAACTAACCAAGTACTGATAAAGTCACACGCCACAACTAACTTAGTACTGCCAACATCAGACGTCACAAATAACCTAGTACTGTCAACGTCAGACGCCACAACTAACCTAGTACCGCCGAAGTCACACACCACAACTTACATAGTACTGCCAAAGTCACACACCACAACTAACCTAGTATTGCCAAAGTCACACACCACAACTAACCTAGTACTGCCAACATGACACGTCACAACTAACCTAGTATTGAGAAAGTCACACACCACAACTAACACAGTACTGCCAAAGTCAAACACCACAACTAACCTAGTACTGCTAACATCACACGCCACAACTAACCTAGAATTGACAAAGTCACAAACCACAACTAACCTAGTACTGCCGTAGTCACACACCACAACTAACCTAGTACTGCCGAAGTCACACACCACAACTAACCTAGTACTGATAACAACACACGCCACAACTAACCTAGAATTGACAAAGTCACACACCACAACTAACCTAGTACTGCCGCGGTCACACACCACAACTAACCTAGTACTGCCGAAGTCACACACCACAACTAACCTAGTACTGATAACATCACACGCCACAACTAACCTAGAATTGACAAAGTCACACACCACAACAAACCTAGTACTGCCGAAATCACACACCACAACTAACCTAGTACTGCCGAAGTCACACACCACAACTAACCTAGTACTGTTGAAGTCACACGCCACAACAAACCTAGTACTGCTGAAGTCACACGCCACAACTAACCTAGTACTGCCAAAGTCACACGCCACAACTAACCTAGTACTGCCAAAGTCACACGCCACAACTAACATAATACTGCTGAAGTAACACACCAAAACTAACCTAGTACTGCTGATGCCACACGACACAACTAACCTAGTACTGCCGGAGTCACACTCCACAACTGACCAAATACTGCCAAAGTCACACGCCATAACTAACCTAATACTGCCAAAGACACACAACACAACTAACCTAGTACTGCCAACATCGCACGCCAAAACTAACCTAGTACTGCTGAAGTCACACACCACAAATAACCTAGTACTGCCAAATTCATACGCCACAACTAACTTAGTACTGCTGTAGTCACACACCACAACTAACCTAGTACTGCCAACATCACACACCGCAACAAACCTAGTATTGGTAGTACTGCTGCAGTCACACACCACAAATAACTAGTACTGCTGAAGTCACACACCGCAACTAAGCTAGTACAGCTGAAATCACACGCCACAACTAACCTAGTACTGCTGAAGTCAGACGCCAAAACTAATCTAGTACTGCTGAAGTTACACACCACAACTAACCTAGTACTGCCAAAGTCAAACGCCACAACTAACATAATACTGCCAAAGTCAAACGCCACAACTAACTCAATACTGCCAAAGTCACACACCACAACTAACCTAGTACTGACAACATCACACGCCACAACTAACATAGTACTGCTGAAGTCACACACCACAACTCACATAGTACTGCCAACATCACACGCCACAACTAACCTAGTACTGCCAACGCCACGCACCACAACTAACCTAGTACTGCCGAAGTCACATGCCACATATAACCTAGTATTACCAACACCACACACTACAACTAACCTAGTACTGATAAAGTCAAACGCCACAACTAACGTAATACTGCCAACATGACACGCCACAACTAACCTAGTACTGCCGACATCACACACCACAACTAACCTAGTACTGCCAACATCACACACCACAACTAACCTAGTACTGATAAAGTCACACGTCACAACTAACTTTGTAATGCCAACATCACACGCCACAACTAACCTAATACTGCCGACATCACACACCACAACTAACCAAGTACTGAGAACATCACACGCCACAACTAACCTAGTACTACCGACATCACACACCACAACTAACCTAGTACTACCAACATCACACACCACAACTAACGTAGTACTGCCAACATCACACACCACAACTAACCTAGTACTCACAAAGTCACACGCCACAACTAACCTAGTACTGCCAACATCACACACCAAAACTAACCTAGTACTGCCAAAGTCACACACCACAGATAACCTAGTACTGCCAACATCACACACCACAACTAACCTAGTACTGCCAAAGTCACACGTCACAACTAATCTAGTATTGAAAAGCCACACACCAGAACTAACCTAGTACTGACAGTCACATGCGACAACTAAGTTAGTACTGCCAACGTCACACGCCACTGCCATAGTCACACGCCACAACTAACCTAGTACTGCCAACGTAACACGCCACAACCAACCTAGTACTGCCAATGTCAAACGCCACAAATAACCTATTACTACCAAAGTCACACGCCACAACTAACCTAGTATTGCCAACATCACACACCACAACTAACCTAGTACTGATAAAGTCACACGCCACAACTAACTTAGTACTGCCAATATCACACGCCACAACTAACCTAGTACTGCTGAAGTCAAACGCCACTACTAACCTAGCACCGCCGAAGTCACACACCACAACTAACCCAATACTGCCAACATGACACACCTCAACTAAACTAGTACTGTCAAAGTCACACGCCACTACTAACATAGTAGTGCAAAAGCCACACACCACTACTAACCTAGTACTGTACTGCCAAAGCCACATGCGACAACGAAGTTAGTTCTGCCAACGTCACACGCTACAGTCAGAGTCACACGCCACAACTAACGTAGTACTGCCAAAAGCACACGCCACCACTAACCGAGTACTGCAAAAGTCACACGCCACAACTAACCTAGTGGTACCTAAGTCACACGCCACAACTAGGTCACAACAGTGTTTTGGTATCAAGAAAAGTCATTGTAATCGGAGATACATAGCAGCGAAACACATCTAAGTTAAACATCCATATTGTCCCGAGTGTCCGGTTTAGAGGGGTTCCACTGTAGTTATGGACAACGATTTCATTGGAATTCACATGCCACAACTATCCTAGTGCTGCCAAGGTCACACGCCACAACTAACCTAGTACTGCCAAAGTCACACACCACTATTAACCCAGTACTGCCAAAGTCACACGCCACAAATAACCTAATAACCTTCACGCGCTCTAGAATTATATTTACATGTACAGTAACCGATTCCTCGTAAAAACGACAGAATTAAATAAAAATAAATGTACACAGGGCAACCTGCCCTGCGTTTCCTACGCTATGTTCATCAGAAATATTCATCATAGTGTGAGAAAGATATTAAAGGAAATCCATTGTAAGAACATACATCTACAAAACATGACGTTACGCCGTTCGTAGTTGGGAACATATATTTTGAACCACACTGTAAATATTTTCATACTACAAAATTATTAGGCATGTATACATACGTGACATCATGATAATATTCGATAAACGCGTCGTTTCTGCTTGTAAATATTAATACATGTTTAAAGAGTACACCTCGGTTTGCGTGAAAAATAAGCACGATAAGAGTCCACAGATTTTCTCTACACTAGATATGTGACTATGACTGGATATGTGGAGCTTATGATATTTGCGATCAGCGCCAATCCGGATCAGCCTGTGCATCCGCACATTCTGATCAAGATCTGCACTGGTCGTCATTCCATCAATGAAATACTTATCAGATTACAGGAGTGTGCTACTTCATCTGAATCTACACAGGTCAAGATCTTATAAGCCCCATGTCTGCAGTCACAGTCACATATGTGGTATCCTGTGCACGTTTCCTCGCGTTCAGACCTCCTATAAATACTTGAACGATCTGCAACTGCGCGCACAATTAGTCTACCACTCATCATAGTCTACATTCAACCTGTGAAATTAGATATTTCTCCTCAGTATAATCGCTACATTTAGGAGTTGTCAATCATGTATTTCGTACTTCTGGGAATACTGGCGTGTGTCGCGAGTTACGTGATGGCCGCGCCGGGCGGCAATGAATTTTTCCAAGAACCGCAGTGCTCGAAATTTAGTTTCGAAGAGAAAATCCTGGAAAAAGTCATTAGATTTGAAGTGACTATTGAAACAATAAAGGGACAGTTTGAGAGTATGGAATCTAAACTTCGGCAGGAGCAAGCCGATCTCAGTCGGGACAAAGATATCATGCTGGAGGAGGTGCGTGCTCTGAAGAATGACATTATCGGAAACTTTCAGGAAATGCGCGGCAGTCTGGAGGGACAACAGTCGGCGGCCGACTCGCGGATTGACGAACTCATAGCGAAGACTGATGCCCAGGTGACGAGGATGTCACGTGACGCGCACTCCTTGGTCAATACGACGACAGCACAGATACGAGGTATGTACATACATGGGTATGTATGATTTCACGGCAACATGCGTCTGATTGCAATATATGTATTGGACAATATGTAGCCTGTCTAGGTCATGTTGTACTGTGCCACACGCTTGCAGTCTCATGGTACACTGTACATGTAGCAACTTGCGTGTATCTAGATATCGTCGATCAAGACACGACTAGGTTTGTACCATTTCACCTGGAATGGAGCTTGGTTTGTTCGCTACATTACACAATGATTGACGAGTGAGCCATATAATACGATCTGGTATTCACTGCCAGAAACGTCATATTGACCGAGGCCAATTGTATTATTACATGATAACAGTATCCTTGATCAATAAGTGTACTTGGTTTGATAATTTACACTCCATATTATGTACCTCTCTACTGTCTATTAAACATATTAAATATAAAAACATATAATTAATTGTTCATCAATAACAAAAGTCACACTCCCCCAAAAAAAAAAGTTGATGATAATATTGATTTTATTACGAAAAAAATAATTTTTCATATGGGAATTTAACATGGGGCAAAAAGGAGGTGGGGAGTGAGGAGAAAGGTTGAAAAACAAAACAGTTGAAAATTGACTCCGAAACATGGCGAGATTACTTGGTAATGATGTATATAGCAAATAACAGTACGATTTTGAAAATCGGGCTACAAAGAAAAATATGTAAACAAAATGTATGTTTAGCCTCCATGTTAAATTCCAATAGTAAAATCTTCTTTTTTTTCGCAACACAATCAATATTTGATGGATTTCATCAACTATTTTTTTTTTTTTTTTTTTTTTTGGGGGTGTTATTCAGAGATTTAATGTATTTAATAGGTTTTCTGTACTTAGATAGTGAATACAGTCTGTGGAAAACCCAAGCACATTAACTATGAAGTTATAGTTTGCTTCTCCGATAGCAGTCTGGACCAATCATGTACTGTTTATTTATAGATCATATAATAAAGTGTTATATTTCCATTCTGTTGATTGCTTCACATTATAAAGACGTAGATGTAATATTGTTACGCGCCGGCTATGGGGCGTGTACCCTATACTGTTATGATCCTCTTTTGGTTGAGCAGAGCCGCTGTATGATTGTGTATCAGCTGTTAAAAGTGCCTCCTTGGCTCTTGGACTGTGGACTACTCAAGTCACCAAGGCACGCGCTGAGGGCTGAGTTTGTCTGATTGCTTTACTTTGGTCTGATTGCCTGGTAGTATCATGTAGTGAGAAGTACAACAATCAAACTACAAGCCGGCAGCCTGTGCGTTATGACTAGGACTGCTGTCCTTGTGGTTCTCTATGGACTGGATGTGGGATGAGACACCACTCAGTAGGAACGCTGGGAATTCACAAGTAGCCGGTTGAATTATAACAATTTAATAAGCTGGTAACTGACGGTGATTGGCAGATACATGGACAACACAATTGTTTCACATACGTGTTCACTAAGAGTAACCAATATTATCTTGTTTTAGTGAAACAGATGAAGATGGTTCAAATGCATTATATATTTATAGTCATGTTTTAGCTACACAATAAAATGGCATGAAGAATGGAAACTGATTCTGCCAAACTTATCTCGAAATTGTCGGACGCTCGATCCTAATGCTAATGTGTGGTGCTATCATAATATCACGGTCACACTTCGGTAGCATACGAACACATTATAATTTGTTAGTACCGCGCGAAGTCACAAACCAGTAATTAATGTAAAGATAGTTCTGTGCCAGGCTGGTTTAAACGAAATATTTAACATGAAATTTAGCCACCTAGCACTGCGGTGAATACACGTATCTATGTGTATTAATAATGCTATAACAGGATAAGACGGTGTAATATATGTTGCCGTAAATAATGTCCAAAGCGATTCTGAAGACTTATTTATGCCTAAATGTAAATTTACTTGCTACGAGGATGATGTTATAATGATCTTACTGTGGAATTGATGTGATACATTTTTCTCACGAAATTTGCGTGGAGGTGTTCTTTGTGAAAAGCCAAAAGTCAGAATGAATCAACAAACAAAATCGGGGTTCTTTTATACCCATGGGTTGGCCGGCGGCCACCGGCCACTAATTTGTGGTCGCAGCGGCCAACGGCCAATTTTCGGTCACAACGGCCAGCGGCCAATAATTTGTGGTCATAACGGCCACTTTTGGGTCGGAGCGGCCACTAAAAGTTGGCCGCTCACGTGAAGATCTCGAGACCGGCCAGAAAATACTGGCCGGGCTCGTGAACGACCCAAAACAATTGGCCGCTGACGTATAAGTTGCCAGGGCGATCTCGTGAGCGGCCAGACAATGTTGGCCGCTCGCGTGCGGTCTACAATATTACAAACCGCCAAACTCGCCTGTTACGAAACGCACCAAGACCCATATTTCATCGATAAAGACAGATAATTAATAAGTAATACTTTTCTGAAAGTACAAATAAACCTATGATTATATACCAGAAAGGCATTGTTGAAAGAACGCTTCATTGTTGGTCTTTGAAAGTCACTTCGTTTCGTCAAATTAACAATCCCAGAACGCAACGAACAAGATGGCTGACGAAATGTGGATTATTTCTATTGCTAAGAATGAAGGCACGTTTTCTCAATTAAAATTGCTCTCTGGGATGGTTAGGCGTGGGCCATTTGACGAAATGATGTGGTTGAAAGCAAATTATCTGACAGCAAGCGTGGTTTTACATCTAATGCTAAAATGATAGACTGGAATGACTGAATGTTGAACACGGATACAACAGGTGCGCAAATTGGAAGCATGTGATAGTGACAACGAATTCAGACAAGACCGTGATGTTTTAAGGTGTGTGCTGGGTCTGAGTATGAATTCCAGACGCACACACATGCCTACACGTCACTGCTTGTCATATCGACATAACAAGAAATATAATTTACAATAGTGAAGAGTGTTAGTAGTTCCTGAGGTTCACATCAACACTGATGTACAACTTAATAATGGGAGGTAAGTCACATATGCCGGTGCATATCATTATCCCCTGGTTTGCTTGGCAAAACTCCTGTTGCCAAATACTATGGGTGAATAGTTCCACTAATATATGTTGTGTAAGACATCCTGGACCACTATTAATAATATATTGTTACTGTTAATATTGTTGCTATGGTTTTTATCATTGTAATGTATTATTGTTATTACTTTAAGTATTATAACTGTTGTTAATATGATTAATGTTATCATTTCGTCAGTGTTCTATGTCAATTAGCCTACTTCATCTTCGTCACTGTACTGCGGACAGCTGGCGAACGTGACCGGCCGCGGCCCTTGACTGGTGCGGGAGCCGACCGTGACTTCTCTATGCCCGCCAACCTACGCTCCATTCGCGCCATCTCGTCCGTCATCCGGTCTGTGGCCTTCACCTGTTCTCTTGTGGCCCTCGCGTGGGTCTCGATGGCAGCCACGATGCTAGCGGCTGCATCCTTGATCGCGGAAGCAATCAATGACGTAGGGTCTGCAGGTGTCTGTGTCGCTGTTGTACAGCCGGTCTCTACCGCCAGTGGGTAGGTGGCCTCTGCAGCCCGCAGAAGGCTCGGCAGGATGTACTCGTCCTGCAAAGGCGTGTTGTGGAGCTTGTCTGCCTTCTTCGGGCCGTGGGGGGTCAGCATCCCGGTTGACTGTCCCTGCTGAGCCGCTGGTTGCGCCGTTGGGAACAACAGTTCTGTTAACTCGTCAAACTGATTGGTGACGTCTGGCGCGCACCTCCTGAACTTTGAAGCAGACGGACCCACCGCTGTAGACTTGCACCACACCGGACTCTGTTCTCATCGCCAGAAACTGGGGGCTGGTCGTCTGATCTGGTTGCTGGTCGACTTTAAATCGAGCCATCCACGCTGCCTGGCTAGGCGGCTGCACCCCTGCATTCAGCATACCTCTCGTGGCACTGGCCCGATTGGCTGACGACGCCCGTCTAAATGGGGTGAGGCTGCTTCGTGACGTTTCTTCAATTAACCACGCTGGCAGCTCTGCTTCGTCGTCCTGTTGGTCAAAAATCGACTCGTCCTCTGGGTCGTCGATCACCTCCTCGGTACCCCTCTGCAGTGGTCTCATGTGTTTGTCCCCGATCACTATGGGATTATTGAACTTGTGCAGCATAGCTGCCACATTTGCTGGGTGCCGGTTTTTCGCCTCATCAATATGTCGCTTGTAACGACGGGTATGTTTGGCGAGATCTGCAGCTTCTAGACAGCGGAAATTGCAGAGACTGCAGGAGTATGGTACCCCGTCAAAGGAGACATGGTGTTTCAGGACGTGGGCGATGATCCGGCCTCTCCGGTCCACCTTGCTACATCGAAGGCACTGGTATTGGAGGCGTTTGTCCATGTTGGCGGACAGCGAGGGCGAGGGGGCTGACGTCGGCCATCCTGTCGTAAACAAAGAACCACAGTGTACAGTACGCCATTAATTCCGCTACAGATTATATACCTGCACCCATGCTGTCATTACTGAACACACTTGATATTACAGAGTTTATGCTTATATGTTCGTAATAATCACTGAATTATATTTAGTAGCTGCACTATGTACTATTGTACTGTCCAGTGGTGAGAATCATTGTTTTCAAGTGTTAGGTCACTGTTTGTGCCCTCGCTAACCGTCAAATGTTAAACATGGTCCGACCTGGATACTATCTCCAATATGAGCACTAGTACACTGATTGGAAGCTGGCCTCATAAGTTACACTGTATGAGTGTTAGTGCTTTGAATAATAGAACTACATATACTGGATAATTATGTTGACAAAACGAATTATGTTCCGATCTCGTGTTGTACCGACTAATATATATTTATTATTGTTGTGGTAGAAGTATCCGCGGAGTTACGCGACGTTGCTAATCACTATAGTGCATATGAATACATAAAAGTTAATATGCTTGAAATAACACATGTGAACCATCTTTTACATAAGCAACATGGTTATCATAACACCTAAATTTCACAAAATGTCTACAAATTAGAGCAAGAATGGTATGAGACAAATATCTCTAATGGTCCAGCTTCTTCCTGATCCTGACCATCCATCGTGGCAAGTTCGACCCTTCATACATCTTGAGTTTGTCGTGATGTACCAGTTTGTCGGTCCCCTTGGCGTCGAACTGCACACGGAAGTTTACGGCGGATCGACATTCGGTTACCAGGTATGGGCCATCAAACTTCTTCTCCAGTTTTGGCGTAGTTCCCACCTTTCTTGCTTCATGTAGCATCCAGACGGCATCTCCAACCTTATAGTTGTGGTAGGACGAGTTAACGTCGTATCTTGTCTTGCTTCTCTTTGCATCTGCTTTCAGATAACGCCTTGCTACATCATGTGCATGTTGCATCCGATCTCGTAGGAGTGTGATGTGTTGTTCGCAGGATGGCTCCTCATTATTCGTGGTTCTGTGTCCATATACCAAATCAGCGGGCAAACGGATCTCTCTCCCGAGGCTCATCAAGTTTGGGGACAGTTTTGTTGACTCGTGGGGTGTCGCTCTGTAAGCCCCTGCAATGCAGCCAAGATACTGGTCCCACTCGTCTTGTTCACCTGTTAAATAGGCTTTGATCATTTTGATGAGCGTCCTATTGAATCTCTCTGTCTGGCCATTCCCCTTCGGATTTCGTGGGCTGGATCTGGTTTTCTTTACCTCTAAAAGATGGCAGAGCTCTTTAAAGACGCGACTCTCAAATGTCCCCCCTTGGTCACTATGGATGGTCTGGGGTGTACCCCAGCGGGCAACAAAGTCATTGGCAATTCTAAGGGCGCAGTTCTCAGCTCTTTGATTGGGTACTGCCACTACTTCCACATACTTAGTGAAATGGTCGGTCATGACCAGTATGTACTTATTACCATTAGCAGTCTCCGGGAGAGGTCCCATATAGTCCACAGCCAGGGTATCCCAAGGGGCACCACTGCTCAGATGACCCATAGGCGCCCTGGGTTTCTTCTGTGGTAATCTGTCTGCGGCACACACATCGCAGCCTCGGACGTAGATAGTTATGTCCTGCTTGGAGTTATACCAGTAATAGCGCTGCAACACCTTTCCCTTGGTTTTCTTGATGCCCAGGTGACCGGATAGGAGACAGTCATGCATCTGTTTCATCACTTCTGTTTCATAACTCTAGGGACTAGTAATTGGTAGAACTCGCGGTCTCGTTGAGTTTCTTGAAGTGCTTGTACAGGACTCCCTCGTGCACCTCTAGGCTGTCCCAAATTACCCAGTAGTGTCTGGTAGCTGGGCTGGCAGCAACCATCTTCTCTGTAGTTGGCTTCTGCCCGGCTACCTTGGCTTCTAGTATGACCCCAATGTCAAGGTCGTGACATTGTCGTTCAGCTATCTCTCTCGCTGCGTTGGTGTCCAGCCAGCTCGGAGACGTGGCTCGGGGTTCGTCACGCTTGGTGTGCCACCTATTAGGCTGTCGGTATCAAAGTCCGTATCGTGTCCTTCGAGGGTTGTCGCTGCTTCCTCAATAGTGGTTGCCTTGATACTGATAGCTTCTGGTCGCCTTCTACATTTACTGCATGGACCACACTCGATGGTTCGCTCATATCTAATGCACTGCAGGTGCAGGTCTCTCGGGGTTTCACACCGTGACAAGGCATCACAATGAGGCTGTTTTCTACCCTGGCCGGTATTCAACAGCAAAGTCATACGGGGACAGAATTTCTAACCAACGGGCAATTTTCCCGTTTGGCTCTTTGAGACTAAATAGCCAAACGAGTGCCTGATGATCAGTGCGGACGATGAAATGTCGACCAAGTAGGTATTGCCTGAAATACTGGATAAAGAAAACTACCGCTAGCAGCTCCATCTCAGTAATACAATAGTTGCGCTCAGCCTTGTTTAATGCCTACTGGCATAGGCAATCACCCTTTCCCTGCCTTCTTGTATTTGCGATAGCACTGCACCAATGCCTATACCTGAAGCATCAACATCTAGGTAGAACACACCCCCTTCATTTAAAGGATATCCCATGACATCTGGACTTATCAGTGCCATTTTAAGGCTTTCAAAGGCATGTTCACATTCCTCGCCCCACAAGAACTCCTTGCCTTTCCTAGTCAATTCAATCAGTGGGCGGGCTATCTCGGCAAAGTTCTTAACAAATCGGCGGTAGTATGAGCCTGTTGCCACAAACTGCTTCACCTGTTTTGCGTTGTTTGGTTTCGGCCAATTTACAATCTTTGCTATATTAAGTTGGGTTGGGCGTATTCCTTCACTGGATACCACATTGCCCTAGGAATACTACCTCGCGTCTGTAGTAACTGCAATTTATCTGGTCGCAATTTCATGCCGGCCTGTGAAATTCTGGCTTAGGACTTGGTCGACTCTCTGAATGTGCTGCTCGAAATCAGATGCGTAAACTATGATGTCATTATATATACCCTACCAGACACGTCTCCCACTGTAGTCCCTGTAAGGCGAGCTCCATAGTTCTCAGGAATGTACTGGCGGAGTTGTTAAGGCCAAAGGGCATCCTGGGTCATCTCAAACTGTCCAAATTTACAGCAGAAAGCACTTTTAGGTATGTCTTCCTTCTTGAGAGGTATCTGAAAATATCCGCTGATGAGATCGAAACTACTGAAGAGGGTAGATCCAGACACGGCATCCAGACAGTCATGGATCCTTGGCAGTGGAAAACCATCTGGCTTAACAAGCGAGTTCACTCGTCTGTAGTCCACACATGGCCTACTGCACCGGACTTCTTTCTGACTAGTACAATAGGACTTGCCCAAGGCGACGTGCTCTTCTGTATCACCCCTTTCTTAGTAGGTCCCCGATGGCAGACTTTTCTCACCTGCATATGCTAATGGTACACGGCGTGGCCTTTGTTTTTATTGGTGCAGCATCTCCTGTGTTTATTGATGTTCCGCTAGGTGTGTGAGCCCAATGTCCCAGTCATCTTTTGAGAAGGTGTTGCTATATTTGTTGAGCAGACCAGCTACGGTTTGCTTCACATTTTGTGACTTCCCACTAGTTGCCTTGTTGTACAGCTCTTTCGGATGGCTTGGAATTTGAACAACATGAAGGTTCTTAAGGCCGCCGTTGCCAATGTGCGTTTCAACCGTACCGGTACCCACCCTTCGGACTCTGTTGAAATTTCCGGCATCACTGCTGCTCTCTTCCGATGTGATTACCGATACCACACGCTCAATCCTTTCCGCTGTCCCTATCTCCGCATCTTGCCTCAAACCCATCTCCTCAGGAAGAGGGTTCATTACCCGCACCCGGCAGGTAGCTGCACCGTTGATGTCCACTAAGGTAGACGCCATCACCAGCTGGTACTTCTCTTGAAATCCATCTAAGGGCTCTGCCAAGTAATCAGCACTAGGGTCGCCGTCATCATCATCTACCCGTTCAACATAAACGTCAATTAGAGCCTCCGTAGATCTTGACATCATCTGCCACAGTCACCTTCCTGGTCCGCAGAGTTCTTTCCCTGGATAAACACGGCACCTCCTGGCCTTCCAACACAATGACATTTCTACTCAAGAGTATGTCAGCTGGTCCACTGGAGCCACCGGTGAGAACATCGTAACCCAGTAGAGCATCATCCTCTATGTCGGCGACTATCGCCTCCCTGGTGATTTCTACTGGCCCGAGTGTCAGCTTGAAGTGCGCCTCCCTCTCTCTCTTATCGGGGCCCCTCCTGCACCTCTCAGACAAGCTGACTTCTGTAATACCGGTCTATCACCCTCACCATTCTGTCAAAAACTCTTGAGGAAATAATTGTCTAGAGGCCTCGGTGTCTGCTGTGAATATCACCGGGTGCCGCCCCACTAAGCCGTTTATGTAGAGCCCGTCACTCAGGTTTCGAACATCTTGGCTAGCTGTACTATCAGATGCCGGAAACCTGCTACCCTCAATAGGCTGTTTACCTTCATTATGGCCTGCACTGTCCCCATCTACTTGGACCCCCCTCTGGCCGCGAGAGCTGGTCCCTTGTAGTTTAAATGGCTTCCAATATGTGGTAGCTGCACCCCTGTTTGTGCCGTTTCTTTATTTCCCGGTTCATCAGGTGACCGATCTGGGCATTCTCTAGCAAAGTGGCCTAACTTGTGGCAATTGTAACATTCTGCCTCCTGTTTACTTCTTGGTCTCCGTCTACCCTCTAATTTGTCTAGCCGGGCGATCACGATCTCCATCAGCTTCCCAATTGCGTCTGGTTCCTTTTCACGGGGTTTCCAGTTTCGCTCCTTACGGTGCACATTGGCTGTTGTAGAAACAGGTCTGTCGTTCACGGCATATGCTCGCTCAGGCTCTTCATCGCAGTCGTAGTAAGATGCTACATGTTCAACAGTCGACTCCTGTGCACGTCGGGTCGCGTTTCTACTTCTTCTCTCACCTCTACAGCTGTTACGAATTTGCACCAGATTAACGGCCTGGTACACTGCTTCATCGATGTTCTGTGGTTCTTTGTGGAACTCCACTTCAAAACGTGCGTCTTCGTCTAGTAGTCCATCTAGGAAACGTCGCACTAGGTCTTCATCCCTTGTTTGCCTGTCTCTGAAACCATGGGCCTTATCGTATAGCATCTTGAGGTCAGCTGCATACTCCTCAGCTGTCTCACCATGACGTTGGTTCCGCCGGCTAAACTTTGCGGCAAACGAACGTGCTGTTTCAACTACACGAAACCTGCTGTTAATTTCATCTACTAGCTCCCGGTAACTACACAAGGCAGCGGATGGTAGCTGCGAAAAGACAAACTGTGCAGCCGTTCCCTCTATTCTAGGCAGCAGTTGGTCCAGTCGGTCTTCTTCTGACCATTGGTATCTGTAAGCAATAGCCTCAAACCGTGCAATCCACATAGACCAATCGTCTTTGCCATCAAATGAATGGATTTTCACATTTGCATGTTTGGACCCTCGGTGATAGTTGGGTGGCTGATGGTGGTCTCTGTTTAGCTGATAATACACATCAGAACGCCCATCTGTCCAGTGTTGTTGGCTATCAGGTTGCATACTGTAACCATGGTGATGCACATTCACTCTCTGCCCCTCTGTATCAGCTCTACTGTCGTATCCATGGCTACCAGGTGGCACACTGTAACCATGGTGACGCACATTCACCCTCTGTCCCTCTGTATCAGCTCTACTGTGGTACCCAACATTCGATCCATTATGACAATCTGCTGTCCCTGTTGAGTAGTCCCTACGATCACCGGAGTGTGGTGGGTGGAGTGTAGTTTCTCTGATGGTGGGAGTGGTTGTCATTGATGTCCGTAGCACCTGTAGGTATCTGTTTGTCGACCAAGCCGCTTTGACTGGCTGACGGCTGTATTGAATGTAGAGCTGTCACGACATCTTTAATAGCTCCACTCATGCTGGATATCATGTCTTTCATGCCTTGAATCTGCTCGCCATGTCTCCTCAGTGTTGTGTTGTCTACGGTGGTGGATGCATGTAGAAGGACGCTATCATCGCGTGCTGACCCATCATCATCTATACCCTGGGTGTCTATGTTGTCCTTGAAGCTAATCACCCCATCACTGTCCACTGCAACTGGGTCTATCATCGTGCTGGTGTTGGTTGTATTAACAGCTAGTCGTCAGTATATGTAGGTCGGCGGCTCTCGTGATACTCAGTAGAGTGGGCTCGATCACTGGATCTGTGTATATAACTCAGACCCCACTTCTGACACCATGAAATGTTACGCGCCGGCTATGGGGCGTGTACCCTATACTGTTATGATCCTCTTTTGATTGAGCAGAGCCACTGCATGATTTTGTATCAGCTGTTAAAAGTGCCTCCTTGGCTCTTGGACTGTGGACTACTCAAGTCACCAAGGCACGCGCTGAGGGCTGAGTTTGTCTGATTGCTTTACTTTGGTCTGATTGCCTGGTAGTATCATGTAGTGAGAAGTACAGCAATCAAACTACAAGCCGGCAGCCTGTGTGTTATGACTAGGACTGCTGTCCTTGTGGTTCTCTATGGACTGGATGTGGGATGAGACACCACTCAGTAGGAACGCTGGGAATTCACAAGTAGCCGGTTGAATTATAACAATTTAATAAGCTGGTAACTGACGGTGATTGGCAGATACATGGACAACACAATTGTTTCACATACGTGTTCACTAAGAGTAACCAATATTATCTTGTTTTAGTGAAACAGATGAAGATGGTTCAAATGCATTATATTTATAGTCATGTTTTAGCTACACAATAAAATGGCATGAAGAATGGAAACTGATTCTGCCAAACTTATCTCGAAATTGTCGGACGCTCGATCCTAATGCTAATGTGTGGTGCTATCATAATATCACGGTCACACTTCGGTAGCATACGAACACATTATAATTTGTTAGTACGCGCGAAGTCACAAACCAGTAATTAATGTAAAGATAGTTCTGTGCCGGGCTGGTTTAAAGCGAAATATTTAACATGAAATTTAGCCACCTAGCACTGCGGTGAATACACGTATCTATGTGTATTAATAATGCTATAACAGGATAAGACGGTGTAATATATGTTGCCGTAAATAATGTCCAAAGCGATTCTGAAGACTTATTTATGCCTAAATGTAAATTTACTTGCTACGAGGATGATGTTATAATGATCTTACTGTGGAATTGATGTGATACATTTTTCTCACGAAATTTGCGTGGAGGTGTTCTTTGTGAAAAGCCAAAAGTCAGAATGAATCAACAAAAAAAATCGGGGTTCTTTTATACCCATGGGTTGGCCGGCGGCCACCGGCCACTAATTTGTGGTCGCAGCGGCCAACGGCCAATTTTCGGTTACAACGGCCAGCGGCCAATAATTTGTGGTCACAACGGCCACTTTTGGGTCGGAGCGGCCACTAAAAGTTGGCCGCTCACGTGAAGATCTCGAGACCGGCCAGAAAATACTGGCCGGGCTCGTGAACGACCCAAAACAATTGGCCGCTGACGTATAAGTTGCCAGGGCGATCTCGTGAGCGGCCAGACAATGTTGGCCGCTCGTGTGCGGTCTACAATATTACAAACCGCCAAACTCGCCTGTTACGAAACGCACCAAGACGCATATTTCATCGATAAAGACAGATAATTAATAAGTAATACTTTTCTGAAAGTACAAATAAACCTATGATTATATACCAGAAAGGCATTGTTGAAAGAACGCTTCATTGTTGGTCTTTGAAAGTCACTTCGTTTCGTCAAATTAACAATCCCAGAACGCAACGAACAAGATGGCTGACGAAATGTGGATTATTTCTATTGCTAAGAATGAAGGCACGTTTTCTCAATTAAAATTGCTCTCTGGGATGGTTAGGCGTGGGCCATTTGACGAAATGATGTGGTTGAAAGCAAATTATCTGACAGCAAGCGTGGTTTTACATCTAATGCTAAAATGATAGACTGTGGAATGACTTATTGTTGAACACGGATACAACAGGTGCGCAAATTGGAAGCATGTGATAGTGACAACGAATTCAGACAAGACCGTGATGTTTTAAGGTGTGTGCTGGGTCTGAGTATGAATTCCAGACGCACACACATGCCTACACTTCACTGCTTGTCATATCGACATAACAAGAAATATAATTTACAATAGTGAAGAGTGTTAGTAGTTCCTGAGGTTCACATCAACACTGATGTACAACTTAATAATGGGAGGTAAGTCACATATGCCGGTGCATATCAATATATCAGTAAATACCGAAGCGTGCTGTGTAAGATTCCACCGCCGTCATTGTTTGAATAACGTCGTGTTCTTGATGACGTTACGTTTTATACCGTGTATCGTTAACAAGGTGTATGATCACGTGGTTTCCGAACCTGATTTTCCGAAATGACGTAATCTGTGACGTCATTTTTACGGTAGATTTTCATTAAAATCTTCCTAACAAACGGACGGATTTTGATGCTAGATGATATGTAGTGCACCAAATACGATGGCATATGTGTTTATGGGTGCTCTGAAAGTTCTTTACAAGAACTTAAACATTTCTCAAAGAATCGAGTACCGTTTATTTCTTATATTCACGTGCTCTACCTTTTATTTACATTTACGGTAACCGATTCTTCGTCAAAACGACATAATTATGAAATTAAAGCCGCCTATACAATAAAGGGCAACGTGTATATATTATATGTATATTTAATAAAAAATATGTCATTCCATTAGCAAGATATTAAAGGAAAACTACTGTAAACACATCTAAAAAACATGACGTCATGCCGTTCGAAAACCACGTGATCCCCCACCTTGGTTAACATGGTGTTACAAAAAGTGAGATAAACAAAAATTAT
>CM055271.1:79964898-80018330 GCA_029237695.1 Conchocele bisecta
TTAAATAGAGAATAGCAGGCTAGTGTAATTTTGATATCATGTTTATCAAGGACAAGGTTATGGAAAACGGCGTACGAATTTCCGAGGCTTGCCGTGGAATTCCTTACCGTTTCGGAACCGAGCCTGATAAACGAAAAACCACCATGATATCACTGAAGAACACTGGCACGGTGTTCTATTTTTGTCAGGTAACCATTACGAACGTTGTTTTCGTTGGAAAATATCGGGGACTTGTTTCCATTGGACGTTATTTCCGCTGGACAATTATTTGGTAATACGTAACCCGGTGAGTTTTATTCAGTATCAAGGTCAATGGTCAATTT
The DNA here is from genome assembly GCA_029237695.1 of Conchocele bisecta. Lineage (NCBI taxonomy): Eukaryota > Metazoa > Mollusca > Bivalvia > Lucinida > Thyasiridae > Conchocele > Conchocele bisecta. The sequence continues at coordinate 79,965,222 of CM055271.1, forward strand.
GCCCTGATTTACGGAACCTTACGGGCCATTACCAAATAGCTCGTTACCATGATATTATACTCGTATAATGGTTCTGGGTAATATGGTGGACATTTCAAAGCCCTCCCTTGTGATAATGTTGTATTACCATACTGGAGCACATCAAGTGGCTCTACGGCATCCGTTAATAAGGCATAAACTAGTTGTGGTTCGGGTAGCAACCCAGAATACACACCCACCTGCGATAAGCTGGCACACCTCAGGCTCGGCCAATCAGTCTGCTTGATTTCAAGAGCAATATTCAAATATTTTTAAATAAATAAATGTATAATTATTGGCAGATTAGCGCAGACGGAAGTGTATACTATGTAGGTTTGGCCTTTTATTTTGTTATTATACTTTTACTGCAACCAGTTAGACATCAGGGAGCCGTTTCACTAAACTTAGTACGACTAAAATATTCGTAAGTGCAAACTTATGATAGTCCTTAAATTTAATATTAACAATGTGTTCTTGTAAATAATTACTGGATTTACATTCCTATGTTCGATAAATTTAAATCCATCAATTGAAATTTCCAGACTATCCTAAATTTGCACTTACGAACATTTTAGTCGTACGACGTTTAGTGAAACGGGCCCCTGCACCTGACAATATGTATAGGTTATCTGATGTGTATGTACTAGTTAGTTATACATGTAGTTCAGATATTGAAGTTTAAATAACTTAGTATATTAAAACGTCAATATGTGAACTGTAACTAACTTATTCGTTGTCCCGCCCCATCGCGGAAATGCGTCTATTAAATGGAGCGCTGCTCATAAACATGTTTTACGTGATTAGTTTGACACTGAATCGATCGTACACATGGTGCACGTCATAGGAAATTGCGTCAACAAGGTTGAGCCTTTTGTTATAAATGTAACGTTTGAGTTATTGCACCACTTAATCATTAGTTTAATATACATTGGCGAATGCGCAGCAATATGCGAGTACTTGAGACTAAATACTCTACATTCATTGGTCGAGAAACTCGGGCAACCAATAAGTAATAGTTATAGTTTATCAACCAAATGACAGCACAGCATTTCGTGTTAATTAATCGCATACGGCGACGCTTTCATCAATTTATATTAAAGTAATCATTAAATGTTGCAGTACTTGCAAAGTTATATTTGGAAACAGATGTGTTGATGTAATTTCATTTGACGCGACAGATATCACCGCGTGTACATGATCGATTGGTTCGAAAACTGGCAATCAGGTAATAGTATCGGGATTGGAAAGCGTGTAGTGGCGGTGATCCGTTCAAACGTAACATGAGCACGCGATGTGGTATGGCAAAAAATAAGTTAGTTATAGTTCATATATTGAATTTTTAATAAACTAATTTCTAGCTCGCTAGCTCTCACTACGAAATTAATTCATTAAAAATTCAAGAGATGAACTATAACTGTTACATATGCACTTTCGCAGCGTGCGATAATGCGCGACTTTAGGAGCAATATCGTTGCGCGGTCGAACGATTGGCACGTATCCACATACAAAGCAATTAGTAATATTTATAGTTCACATATTTAATTTTTAATAAATCAGGTTTTTAAAAAATCAATATGTGAACAATAGCTAACTTATTGTTTGCCCCGCCCCATCGCGGGAACCTGTCTATTAGAATTGAGCGCTGCCCATAAACGTGTTTTCAACAGCGATACTATTATATGACCAGCAGATTTCGGTTTGCGGTTTGCCGTTTGTCGAAACGACAAGTGAGATGAGAGTACCCGTATCTCGGGAGGGCATTCAGCACACTACCTCCAGCATTTATTAATTGAGTGGTGTTACCTCAGTTCAACGGCCCAGTCATATACTGACATAATGTACCATACGGTAAGCATTGATATGGCACCAACATACTTTCAGCATTGACATACAGTGTCCCAAGTTAGTGCCAGGCACTCTTACCATGCCAGATCATTTGGCCCTATATGCGATCCCAACCGTTATGAAATGACTCCTTAATGGCTTATTCTTTGCTAACATACGAAAATACCCATTCTCCCTAACCCAGTATTGAAGGGCAATACTCTAATATTTGACTAACAGGCCAAAGAGTTTCAGCTACGAGTGGTATTTGATATGATATCAACAATAGTTTTCATGATTTCGTGGATATATTAGATGTTAATGTCATATTTATGACTTCTACCACATTGATACATATGGCACCGCCAATGAATATACTACACAGTTGTTATAATGAAGATGTCTTACTATTGTTGTAAAGGGCATACCATGTCATTATACAATCAGTGGAGGAGCTTTTCAAGACTATGAAATTGCCAAGTAGGTTCGAAATTATCTATCTTATTTTGCTTTAGTAAATCCATTGAAACAGCTTCCAAATTCCTGGCGGGAACATAATTACAGGCACGGCAGACATTCAAGTGAACATATGACACGCACATTTCTTGAATAAAAACGTGGCGAGTTTGGCACACATGCACTTGGAATTAGCTTGAGAAGTCAATATGCGCCACTTGTAATCGTCTTGTATAACCAGTGAAAGTCAGTGAGAACAGAGACCAAGCTACAGGGATATGCAGTATATGTATAATTATGTGTTACACTTTCGGCATATATTACATCAGTTGGACGTTGTGATATCAGTTACCGTGTAGATGCAATGATGCATTCATCCAACAACATCATTATATGAACTTGAGCTGCATTGTGAAAACTTGTAACTGTCACGAACAGGTGATAAAGATTAAACTGCATTGAGTACAGCCATATCACACAATACCAGTCAATTCATACGGGGACGATCTGGAATAACATGTTGCCTAGCATGTGTTACATTAATGTCTATTATACTGCATGCTTTGGCTGGAACACCCGTTGTGCTGTGACCTGACAATGCTATGTCTCACTGTGAGCACATTGTCACTGCCTTCACTTGGCACACGATCTTGTACAGTGATTACGGACTGTGACGCGAGTTGCTGAATGTATCTTGTCTTATCCCACTATCATTTCATAGTATGTCTACGCACTGAAATTTGTTCTTTGTGAATATATTATGGCAGTCAAGCTGTCGACATAATAGTGAAAGTCCTGCTTGTCAATTTGCTTCCAACAATTATTGTAGATTTCATAGTACTGCAATTTCCATACCTCAGGAGAGGAACTCTATAAGAAAGCAAGCGTTCATTCAAATCCTCTTACACTGCCTGTATACCTAGAATTGCTGTAAATTATTATTTAATACAATATGTGTATACCAATTTATATAGCTCTCAAACACGATCTGCATATTTGATTGTTTCATGCTACATAGAAATGAGCGAAATCTTAGTATTTAGTATTGACAATTTTCAGTGGGTCATTTGATCGCCCATAAAACTGCACCATCATCAAAGTAAATCACATATAGACTGCGTGTGGCTTCAGAATTGACGATGTCAAGTCGTAGATAAATTTGTAGATACATGACGGCCATATTGGATTTTGAAAATGTGCACATATATTGTCCTTGTATACCCTTGAAAAGACCACACTATATCAATTTATATAAAAAATATTTACATTATATGCCTACTATTATACGCTGCCGCAATATTATTAATATATGGCGGCCATCTTGGATTTATCAAATTTCTCACTTCACATCACACAGAGTTTTATTAAGAATGCCTTAACAAACAATAATCAGCAAAGACATAAACTTTACCAAATAATGTTGTGTTATACCACAATTCCTCGAGACTGTAAATAAAGTAGTCAAATTAGTTATGATTAACTATTTTACGAGGTGAAACGTAATTCGTGCAGTGACCAATATGAACCAATCAGGTGTCAATATGCAAATATATTGACGGCTTGCGTTCCATTGTGTTTCAGTTGGGAAACGAAAGTACGTATATACTAATATAGGCGAAGAGTAGGTTTGAGATCGGAAAACAGCACGTTAGCTGTGTTTACAGTAGTTTTCCATTAATATCATTCTAACGGAGTGACGGATTTTTATCAGATATAGCGCAGGAAATGCGGAACGGGTTGCCCTGCATTGTAGAGTTTTCTTTAGTCTCATAATTCTGTCGTTTTGATGAGAATCAATTACGGTACCGTCAATATAAATAAAAACAGTGCATGTGATTGCAAGAAACAACGGTAGTCGATTATTCGTGAATGTTATAAATATAGAGCACCCACAAAACTTATAACTCATCGTCTTTTCGTGCGCTATATATCATCAACATCCGTCCTTTTTGTTCGGAAAATGTTAAATAAAATCTACTGACTTCACAAATTACATCAGGTCGGAGAGACATTTTACGACGTGATGTAATCTGTGACGTCGGAATCTGTGTAATCTGTGAACTCCCAACATCGGAATTGAATATTTACAGGAAAAAAACATATATTGGGACCTGAAATTAGAATAACCTTATCTGGTGCCAGGTTCTCACCACACCACAGTCACTTAGCCCCACTAACCAAAAGTGATACTATAAGAAAATCAGAACTGAATAAGTATAAACACAATGGAAATTTCAGTTAATTTCCAACAGTTAAAATGGCCGCCGCCGGTATCCTAGAGCTAATTGCCGGGCCGGTTAAAACACACTACCTGCTAAGTCCAAGGTCGCCGATCAAGTGAGTGAGATAGTATTAATACTAATATTATTGCTTTTATGTATTGGGTATAACCAGATTCAACTGTTGCGTCAAAAATGTACACGAGGGTCAAACCAGGGATATCGGGATTCCGTTAAGGATGAAACCCATCGTTAAATGTACCCTTCTCATCCTCCCAACCAACCGCCCATTGGTGTAAAGAAACAAAGGCATAGAGTTTAGAAAATATAAAATGTATCCCACTAGTTTTAGAGCAATATATTGTCTATCGCACTGCATTGTCCCGGGGCCCTGTACATTAAGATCATTTTGAGCGCTGGCTCCATTTATTGTATAACACAGTAAACGACTAACTAGACATGTGATTATCTCAGAGGCAAAACGCATAACTGACTACTCTCTCTCTCTCTCTCTCTCTCTCTCTCTCTCTCTCTCTACTTCTCTCTCTCTCTCTCTCTCTCTGTCTCTGTCTCTCTCTCTCATCTGTCTCTCTCTCTCTATACTATCATATATGGGTTTCTTAGTATTTCGTCTCCGGTGATAATGCCTGTCATGATCGCATAGCACACACATCTGGCTCGGAATTATCAAATGCCTGATTTGCAGTGAAACCTCGCTAAACCGGACACCCCAGTAGGTAATTGACCGTGAAATCTTGCTAAACCCGACACCCTGGGGACCTCCCAGGGTGTCGGGTTTTGCGAGGTTTCACTGGACAGTTTATACAGACAGTGAATACACCAAGTTGTCACAGTTGTTTTGCGTTCGCGAACTCGGCAAGCTTCGTTTGCTAACGTTACAAATATACACACTCTGAGGACTACACAACCGCCTGCGATAATCTTGCCGGGGTGTACAATACATTTGGTCTGTTTAAAGTGTTCGGACTCCGCGCAAACTTTAAGCAGACCACATGTATTGTGTACCCCAGTAAACGCAACAACCCATGGTGTTATTACTTATATTTACACTGAATTTGCTGATAGTTTCATAAATGTAAATAACCAAATATGGCGTTAAAATTATATTAATCTTCTTTCACGTCAGTTTGTCGCAATTCCCTAGAACAGCGACGTTGCCGGTCAATAGCGTGCAGTTATTGACAACCTAGTCGGAATTAATGACGTCAAACGAACTTTAACCAATCAACGACAACGCGCAACCTTACGTGTGTCTAATGTATTATATTGGGATGTAAACGCAATACGTCGAATGGGCGTTTGCATTATGGATTTATAGAAGGTGTAAATATATTGTGATTGAAAACAAGCAGCTTGATTGTGAATTGGCGGTGTGAATATATGTTCAGAAACGTTGATAATCCTGGCAAGATTAACGCAGGCGGTGGTGTGTGTGCTCGGCAAGCTGAAGAGGAACAGTTCCATTGTTATATGTCATGTATACTTTATCTCCGCAGTATGTACTACAGTACTAGCCTCATACTGTAAATAAAGAAAACGCTGTTCCAAAGGCATTTTTACAGATATGTCATAATGTACAGTCGCACCTGTGATAAAGTCCACCTCCGAATAGCAATTACCTGTCTATAGCAGCCACGCTTTTGTTTTTACAATTACTAAATTTCTACATAAATGAACCTGTGAACAAATACCGCCTGTGAACAAAGGCCATACTTTTCTCTTCCCATGGCTGGCCTTTATACACAGGTTTGACGGTACAATCTGGACATTCTACGAAATGTGTGGCTCACTTACAGTACACCGTCATCGCATGCACCAATCTTGTCAAAATATGTGTGGCTCACTTACAGTACACCGTCATCGCCCGCACCAATCTTGTCAAAATATGTGTGACTCACTTACAGTACACCGTCATCGCCCGCACCAATCTTGTCAATATCTGTGTGACTCACTTACAGTACACCGTCATCGCCCGCACCAATCTTGTCAAAATATGTGTGGCTCACTTACAGTACACCGTCATCGCCCGCACCAATCTTGTCAAAATATGTGTGGCTCACTTACAGTACACCGTCATTGCCCGCACCAAGCTTGTCAAAATATGTGTTACTCACTTACAGTACACCGTCATCGCCCGCACCAATCTTGTCAATATCTGTGTGACTCTTACAGTACACCGTCATCGCCCGCACCGCTTACAACTACATACCCGTGGTTGGTATGTCTACGGGTACTAACTGTGCGTCACTTGTCACATGTGCTATACTCGGCACCGGCGGAACATGCCGATTTCTTGACGAGATGCCACTCAGCTCTACATATACTTACAACTATCGCATAAACGCATCTCTTACGCCGTTTACTAGACGAAAATGTGTTTATGCAGTATCTTCTGCATGTAGCTGAATGAGAATTCGTCAGGAATCTGGCGCCTATTTTGATTTTACGCTCTCGCGGAGTGCAGCACTAGTGTTTATATCAGCTACATGTATATATTCGCATGTGCTGAACACAGGAATTCGGCGTATTTTGGCTTTCGTCGGTACAGCTATAAGTGAACGGCGCTGGTACTACTGAATACATCAAAATGATTACTTCCCTTGAGATTATATAACGCCATTTGCTTTGGTATTTATTATAAGGTATGCAATTTCTGGTAAAACACAAGCTCGTATTGTAACAAAATAACATAATACAATTGTCATTTTATATGTATTATATAGAGTATATCCCATCGTACATTTAGAATAGCGGGAAATAATACACGAGTGTGCGTCGGCTTCCGCGTAAGCAACGTGTGAGCGTAGCGATCGAGTTGCTTGCACGGACGCCGACGGACACGAGTGTATTATTTCAGCTATTCAAACATGTACGATGGAATATCCTATTGATTACACTTCCACGGCGGATACATATGCACATTTAGTCTATTTTTGAGATTATAATCAATTAATTGTGATGTGCGCATGCATAGTTATACAATGACGTGTTTTCCCGCGTTTTGACGTTACGTTGTGTGACGTCAAATGTGACGTCATGTAAACCTTTTGAAATCCATATTACGCAGTTGTTTCTATGAACCAGATATATGTCAGCGCATGCTTGGAATGTGTTCAATCACATTAACATTCTAGATTAGTCGAGACCCTTTCCAAATTTTCAAATAACTTAAACATGGTAGCTTGTGGTTTCCAAGAAAACAGGCGCGCAAATACGGGTGTTCTCTTCACAATGTATTATTTGTAACGAGTTGATTATGGGTTTTCTCACAGCGAAACCCGTGCAAATAAATTGCAAGAGTGTAATAAATGTATTTCTGCAGGATAACGATACTTCGCAAATGAACATATGAATTTGCCATTACACTATTGATGTTAGAACCTTAAACACATTATTTCATTATGATGCGAGGTCGTGTCCGACCTAGGAAAACCAATTGTAATTCGATATTCTTTGCATACTTATGTTCTAATTGTGATATTTCAGCAATATAACAATACTTCTCAAATGAACATGTGCACATTTCGCCAAATGCATTAGCGTTAATAAAATCACTGAATGTGTTGTGATACGAGGTCTTGTCCGACCAAAGCTATAAGCCTTGTTCATATATATAGTTATACCGATGAAAGCCGAAACACGCCGAATGCCTATTGTACTGAAGTATGAAGTGTAGTGTACGGGATTTTCTCAGAGTTACTCGGGGGCCGGATGCAGAATACAATGATCTGGATTTGTTCCTGGTCCACAAACAAACGATCGCCTATCGTTTATACATGTACATCGTTTTCACATCGTTGTTGTTCTTGTAAAATGCTTGGCATGTCATCAGTAGCCGATTTCATCAACATTGCAAAGTATACTTATCTAGCAAAGTATACTTTGAGGGAATACTCATTAATTTCTCCAGAAATGCATTATTTCACATAGAACTACCGACTGCATATTGTTGATGATTAAAAGTATGCATAATTATTATACTGAATTTATTACATTATCACAGCAAAAATGGCTGTGATAATGTAATAAAATAAGTATATAATATATATTTATCCTAAAATTGAAGTCTCTCCCTCAAAGTATACTTTGCTAGAAAAGTATACTTTGCAATGTTGGTGAAATAGGCTACAGGTCCACAAACAAACGAGTGCCTATCGTTTATACATGTATATCGTTTTGACACCGGTTTTGTTTCTGAAATTAGGAAACAATGTGTTCGTTGGCTTAAACGTGACACAGGCTGTATTTGTGCAGCTCGCGCTCAACTAAAGTACACGTATTTAAGGGATGACAACCAGGGGCCCGTTTCACTAAACTCCTTGCGATAAACATTTCCATACGAATATTTCTACTTATATGGTTACGTGGTTAATGAATGTTACCATTTTGCACGTACAGACGCACATCAGTACAAGTGAACATATCAACAAGAGTTTCCAGCATCGGCCGTCAGTGTAAATGTTATTCTACAGGCAAAGTCAGCACTTACGAACTTGTCTAGTGAAATGGGCCCCAGGTGGCGTTATCAACATGTTCTCATGGCAAGGTGTATTTATATGTTATTTCATTTCCATGTGGATATATGCACGAGTTCTGTAGCGTGCGATATCGCGCGACTTTATGAGCGCACTATCGTTGCGCGGCGGAACGAGTGGCATATATCCACTTACAAATCAAGTAACCTTTTCATTATATACGTAAATCACTCACAATTTATAAACACTTCAAAAACATATAACTACAACAGAAGTATACAAATAAGTGATGATTTAGAAGGAACTATTTTACGGGGTGGTGAAACGTAGTTCCGGCACAGACCAATATGAACTCATCATACATCAATATCGCAAAATATTGACGGCTTGCGTTCCATATATACATGTATGTTTCATGTATTGTATTCAATGGGAAACGAAAGTACGTATATAAGAAGAAGAATGAGATACTGTGCTTATGGCAAGAAACTCACGTCAAACATGTCTACAACTTCTGAATCAAGACACCGGTGAAAATATTAAGGTAGTCATCGCTCTGGTGCATGTTGCCGCCGCTGCTGCTACATTTGACGAAAATGACGTCACCCTTGACCAGCGAGACAACAGCTGTCTCTGCCATGCACGCTGCTCCACGCGAAATATTTCCCAGTGATATAATCACAGTGTGCAACGTCGCCCCATCGTCCGTCTCAAGGCAAAACATCTTCCAGTGATTTTTCAGAATACACAGTTGTATGCCGAACAAGTAGACGCCGGACACTGGGACGGTGAAACGGCCCGTGCCGACGTCGTACCCGTCGCCGAGGTTCAGGTCGGACTCTGTGAACACGAGTATGTCGCCATTCCCTGGTGTCAAGTCCGATACCGTCTCGGCGCTGAACGCCACGGCCGGAGACGTCGCCTCATCTACACGGACAGAAAGAAAAGTGAACATGACACGTGTATTAAATTATGTTTTGTGGAGACACATATACTGTAGCCTATTTCACCAAAATCTCTAAGCACACTTATCTCGGTAGGGAGAAATTTTAAATGTATACATAAATATTTTCTAACCAAAATAATGGCTGTAATAAATTCAGTATAATAATTCTGCGTACTTTAATCGTTAACTATAATGAGTCGTCAGTTCTATATGAAATAAAAATAAATTATGATATTTTTGACTGAAGGTACGCATATCCGGGTTACAACTTAAAACTGCTGACGTTCCATTAATCGAATGACGACAATATGACGTCAGTGTCATGACGTAACGCAGACACGTCAGCGATTGTTCACGTGCGCAAAAGACGTGTATTGGTCCCTAGCACCGGTATACGACCAGAAATGTGGCTTATTGGTTTTGTTACCAGTATACATCCAGATCAGCCTGTGCATCCGCAGGATCTGTGCTGTTCGCCATTCCACCAATGCAACCCACGTCATGCTTCTAACAAGCAATATAGACTGCTATCATGAACAGGCCGGTGCTATATGACCAGGAGCTACACTGGTCATAAATTACATAAGCCCCATTTCTCCAGTCACAGCCACAACTCGGTGTATACCAGGATTTGCGATAATCAAGTCATCGACATTCATCCGGATTCTGCCGATGAAGTCGCGGTATTTGGTACAACTTTCCAAATCGTAGCCCGTCTCTATATAACCATCTATATATGGTGGGACGTTAAACACATTCACGTTCACTTTTCCAAAGCGTAAATGTTGAATTGTTCGAACAGCCGACGTGGTGTGTAAAACAGTCAGTAATTCAAAGTTACATGGCCTCAGCTTTGCATATTCAGCCAGTGAAAACGCAATGTTTTAACTAAACATATCTGACACGCCATGTGATTTTGTACCTTCGGACATCTGCGTAATTTAATGAAATGCGTTTTCAAAATTTATTATATTTTAAGTAAATGGCGTCAAAAGTTGACAAATTTTCAGAGTACATTCCTAATATTGTATATTTTGTAAACATATTTCATGAAATTAAGCAGATGTCCGAATGTACAAAATTACATGGCGTGTCTCATATGGGCACGCTCCAGGAAAACCAGACATAATGACACAATTTTCGATTTTCATGTTCTGAAAAGAAAATTCAAATATCTTTCATAATTTTTGTTTTTTCTCACTTTTTGTAACACCATGTTAACCAAGGTGGGGGATCACGTGGTTTTCGAATGGTATGACGTCATGTTTTTTAGATGTGTTACAGTAGATTTCCTTTAATATCTTGCTAATGGAATGACATATTTTTTATGAAATATACCGCAGCAAATGCGGCACACGTTGCCCTTTATTGTATAGGCGGCTTTAATCTCATAATTATGTCGTTTTGACGAAGAATCGGTTACCGTAAATGTAAATAAAAGCTAGAGCACGTGAATGTAAGAAATAAACGGTACTCGATTCTTTGAGAAATGTATAAGTTATTGTAAAGAACTTTCAGAGCACCAATAAAACACATATGCCATCGTATTTGGTGCACTACATATCATCAAAATCCGTCCGTTTGTTAGGAAGATTTTAATGAAAATCTATTGTAAAAATGACGTCACAGATTACGTCACGTCGGGAAATCGGGTTCGGAAACCACGTGATCATACACATTGTTAACGATGCACGTTATAAAACGTAACATCATCAAGAACACGACGTTATTCAAACAATGACGGCGGTGAAATTTTACATAGCACGCTTCGGTATTTACTGATATATTACATCTGCGTCTTTATAATGTGAAGCAATCAACAGAATGGAAATATAACACTTTATTATATGATCTATACGTATATAGTACATGATTGGTCCATACTGCTATCGGAGAAGCAAACTATAACTGCATAGTTAATGTGCTTGGGTTTTCCACAGACTATATTCACTGTCTAAATATAGAAAACCTATTAAATACATTAAATCTCTGAATAACACCCTCCCCCCCAAAAAAAATAATAAAATAAAACAGTTGATGAAATTCCATCAAATATTGATTTTGTTGTGATAAAAAAGATTTTACTATGGGAATTTAACATGGAGGCTAAAAATACATTTTGTTTATATATTTTTCTTTGTAGCCTGATTTTCAAAATCTTGTTTGCTATATACATCATTACCAAGCAATCTCGCCATGTTTCGGAGTCACTTTTTCGACCTTTCTCCTCACTCCCCACCTCCTTTTTTCCCCATGTTAAATTCCCATATGAAAATTGTTTTCTTTTTCGTAATAAAATAAATATTATCATCAACTATTTTTTTGGAGGGAGTGTGACTTATTATTGATGAAAAAGTGATTATATTTAAATATTTTTTATATTTAATATGTTTAATAGACTGTAGAGAGGTACAGAATATGGAGTGTAAATGATCAAACCGAGTACACTTATTGATCAAGGATACTGTTATCATATAATAATACAATTGGCCTCGGTCAATATGACGTTTCTGCCAGTGAACTACTTTGAATACGAAAGCCCGCTATAGCGGTTTATGCAAACAGTGCTGATCCAGATGAGGCGGCTCGTAACGAGCCGTCTCATCAGGATCTGCACTTTTAGATTAGTTAGTTTTTTCATATTTTTGAGAACAACAACACACTCTTTTCATAAATAGTCTAGTCTGAAAACCAGTTTGGGTTGGTTGGATTGGTTGCAAAATTAACATATCAAACTCCATTCCAGGTTACTTAGGGGTGAAATGGTACAAACCTCGTCGTGTCTTGATCGACGATATCTAGATACACGCATGTTGCGACATGCACCATGAGACTGCAAGCGTGTGGCACAATACAACATGACCTAGACAGGCTACATATTGTCCAATACATGTATTGCAATCAGACGCATGTTGCCGTGAAATTATACATACCCATGTATGTACATACCTAGTGTCTGTGCTATCGTCGTATTGACCAAGGAGTGCACGTCACGTGACATCCTCGTAACCTGGGCCTCAGTCTTCGTTATGAGTTCGTCAATTCGCGAGTCGGCCGCCGATTGTTGTCCCTCCAGGCTGACGCGTATTTCCTGAAAGTCTCCGATAATGTCATTCTTCAGAGTACTCACCTCCTCCAGCATGATATCTTTGTCGCGACTGAGATCGGCTTGCTCCTGCCGAAGTTTGGATTCCATACTGTCAAACTGTCCCTTTATTGTTTCAATAGTCACTTCAAATCTAATGACTTTTTCCAGGATTTTCTCCTCGAAACTAAATTTCGAGCACTGCGGTTCTTGGAAAAATGCATTCCCGCCCGGCGCGGCCATCACGTGACTCGCGACAAACGCCAGAATTCCCAGAAGTGCGAAATACATGATTGACAACTCCTAAATGTAGCGATTATACTGAGGAGAAATATCTAATTTCACATGTTGAATGTTGACTATGATGAATGGTAGACTAATTGTGCGCGCAGTTCCAGATCGTTCCAGTATTTATAGGAGGTCTGAACGCAAGGAAACGTGCACAGGATACCACATATGTGACTGTGACTGCAGACATGGGGCTTATAAGATTGTTAACAGTGTAGATTCAGATCGAGTAGCACACTCCTGTAATCTGATAATGATTTGTATTGCTTGTTAGAAGCATGACAAGTATTTCATTGATGGAATGACGACCAGTATATATCATCTTGATCAGACTGTGCGGATGCACAGGCTGATCCGGATTGGCGCTGCTCGCAAATTTCATAAGCTCCACATCTCCAGGCATAGTCACATATCTAGTGTAGACACAATCAGTGGACTCTTAACGTGCTTATTTTTCACACAAACCGAGGTGTACTCTTTAAACATGTATTAATATTTACAAGCAGAAACGACGCGTTTATCGAATAGTATCATCATGTCACGTATGTATACATGCCTAATAAGTGTGTAGTATGAAAAGATTTACAGTGTGGTTCAAAATATATGTTCCCAATTACGAACGGCGTAACGTCATGTTATGTAGATGTATGTTCTTACAATGGATTTCCTTTAATATATTTCTCACACAATGATGAATATTTCTGATGAACATAGCGTAGCAAACGCAGAGCAGGTTGCCCTGTGTCCATTTATTTGTTTTTAATTCTGTCGTTTGGACGAGGAATCTGTTACTGTACATGTAAATCTAATTCTAGAGCGCATGAAGGTTATTAGGTTATTTGTGGCGTGTGACTTTGGCAGTACTAGGTTAGTTGTGGCGTGTGACCTTGGCAGCACTAGGATAGTTGTGGCATGTGAATCCCAATGGAATTGTTGTCCATAATTACAGTGGAACCCGTCTAAACCGGACACTCGGGACAATATGGATGTTTAACTTAGATGTGTTTCGTTGCTATGTATCTCTGATTACAATGACTTTTCTTGATACCAAAACACAGTTGTGACCTAGTTGTGACGTGTGACTTTGGTAGTACTAGGTTTGTTGTGGCGTGTGACTTTTGCAGTAATCGGTTAGTTGTGGCGTGTGCCTTTGGCAGTACTACCTTAGTTGTGGTGTGTGACTTTGGTAGAACTAGGTTAGTTGTGACGTGTATCTTTGGCAGTACTAGGTTAGTTGTGGCGTGTGACTTTGGCAGTACTAGGTTATTTGTGGCGTGTGATGTTTGCGATACTAGCATAGTCGTGGCATGTGAATTTGGCAGTACTAGGTTAGTTGCGGCGTTTGACTTTGACAGTACTAGGTTATTTGCTGCGTTTGACTTTGACAGTACTAGGTTAGTTATGGCCTGTGACTTTGGCAGTAACAGGTTTTTTGCAGTACTAGATTAGTTGTGGTGCATGGATTTGGCAGTACTAACTTAGTTGTAGCGTGTGACTTTGGCAGTACTATGTTACTTAGTTAGTTATGGCATGTGACCTTGACAGTTCTAGGTTAGTAGTGGCGTGTGACTTTGGTAGTAATATGTTAGTTGTGGCGTTTGACTTTGCCAGTACTATATTAGTTGTGGCGTATGACGTTGGCAGTACTAGGTTAGTTCTGGCGTGTGACTCTGGCAGTGGCGTGTGACGTTGGCAGTACTAACTTCGTTGTCGCATGTGACTTTGGCAGTACTAGGTTAGATGTGGTTTGTCGAGTTTGCACTACTAGGTTTGTTGTGGCGTGTGACTTTGGCAGTACTAGTTCAGTTGAGGTGTGTGATGTTGGCAGTACTAGGTTAGTTGTGGCGTGTGAGTTGGCAGTACTAGATTAGTTGTGGTGTGTGATGTTGGCAGTACAAGGTTAGTTGTGGGACTTTGGCAACTCTAGATCAGTTGTGGTGTGTGATTTTGGCAGTACTGGGTTATTTATGGTGTGTGACTTCGGCTTGGTACTGTTTTGTTGTGGCGTTGTTGGACTTCAGCAGTACGAGGCTAGTTGTGGCGTTTGTGATGGTTGGCAGTACTAGGTTTAGTTGTGGCGTGTGACTTCAGCAGTACTAGGTTAGTTGTGGTGTGTGACTTCGGCAGTACTAGGTAAGTTGTGGTGTGTGACTTCGGCAGTACTAGGAAGTTGTGGCGTGTGACCTTTGTCATGTATAGGTTAGTTGTGTTGTGTGATGTGTGATGTTGGCCGTACTAGGTTAGTTATGGTGTGTGACTTTCGCAGTTCTAGATTAGTTGTGGTTGTGTGTGTGATGCAGCAGTATTACCAGTACTAGGTTTATTTTTGGCGTGTGTTGTGATGTTGGCAGTACTAAGGTTAGTTGTGGCGTGTCGTGAACTTCCGCAGTACTAGGCTAGTTGTGGAGTGTGACTTCTGCCCACAGTACTAGGTTAGTTGTGGCGTGTGACTTCAGCAGTACTAGGTTTTTTGTGGTGTGTGACCTTCGGCAGACTAGGTTAGTTGTGGGTGTGTGACTTTCGGTTAGAGTACTAGGCAAGTTGTGGCGTGTGACATTTGTCAGTACTAGGTTTGTTATGGTGTTTGATGTTGGATAGCACTTAGGTTAGTTTATGGCTGTGCTGTTTATGAAATTTCGCAGTTCTAGATTAGTTGTGGTGGCGACTTTGGCAGTACTATGTCAGTTGTGGAGTGTGACTTCAGCAGTACTAGTTGTGGCGTGTGACTTCTGCAGTACTAGGCTAGTTGTGGTTGTGACTTCAGCAGTACTAGGTTAGTTGTGGCGTGTGACTTCAGCAGTACAAGGTTAGTTGTGGTGTGTGACTTCGGCAGTACTAGGTTAGTTGTGGTGTGTGACTTCGGCAGTACTAGGCAAGTTGTGGCGTGTGACTTTGTCAGTACTAGGTTAGTTGTGGTGTGTGATGTTGGAAGCACTAGGTTCGTTATGGTGTGTGACTTTCGCAGTTCTAGATTAGTTGTGGTGTGCGACTTTGGCAGTACTAGGTTAGTTGTGGTGTGTGACTTCGGCGGTACTAGGTTAGATGTGGTGTGTGACTACAGCAGTCCTAGGTTAGTTTGGCATCAGCAGTACTAGGTTACTTGTGGTGTGTTACTTCATCAGTATTATGTTAGTTGTGGCGTGTGACTTTCGCAGTACTAGATTAGTTGTGGCGTGTGACTTTGGCAGTACAATGTTAGTTGTGGCGTGTGACTTCAGCAGTAGTTGTGGTGTGTGATGTTGGCAGTACTACGTTAGTTGTGGCGTGTGACTTTGGCAGTACAATGTTAGTTGTGGCGTGTGACTTCAGCAGTACTAGGTTAGTTGTGGCGTGTGACTTCAGCAGTACTAGGTTAGGTGTGGTGTGTGACTTCGGCAGTACTAGGTTAGTTGTGGTGTGTGACTACGGCGGTACTAGGTTAGTTGTGGTGTGTGACTTTGTCAATACTAGGTTAGTTGTGGCGTGTGATGTTGGCAGTACTAGGTTAGTTGTGGTGTGTGACTTTGGCAGTACTAGGTTATTTGTGGCGTGTGATGTTGGCGGTACTAGCATAGTCGTGGAATGTGAATTTGGCAGTAATAGGTTAGTTGCGGCGTTTTACTTTGACAGTACTAGGTTATTTGCTGCATTTGACTTTGACAGTACTAGGTTAGTTATGGCCTGTGACTTTGGCAGTACCAGGTTTTTTGCAGAACTAGGTTAGTTGTGGTGCATGGATTTGGTAGTACTAACTTAGTTGTAGCGTGTGACTTTGGCAGTACTATGTTACTTAGTTAGTTGTGGCATGTGACCTTGGCAGTACCAGGTTAGCTGCGGCGTGTGACGTTGGCGAGAAGTACTAGGTTAGTAGTGGTGTGTGACCGACAAACTTTAAGAAAAAAACCCCCCTGCCCCCCCCCCCTCCCCCCCCCCCCCTCCCCCCCCCCCGCCCCTCCCCCCCCACCCCCCTCAACTACTGTTAGGTGTGGCGTTTGACTTCTGCCAGACTTGGTTAGTTGTGGTATGAACGTTGGCAGTAACTAGTTAGTTGTGGCGTTGTGACTCTGGCAGTGCGTGTTAGCCGTGTGACGTATATCAGCAGTACTAACTTCGTTGTCGCATGTGACTTTGGCAGTACTAGGTTAGATGTGGAATGTGGATTTTGCACTACTAGGTTTGTTGTGGCGTGTGACTTTGGCAGTACTAGTTTAGTTGAGGTGTGTGATGTTGGCTGTACTAGGTTAGTTGTGGCCTGTGATGTTGGCAGTACTAGGTTAGTTGTGGTTTGTGACTTTCGCAGTACTAGGTTAGTTGTGATGTGTGATGTTGGCAGTACAAGGTTAGTTGTGGCGTATGACGTTGCCAGTACTAGGTTAGTTGTGGTGTGTGATGTTGGCGGTACAAGGTTAGTTGTGAGACTTTAGCAACTCTAGATCAGTTGTGGTGTGTGATTTTGGCAGTACTGGGTTATTTATGGTGTGTGACTTCGGCGGTACTAGGTTAGTTGTGGCGTGTGACTTCAGCAGTACTAGGTTAGATCTGGTGTGTGACTACATCAGTCCTAGGTTAGTTGTGGTTTATGATGTTGGCAGTACTAGGTTATTTGTGGTGTGTGACTTCAGCATTACTATGTTAGTTGTGGCGTGTGATGTTGGCAGTACTAGTTAGTTGTGTTGTGTGTCTTTGGCAGTATTAGGTTATTGTGGCGTGTAACCTTGGCAGTATTATGTTGGTTATGGAGTGTGACTCCGGCAGTACTATGTTAGTTGTGTCGTGTGGCATCAGCAGTACTAGGTTAGTTGTGGTGTGTTACTTCATAAGTATTATGTTAGTTGTGGCCTGTGACTTTGGCATACTAGGTAGTTGTGGCGTGTGACTTTGGCAGTACAATGTTAGTTGTGGCGTGTGACTTCAGCGGTACTAGGTTAGTTGTGGTGTGTGACTTCGGCAGTACTAGGCAAGTTGTGGCGTGTGATGTTGGAAGTACTAGGTTAGTTATGGTGTGTGACTTTCGCAGTTCTAGATTAGTTGTGGTGTGTGACGTTGGCAGTACTAGATTAGTTGTGGTGTGTGACTTCGGCAGTACTAGGTTAGTTATGGTGTGTGACTACGTCAGTACTAGGTTAGTTGTGGTGAAGTGTGTGATTTTGTCTATACTAGGTTAGTTGTGGCGTGTGATGTTGGCAGTCCTAGGTTTGTTGTGGTTTATGATGTTGGCAGTACTAGGTTATTTGTGGTGTGTGACTTCAGCATTGCTATGTTAGTTGTTACGTGTGATATTGGCAGTACTAGGTTAGTAGTGTTGTGTGTCTTTGGCAGTATTAGGTTTGTTGTGGCGTGTAACCTTGGCAGTATTAGGTTAGTTGTGGAGTTTGACTCCGGCAGTACTAGGTTAGTTTATGGCGTGTGGCATCAGCAGTACTAGGTTAGTTGTGGTGTGTTACTTCATCAGTATTATGTTAGTTGTGGCGTGTGACTTTGGCAGTACTAGATTAGTTGTGGCGTGTGACTTTGGCAGTACAATGTTAGTTGTGGCGTGTGACTTCAGCAGTACTAGGTTAGTTGTGGCGTGTGACTTCAGCAGTACTATGTTAGTTGTGGCGTGTGACTTCAGCAGTACTAGGTTAGGTGTGGTGTGTGACTTCGGCAGTACTAGGCAAGTTGTGGCGTGTGACTTCAGCAGTACTAGGTTAGTTGTGGCGAGTGACTTCAGCAGTACTACGTTAGTTGTGGTGTGTGACTTCGGCAGTACTAGGTTAGTTGTGGTGTGTGACTTCGGCAGTACTAGGCAAGTTGTGGCGTGTGACTTTGTGAGTACTAGGTTAGTTGTGGTGTATGATGTTGGAAGCACTAGGTTCGTTATGGTGTGTGACTTTCGCAGTTCTAGATTAGTTGTGGTGTGTGACTTTGGCAGTACTAGGTTAGTTGTGGTGTGTGACTTCGGCAGTACTAGGTTAGATCTGATGTGTGACTACATCAGTCCTAGGTTAGTTGTGGTTTATGATGTTGGCAGTACTAGGTTATTTGTGGTGTGTGACTTCAGCATTACTATGTTAGTTGTGGCGTGTGATGTTGGCAGTACTAGGTTAGTTGTGTTGTGTGTCTTTGGCAGTATTAGGTTAGTTGTGGCGTGTAACCTTGGCAGTATTATGTTGGTTATGGAGTGTGACTCCGGCAGTACTATGTTAGTTGTGTCGTGTGGCATCAGCAGTACTAGGTTAGTTGTGGTGTGTTACTTCATAAGTATTATGTTAGTTGTGGCCTGTGACTTTGGCAGTACTAGGTTAGTTGTGGCGTGTGACTTTGGCAGTACAATGTTAGTTTTGGCGTGTGACTTCAGCGGTACTAGGTTAGTTGTGGTGTGTGACTTCGGCAGTACTAGGCAAGTTGTGGCGTGTGATGTTGGAAGTACTAGGTTAGTTATGGTGTGTGACTTTCGCAGTTCTAGATTAGTTGTGGTGTGTGACGTTGGCAGTACTAGATTAGTTGTGGTGTGTGACTTCGGCAGTACTAGGTTAGTTATGGTGTGTGACTACGGCAGTACTAGGTTAGTTGTGGTGAAGTGTGTGATTTTGTCTATACTAGGTTAGTTGTGGCGTGTGATGTTGGCAGTCCTAGGTTAGTTGTGGTTTATGATGTTGGCAGTACTAGGTTATTTGTGGTGTGTGACTTCAGCATTGCTATGTTAGTTGTTACGTGTGATATTGGCAGTACTAGGTTAGTAGTGTTGTGTGTCTTTGGCAGTATTAGGTTTGTTGTGGCGTGTAACCTTGGCAGTATTAGGTTAGTTGTGGAGTTTGACTCCGGCAGTACTAGGTTAGTTATGGCGTGTGGCATCAGCAGTACTAGGTTAGTTGTGGTGTGTTACTTCATCAGTATTATGTTAGTTGTGGCGTGTGACTTTGGCAGTACTAGATTAGTTGTGGCGTGTGACTTTGGCAGTACAATGTTAGTTGTGGCGTGTGACTTCAGCAGTACTAGGTTAGTTGTGGCGTGTGACTTCAGCAGTACTATGTTAGTTGTGGCGTGTGACTTCAGCAGTACTAGGTTAGGTGTGGTGTGTGACTTCGGCAGTACTAGGTTAGTTGTGGTGTGTGATTACGGCAGTACTAGGTTAGTTGTGGTGTTTGACTTTGTCAGTACTAGGTTAGTTGTGGCGTGTGATGTTGGCAGTACTAGGTTAGTTGTGGTGTGTGACTTTGGCAGTACTATGTTAGTTGTGGTGTGTGACTTTGACGGTACTTGGTTAGTTGTGGCGTGTGACGTTGACAGTATTCGGTTAATTGTGGCGTGTGATGTTGGCAGTACTAAGTTAGTTGTGGCGTGTGACTTTATCGGTACTTGGTTAGTTGTGGTGTGTGACGTTGACAGTACTAGGTTAGCTGTGGCGTGTGAATTTGGTAGTTATTACGTTAGTTGTGGCGTTTGACTTTGGCAGTAATAGGTTAGTTGTGGCGTGTGATGTTGGCAGTACTAGGTTAACTGTGGCGAGTGAGGTGGGCAGTACTATGTAATTGCGTGTGAATTTGGCAGTGGTGTGTGACGTTGGCAGTACTAACTTAGTTGTCGCATGTGACTTTGGCAGTACTAGGTTAGTTGTGGTGTGTGATGTTGGCAGTACTTGGTTAGTTGTGGTGTGTGATTTTGGTAGTACTTGGTTAGTTGTGGTGTGTGATGTCGGCAGTACTAGATTAGTTGTGGCGTGTGGTGTTGTCAGTACTAGGTTAGTTGTTGTGTGTGATGTCGGCAGTACTAGGTTAGTTATGGCGTGTGATGTTGGCAGTACTAAGTTAGTTATGGTGTGTGACTTTATCAGTACTAGGTTAGTTGTGGTGTGTGATGTTGGCAGTACTACGTTAGTTGTGGTATGTGATGTCGGCAGTACTATGTTAGTTGTGGCGTGTGATGTTGGCAGTACCAGGTTAATTGTGGCGTGTGACTTTATCAGTACTATGTTAGTTGTGGTGTGTGATGTTAGCAGTACAAGGTTAGATGTGGTGTGTCATGTTGGCAGTACTGGGTTAGTTGTGGCGTGTGACTTCGGCAGTACTAGGTTAGTTGTGGTGTGTGGCGTTGGCAGTACTAGGTTAGTTGTGGCGTGTGATGTTGGCTGTACTAGGTTAGTTGTGGTGTGTGACTTCGGCGGTACTAGGTTATATGTGGTGTGCGACCACAGCAGTACTAGCTTAGTTGTGGCGTATGATGTTGGCAGTACTAGGTTAGTTATGTGGTGTGTGACTTCAGCAGTACTATGTTAGTTGTGGCGTGTGATGTTGGCAGTACTAGGTTAGTTGTGTTGTGTGTCTTTGGCAGTATTACGTTAGTTGTTTTACGTTAGTTGTGGCGTGTGACTTTGGCAGTATTAGGTTAGTTGTGGAGTGTGACTCCGGTAGTACTAGGTTAGTTGTGGCGAGTGGCATCAGCAGTACTAGGTTAGTTGTGGTGTGTTACTTCAGCAGTATTATGTTAGTTGTGGCCTGTGACTTTGGCAGTACTAGGTTAGTTGTGGCCTGTGACTTTGACAGTACAAGGTTAGTTGTGGCGTGTGACTTCAGCAGTACTAGGTTAGTTGTGGTGTGTTACTTCGGCAGTACTAGGTTAGTTGTGGTGTGTGACTACGGCAGTACTAGGTCAGTTGTGGTGTGTGATTTTGTCTATCCTAGGTTAGTTGTGGCGTGTGATGTTGGCAGTGCTAGGTTAGTTGTGGTGTGTGACTTTGGCAGTACTAGGTTGGTTGTGGTGTGTGACTTTGGCAGTACTTTGTTTGTGGTGTGTGACTTCGGCTGTACTATGTTAGTTGTGGCTTGTGACGTTGACAGTACTAGGTTACTTGTGGCGAGTGATGTTGGCAGTACTAAGTTAGTTGTGGCGTGTGACTTTATCAGTACTTGGTTAGTTGGTGTGTGTGACGTTGACAGTACTAGGTTAGTTGTGGCGTGTGAATTTGGTAGTAATAGGTTATTTGTGGCGTTTGACTTTGGCAGTACTAGGTTAGTTGTGGCGTGGGACGTTGGCAGTACTAGGTTAGCAGTGGCGCGTGACGTGGGCAGTACTATGTTAGTTATGGCGAGTGAATTTGGCAGTAGTGTGTGACGTTGGCAGTATTAACTTAGTTGTCGCATGTGACTTTGGCAGTACTAGGTTAGTTCTGGTGTGTGGCTTTTCAGTACTATATTAGTTGTGGCGTGTGACTTTGGCAGTACTAGGTTAGTTGTGGTGTGTGATGTTGGCAGTACTAGGTTAGTTGTTGTGTGTGATGTTGGTTGTACTAGCTTAGTTGTGGTGTGTGATGTCGGCAGTACTAGGTTAGTTGTGGCGTGTGATGTTGTCAGTACTATGTTAGATGTGGTGTGTGGCTTTTGCACTACTAGGTTTGTTGTGGCGTACTAGTTTAGTTGAGGTGTGTGATGCAGGCAGTACTAGGTTTAGCTGTGGATCGTTGTGGATGTTTGCGAGTTAACTAGGTTAGTTGTGGTGGTGTGACTTTGGCAGTACCTAGGTTGTTAGGTTTGTGGGAGGATGTGTGATGTTGGGCAAGTACTAGGGTTAGTTGTGGTGTGTGATGTTGGTTGGTACTAGCTTAGTTTTGGTGGTGTTGTTGATGTCGGCTAGTTTACGGTTAGGTTAGTTGTGGCGTGTGATGTTGTCTAGTACTATGGTTTAGGTTGTTGTTTGGTGATGTCGGACGAGTACTAGGGTTAGTTGTGGCGTGTGATGTTCTGGCAGTTACTAAATTAGTTGTGGCGTGTGACATTTATCAGTTAACTTAGGTTATGTTGTGGTGCTTTCGTGTGATTGGTTGGCTAGTACTAGGTTAGTTGTGGTGTGTTGGATGTCGGCAGAGAGTTACTAGGCGTTAGGTGTGGCGTGTGATGTTGGCGGATACCTAGGTTAGTTGTGGCAGTTGTGATGTTTGGCAGTACTAAAATTAGTTGGGCGTGGGGGATGACTTTATCAGTACTTAGATTACGTTTGTAGGTGTGGTCGATGTTGGCGAGTGTTGGCAGTTACTAGGTAAGTTGTGGGCTGTGTGATGTCGGGGGACAGTACTAGGTTAGTTGTGGGCGTGGTTGTTGATTGTTGGCGTAGTACTTAGGTTAATTGTGGCGTTGTGACTTTTTATCCAGTACTATGTTAGTTGTGGTGTGTGTTGTTGGTTGGCTCAGTACAAGGGTTAGATGTGGTTGTGTGATTTGGTTGGAAGTTTACTGGGTTGTTGTTGGTCGGGTGTGACTTCGGCTAGTTACTAGGTTAGTTTTTGGGGTGTGGGTTGGCTTTGGCAGTACTAGGTTAGTTGTGGGTCGTGTGAGGTTGGTTGGTTGTTACTAGGTTTAGTTGTGGTTTGTGTGAACGTCAGCAGTACTAGGTTAGTTGTTGGCGTTGTGATGTTGGCAGTGTACTAGGTTAGGTTGGGGGTGGCGTTTGATGTTGACAACGGAGTATGGAGGAAGAACGCAGTTGAGGTGCCCCCTTCATTTTTGGCTGTGAATGGAGAACCGGGGCTTATGTGATTTATGAACAGTGTAGCTCCCGATCAAATACCTCACTCATGCAGTCTGTTCTGTATTTCTTGTTAGAATGATGGGTGTTTCATTGATACACTGATGAACGGAGTAGATTCTGATCAGACTGTGCGGATGAACTGGTATATATACTGGTCGCAAAACCCATAAGCCATATGTATCCAGTGACAGCCACATTTAGATGTACAGCGAAGATTTGTTGAATGTTCCCAAAAGGACAATATGAAAACGAATGGAAAACGATCGGTTTGTTCAACGACATGCCTTCAACACTGCAGCACATGATTTGTTCCTGGTTGAACGCTTGCGTATCACAACGTAAACGATGTCAAACTGATGCTTTGTAAGAAATGACATGCGTTCAAATAGCCCGCTATTTAAACGAAACTATCGTTTTCACATGCAAATACAATAAAAACAAACGTTAACCGTTTCTATGCATATCGTTATACAAAACGATAGTGTTCACTTCGTTTTCCATTCTTTTTCGCGTTTTGTTGTCTGGGAACCTTCAACAAATCTCCGCTGTAGGTATGTGACACTCATTCGCTACACACATGTTTCCCAACATCATACCACAATATACGATCAAGATATCCATGATACTGTGACACCTCTATAAACCGGACACACCGGGAGGTTCAGCTTATAGACGTTTCACTGTAATCAGTTATTTAATCATTCTGAGCCATAGTTGTGTGCTAGATGCGATCACAAACAAACGTTATCACCTGAGATAAATGACAAGAAACTCATCAAAAATAATATTGCTGATGTTTTCTTGGTGTCTGGTCTAGAGAGGTTCCAATGTAATTGCAAATATAATCACGTCCTGATGCAAAGCAAGCGCAACTCATGGTATTACAGTAGCCGACTTCACGAAAATTGCTAAGCATACTTATCTAGCTAAACATTCTTTGAGGGAGTAATCATTTATTTCTCCCGGAATGCATTAGTTCATATAGAACCAACGACTGCATATATTTGATGAGTAAAAGTATTCAGAATTATTATACTGAATGTATTTAGTACATTCAATATAATAAAATTTATTAAATATTTCCTGTAATCGAAAATTTCTCCCTCAAAGTGTACTTAGCAAGATAAGTATACTTTGCAATTTTGGTTAAATCGGCTACTGGGCTCGAACCACGATTTCAAAAACCAAAATAACAACAACAACACACATCGACATGTAGATACATGTATGTATATTACTACTGAAAACAAGTTTCCAAGTAATATAATTTATGTTTACAACCACCCGAATCTAAAGAGGAATACCACGAATAAAAATCATTTTCTTGAAGTAGTTATGTTTTCCCGGCAACTGGGAAAGACGTCTCGTAGACTAAGACATTGCAACATTCCGGTGCCAGTACGTTCTCATTATGTTTGATAGAATACACGCCAGGGAATGCATCATCGTCAGTTTCTGGATACTGTACTCGTCATACTTGCCAACTGCCCATATGTTTTACATCAACATATCCTGTTGCAATGCAAGAAATATGTCAGCTTGGCATTAATGAGGCTTCCCAATTATCTGCAGAGAAATAACAACGTATGTCACGTATCCCGAACAACGTAGAAAGTTCTCGTTTGACGCAAATCGTGAGACTTGACACTATATTTAGACACGCATCTGTACCTTGCGACATCTGCGTAATTTCATGAAATACGTTTACAAAATTTACAATATTTTCCGTAAATGAAGTCAGAAGTTAACAACATTTTCAGAGTACATGCGGAATCTGAAACTTTTGTCAACTTTTGACTTTATTTATGGAAAATATTGTAAATTGTCTAAACGTATTTAATGAAATTACGCAGATGTCCGAAGGTACAAAATCTCGTTGCCTGTCTCAATTATGGAAACGGTTGACCACGTACATGTACAGGACCTATTCTTCCATGCACCATTGAAGGTAAATGCCCACTCAGTAGGCACAAAATGTTCTTTATAGGAATTAAATAAGTGTATAATTGTTTCACTATCCACCAGTTCTAAATATTACGAGTGGTCGCTATACAGATATAATCATTTAGTAATATGTATTTTACTGAAAGTGACGCACGTTGGTATCAGGCTATTTTCAGGCTATGTTATGTTTTAATTATTTATACTAGTCAAATGCGTCACCTGAAAAAATAATTTTTTCGACAGATTATAAATTATGATAATTACACATCAAAAAATAAATACAGAGTATATATAATAGTAATATTCGTCATCATTTTAAGGAAATACGGTTATCGCCCCTGATATCAGTGTGGAAAGTTACGTCTGATATCAAATGTATAATAATGCCAATCAATACGTGGGGTATTGGTGAATGCATGTTTATTTTGCCTGAAAATGTCTGAAAATGTCTGCAAATTCGAAAGTTTTTGAAAAAGGTGAACTTGTTAAAGTCAAATAATATTAATGGAAATGATTCTGAAGTGCTGTCGAAGCATGTTGTATATTATTATAAAGTCCTGTCAAATCATGTTTTTGGTGATAAAAATAATTTTACAGCTATATATATGCTTTTTATTTCGTTACATTTTGTCCAATATTGATTGTATTGCGAAAAAACTATTTTTTCTAATTTCAGAAGTAGTGAACCGATTTTCAAAATGTAACTTTTGTTTTCTTAGTTAGATTATTTCTAAGCTATCTAGCTAGGTTTTAGAATTAATTTCCAAAAAAAATCGTTTTTCAACTCCTCCTCTTCACGTCTTTTTTCCCCATGTTAAATTCCCATAGAGAATTAATTTTTCGCAATAAGATCAATATCTGACCAAATTTCAAGAAATAAAAAGAATGCTCGTTCTTAAATTTTGAATAAAATTTATTATTATTGAAATACATATTGTTTTTGCATTGTTTATGTGGCCGTAACATTTGGGCAAGTTTCGTGAAACAGACAGTAGTGAATGTAGTCGTCTGTGACAGCGGGTTGGTCTTCTTGTCTTTTGGTAATGAAACCGATCGCGTGGGCCGCGTAAGTATAACAAGAGCTGTATGAGAACAGCATAGCTCGACTACGAGGGTTGTCGATGTACACATAACTAAACAAGGGTGCCGCGGCCCGCATAAAAACCTTAACCAAGGTTGACTAAAAAACTTAGCCAATGGAAATTAACTAAGTATTTCAAGGTTAAATGTAGGTCAAGGAAAAATATAGGTCAGGGGTTATTGATGTACATCCCTATGAGAAAATGTTATCCAAGTATGGTGTATGTATGCACAATAGTATACCATCTACAAGCTTGACTAAAAACCATAACCAAGGTTGACTA
This sequence comes from Conchocele bisecta, assembly GCA_029237695.1. Taxonomy (NCBI): domain Eukaryota; kingdom Metazoa; phylum Mollusca; class Bivalvia; order Lucinida; family Thyasiridae; genus Conchocele; species Conchocele bisecta. Next base: position 79,992,344 of record CM055271.1, read on the forward strand.
ACAACCTTAACCAAGGGGAATTAACTAAGTAATTCAAGGTTAAATGCTAGGAGATGAAGGAGATGAAGTTGTCCAAGTATGGTTGGTGTAGGGCCAGGAGTATTCCATCTACAAGCTTGACTAAAAACCTTAACCAAGGTTGACTAAAAACTTTAACCAAGGGGAATTAACTAAGTAATTAAAGAGGAAATGTAGGTGAAGGTCAAATATAGATCAGGGGTTATTGATGTATATCCCTATGGAAAAAGGTTATCCAAATATGGTGTCTGTCTGCACAATAGTATTCCTTCTACAAGCTTGACTAAAACCATTAACCAAGGTTGACTAAAAACCTTAACCAAGGGGAATTAACTAAGTAATTCAAGGGTAAATGTAGGTCAATGTCAAATATAGGTAAGGGGTTGTTGATGTACATCACTAGGAGATGAAGTTGTCCAAGTATGGTGGGTGTAGGGCCAGGAGTATTCCATATACAAGCTTGACTAAAAACCTTAACCAAGGCGTGACGCCGACGCCGACGCCGACGCCGACGGCGGGGTGATTACATAAGCTCTAACTATTCTTCGAATAGTCGAGCTTAAAAACGAGTATTAAATGATGAAAATGTGATTATCATACAATTTAAAATATATTTATATGTAGTCAAACTATTATTTAATATGTCACAATATTCCGTGTGTCCGATATATTCTGATAAAATAGTTACCACACTAGGAAACCAGCTCCAATGCATACGTTCCAGCTAACAACGCAAACGGCCCCTTTTCGTGTGTTTAAAATACTGTATTCATCAATATTTAAACTATATGCGAAGCAACAATGTACACAAATACGAGAACCTAGCCCGAGCCATTCTCATTTCCGGATGCGTTTCGGATTGACATAGTGACAGCCCGCGGCTGGATATTAGGCAGGGCCGGTTATATCTGGCTTGTTGGATATCATCCAACCCGGCAGTTATTGCTAAAAAGTAGGATTTGCCTAATTACATTACAGCCACAGGCCGGAATTGAATTGGCCAATCCAGTGGTCTGTAACATATAGAGTTTATGAATGGCTCGGTCGGCGCGTTATACATACATTAAAAATCAATGCTGTGGCGCGTAGAACGTACTACCGGGAACACAGGGCGGCATTTGATTTACCATAGTTCACTACATGTATCTGGATTAAATACAAATATATTTGTTTTCATTATAAAGTGGTATCTCAGATACATTATGTTCTAGGTGAGCGCACAGACGAGCATTTATTTTCTTGTGTAAGTAATAAGTTATCACTACTGTCTGTTTCACGAAAAGTGCCCAAATTGTACGGACATTTGAAAAATGCAAACACATTATTTCTTTAGATAATATTAAATTTTAGCAACATTTAAGAACGAGCCTTCTTTTTATTTTATTAAATTTGGTCCAATATTCATTTCATTGCAAAAAAGACAATTTCCATATGTTCAATCCCCATAGACATCTTCACAGAGTGAAGATGTCTATGGGGATTTAACATGGATATTTTTTTCTAATTTCAGAAACAGTGGACCGATTTTCAAAATGTAACTTTTGTTTTCTTAGTTAGATCATTTCCAATTTCCAAGCTATCTAGCTATGTTTCAGAATAAATTTCCAAACTTTTTCCTTGTTCGACTCCTCTTCCAGGTTCTCCACCTCATTTTTGCCCATGTTAAATTCCTATAGAGTATACGTTTCAGATTGTCGACACCAATAACATGACACGGTTTAGAATGAGAGATCGGTGTTCCCGAGCCTTTTCTGCACCATCTCGGTAACCCGTTCCTGAATGTCGATCGGCATCACCCCCTTCCAACCGTCAATGGAACCTGTGAAATAAACAGACAGTGTAGATCATACCTGGCCCAACAGTCAATGGATCTTGTAAACAAACGGACATTCTAGACAATACCTGGCCCAACCGTCAATGGAACCTGTAAACAAACGGACATTATAGACGATAACTGACACAACCGTCAATGGAACCTGTAAACAAACGGACATTATAGACAATACCTAGCCCAACCGTCATTGGAACCTGCAAAAAAAAAAATCGGACAATTCCTAGACAATACCTTTGCCCAACTGTCAATGTAACCTGAAAACAAACGGACAGTCTAGACAATACCTGGCCCAACCGTCAATGGGAACCTTTAAGCAAACGGATATTCTAGACAATACCTTGCCCAACCGTCAATGGAACCCGTAAACAAACTGAAATTCTAGACAATACCTGACCCAACTGTCAATGTAACCTGAAAACAAACGGACATTCTAGACAATACCTGGCCCAACCGTCAATGTAACCTGAAAACAAACGGACATTCTAGACAATAACTGGCCCGACCGACATTGGAACCTGTAAGCAAACGGACATTCTAGACAATACCTGGCAGGCACGACAGGCAATGTAACCTGTAAACAAACGGACATTCTGGACAATACCTTGCCCAACCGAATGAAGATTTATATGGGTATTTAACATGGGGATTTGTTTTTTCCAATTTCAGAAATAGTAGACCGATTTTTAAAATTAAACTTTTGTTTTCTTAGTTAGATCATTTCCAAGCTACATAACCAGGTTACATAGTCAATTTTCAACATTGTTCGTTTTTCGACTGCTCCGTGGCCACCTCTTGTCTCCCATTAAATGGTCAAAATATTTTTCGAAATGAAATAAATATTTGACCAAATTTTACGAAATATGCTCATTATTAAATTTTGATAACATTTAACATTCTCGAAAAAGTATTGTGTTTGCATTGTTTATAGGTTGCACGTGCTAATTGTGTTACATGTAATGTATGTACCATTTCTGACCTAATATGTGTAGTTTTATAGTCAGCGCACACCAAGCGGTCTCACAAGGGGTCAACTTTAAAATTATTTATATGGAGCAATATTGAACATTTTATGGTGTCTATATCCAACGTGCATGATCACGTGGTTACAACAACAACAACAACGGCTGAAAGTGTTGAAAGCGCGCCCACTCCAAAGTAAGTATTATTTGATATTTTGCTTAATAAGCAACGGATTTTGATGAAATATGGCGCAGGAAATGTGTCTTCATTGGCTGCATTTGGTGGTCCCGGGAGTCCTGCACATAGTTATGTCGTTTTTGCGAAGAATCGAGTTCCGTGTCAGTAGACACGGAAATCGATTATTCGCAAAAACGACAGATGTTTGGGCCAAGTACCGAGACAACCAAATGCAGCTTAACAAGACGCGTTTGATGCGCCATATCTCATCAAAACCCGTTACATAATAATGACAACATTAAAGAATGCGTACTTTGAATAGGAGGACTTCTGGAAGTTTCAGTACTTGTTGTTGTTGTTGTAACCACGTGATCATACACCTTGATATATAATGTAATTGTTATAACATACGGACTTTAGTCTATAGAACATAGGAAACAATGCAATACACATTCATATGTTCCGCCGGATGAATACCAATATTAACTAGATGGTCGGCAAATCCGACAAATCCGACAAATCCTCCCCGATGACGCCTGGATTGAAATTCAAAGTCCTTGATCCTGGGTATTGGCCTAGTATGCTTATTAAGCACAATAAATGGTGATCAATTCGTATGTGATGTTTCAAGTTGATATCACAAGCGGTCACAGAGATATAGCAATTTGAAAAACTGCAACGTAAAACTTTTAAACAAAAAGTATAAAGTCATTTGACCTTGACATTGGGCTCCAGGACCGCATGGGTACAATGCAAATATGGATGGTGATCAATGTGCATAATGAAATTTCAAGTTGACATCCCAAGCAGTCACAGAGATATAGCAATTTGAAAACCGTTAACTTAAGCTTTAACACATATTCTAAGTCATTTAACCTTGACATCAATGCGTATAATGAAGTTTCAAGTTGATATCGCAAGCGGTCACAGAGATATAACAATTTGAAAACATTTAACTTAAAACTTGACCTTGACGTTGGGCTTCTGGGCAGAATGGGTAGGGTATACAATGAAAATATGGATGGTGATCAATGTGTATATGATGTTTCAAGTTGATATCCCCAGCACTGACAGAGATATAGCAATTTGAAAAACGTTTACGTAAAACTCAAACGGCGGGCGCATGACAAAGAGGTTACTATATGCTCCCCGAATTTTTTTTCCGGGCAGCATAATAAAATATATATGCAACAGTTCGAAGAGTACAGGCAGTGTTAGAACACTCCGAAAGGCAAATCATGAATCATAAATTTCACTGCTAATGTACATGTGTACATGTGTTATTCAATGGAAAGAGGTATTATCCTAATGTAAGAACTATAGGAATACATGTCGTAAATAGAGAATACCAGGCTATCGTCTTTTGATATCAAGTTTATCCGACAAGGCTAGGAAACGCGTAGGAATTCCGAGGCTTGCCGAGCCTCATAAACTTGATATCAAAATACGGTATTTTATATATCAGGTAAGGTTTTATGCTCGTAAATGACCACATATGACGTCGTTATCTATGCACAGAACGCGGACTTGTTTACGTTGCGTCATTATACTGACGGCATTCGGTAACGTCAGTGACGTCATCCGATCAATGGAAAGTCATATTTCACTTCGCTGTAACCCAGATGTTTGTGCCTGATACAACAATATGTTATCAGTCAGTATATATTCGGTCAATACAGGGCAGGTTACCTGCTAAAGTTCTGAATCATCCCATTGACACGTTGGCGAGCTGTGCCTATGTATACATGTATGTGGCTGTGACTGGGGATTGGGCGTATCGGTTTTGCGAGCAGTGTAGATCGGGATCCGCACATTCTGATTAATATAAATAGGATATGCACTGTTCGACATTCAATCAATGAAACTCACATCATGCTTCTAACAAGAAATATACAATATATATCGTTACTTGATTAGGATCTACACGGGTCGTAAATCCCGTAAGCCCCATGTCATCAGACACAGCTGCGTTTACAGAGTACATGGGCAATGTTGATGATTACGGAGCCTCACAGGGGACAAGGATCTTTTTTTATTAATTCGTTCCCACGAAATAACAATTAGTTCCCTGAATTTAACAATTCGTTCTCTCGAATTAACAATTCGTTCCCACGATATAACAATTCGTTCCCTCGAATTTAACGACAATTCGTTCCCTCAATTTAACAATTTGTTTCATCGAATTAGCAATTCATTCCGACGATATAACAATTCGCTCCCACGTGGGAACGAATTGTTATTTCGTGGGAACGAATTGTTAAATTGAGGGACGGATTGTTAATTCGTGGGAACGAATTGTTAAATTGAGGGAACATATTGTTAATTCGTGGTAACGAATTGTTGAATTGAGGGAACGAATTGTTATTTCGTGGGAACGAATTAATAAAAAAGAGAATTATACCTCCGTGCGGGACTCCGTATATGATGAGCTAAGTGAATTAGATCACGATATTTACACTATCCATAAATGCATAATGGCAACGCCCCCATTCAACGTATTGCGTTTATATCCCAGTACAATACATGAGACCCACGTGACGTCGCGCCATGTTGTTGATTAGTTAAAGTCCGTTTGACTTCATTAATTTCCATTGAGGTTGTCAATAACTGCACGCTATTGACCGGCAACGTCGCTGTTCCATGAATTGCGACAAACTGACTTAAATCCATATTATTCTTAATTTTAGCGCCATATTTGGTTATTTATATTTTTGAAACGATCAGAAAATACAGTGTAAATAGAAGTAATAAAACCATTGGCTGTTGCGTTTACTGTGATATATAATAAATTGTTCTGTTTAAAATTTGCGCCGGACTCCACGCACTTTAAACATACCAAATGTTATGTGTACCACAGTAAACTCAACAGATGGTTTTATTTCTTAATTAGTTGGCTATAGAGCTCGAGGATTATCGCCTCGTAATTATGCCGATGAACAGTGTTGTAACTCATATACGACTACATTTTGTATCTATGAAGATGTGCATTTTGTTCACGAAAAATATTTCCTAACATTATGATTTAGTCTGTAAATGGTGTTGAAAGTTACATGTAACGAACTGTTTAGAACCAATGCGGTATAGACAATTTCGTCACTTATACAATGTACGTCATGCAACAGTTTCTGTTGTTTTGAAAAACCGCACATCGTCTTCGGTACACAATTACATGACTCGTCTCATATGCCGTTCTTTGTGGTTTCGGTCACACAAGATATAAATGTGCATGGTCACGTGGTTATAACAACAACAACAACAATGGCTGAAAGTGTTCAAAGTGCACCCACTCCAAAGTAAGTATTATTTGATATTTTCCTTAATATGCAACGGATTTTGATGAATAAAAGCGCAGCAAACGCGTCTTCGTGAGCTGTATGTGGTGGTCAATGGAGTTCGCCACATACATATGTCACTTTTGACACGAAAATCGATTCTTCGCAAAAACGACAGAAGTTTGGTCCAAAGTACAGAGACCATCAAATGCAGCTTAACAAGGTGCTTTTGATGCGCCATATTTCATAAAAATCCGTTAGATAATATGGACAAAATAATAGAATACGTACTTAGAATCGGAGGGCTTCTGGAAGTTTCAGTACTTGTTGTTGTTGTTGTAACCACGTGATCATACAGTCAGGGGCGTAGATAGCCAATTTGAATCTGCAGGCCCGGTTGACGACTTCGAGCACCGTTGGTGCGAGTATGCTAGGGGGTCTGGGGACATGCCCCCCAGAAAAGAAAATCGAAACTCGAAGGTAAATGATGCACTCTGGCACATTATTTTCTCCATTTTCTCGAAAATTCTGCAGGCCCGGGCCTGCAGTGCCTTAATGCAGCTACGCGCCTGTACACCTTGGATATGCATTGAATCAATACAAACCATTGTTAATAAATCCACCGTAATCCTTGTTCGTTTTAAACTCCGCTTCGTGCCACGAGTAGTTGACGGCGGCATTTCCTTTCATGTTATCGATATCCGTGTGCTCGTCTATCTTGTTAAGTTCGTCTTCCGTTAACGTTTTACCGACAAACTCAGCAATTTTCTGTATGGTGGTTTTCTTGTTCTTTAAAATATATATTGTTCTCACATGTTATGTCAGAAATGTAGAGGTTATTACAGGTACATACAGTAAACATTTGTTGAAGTTTCCCAAACACAAATAAATAATCAAAGTACTGAAAGTACTGAACATAGGGTACTACAAGATTAAACTAGATTGATTGATTGATTGATTGTTGGTGTTGCAGTTTCATTAACCCTTAAAGGTACATGCCCACTCAGTAGGTACAAAATGTTCTTTACATCAGAGACATCATCTGAGACATTTCCTGGCAAAATAAACATTCATGCATTATCCCACGTACTGATTGGCATTATTATACATTTTATATCAGACGTAAATTTACACACTGATATCAGGGGCGATAACCGTGTTTGCTTAAAATGTTAACGGACATTACTATTTAATCTCTGTATTTAATTTTATGATGTGCAATGATCATACTTTAAAATCTGTCGAAAATATTATTTTTTCAGGTGACGCATTTCTTTAGTATAAATAATTAAAAAATAGCATGCCTCATTTGCATATGAAAATAGCCTGATACCACCGCGTGTCACTATCAGTAAAATAAATATTACTAAATGATTATATCTGTATAGCGGTCACTTGTAACGTTTAGAACTGGTGGAATAGTGACACAGTTATACATTTATTTAATTCCTATAAATGACATTTTGGGCTTACTGAGTGGGCATGTACCTTTAAAGCGCTGGAAACGACAATTGTCGTCTGCTGTTTTACATATTTTGATATTTTCTCCTGAAAAACATACTGAGACGATTCTACTGCGCTGCCAAAACAGGTTTTTAAAAGAGATTAAAATATACAAAATGAGCAGACGGCAATTTTAATTTTCAGCGTTTTAATGTTTAAGGGGTAAACTATTGATATGGCACAACTTGAAGTACAGTATGCACTGCTACAGTATGTACCAAAACATTCAACAACATTACAGATTATGTATAGCAATATCAGAAAGATACAGTAACACATATACAAGACATCATTAATTCAAGTATACAGATTCCAGATATCTATGATCATTATAGATATATTGAACACTGATTGAAGAGCAATAGTTACAATAATTCCGCCACGGAAGCGGTGTCGCGCCTAAAAATGCCTTATCGGTACATCGCCAAGTATTGGCCACGGATCGAGTATATTAAAACATACAAATGACGTCATTGGGGAAACCGCTGACAAAATGTTCAATGTATGGAAGCCCAAACTTGTTAGATTTTTTTTGTCGTATTTCAGTACTTGCATTAATATGGGTATTAATATACGCTGGATGTGTTATACTGTCATTAATTTGTTCCCTGACTGTAAGTTATCACCTTAAATACTGACTTATTGACCCCCTTCCCTGAACGTAGAATTGACACTCATGTTGGCGTGTATTGGCCACCATAGACAAAAGGCCGAATTCGGGAATGTCACTAAAATCCGCTGTAAATCCATCGATAGAGAGAGAGAATGAGGATTAAACATCAGTTAGACCTACACGTGCGAGTTTTGTTTGCACAGGTGTCGGGTGAGTTCAAAAATAGGCTGTCGGAAGGTCAAACTTGATGTAGTTTGTGTGTTAAACGCGTCGCTTGTTTCGGAGAGTATTCGGAGGGGAGTTAACTCTGTTACTAAATTTAGCGATGACCGCACGATTTGTGCCGCAAATGGGGGCAAATCACGCGCAACAAAATAATCCGATGTATTTGTGTACGTAGAACATCCGTTGTTGATATTGTGCAGTGCAAGTAGTTTTTCATAATATTATTTTCAATTAGCGGTTGCGTATGACAGTTAAACGTTGAGTAACACAATGCATTTTGTTGTTATGGTTACTCCAAGATATCACTACCTACCATCGCATCGAGGGGGGTCTGGGGCGTGGCTAACTGTCGGAGGCGATGCCAATACATAGGTATACCCTATGTAAAAACGAATTGAAAACGAAGTGAAAAAGATCGTAGTGTATAGAAACTGTTATCGTTTGTCCGTATTGTACGTGAAAACGATATTTTCGTTTAAATATCCGGCTTTCTTACATTTCAGCCAGTAGTTTACATAAATATTACACCACTCGACATCAGTAGTTTACACCACTCTCGTGCTGACCATATATGGAGAAATGCCGTGTTTCCTTCGGCCAATCAAATTCTCAGACACACCTCCTGAATCGCGAGACAGTCGCCTTCACTACGATCCGCCTCCGGAAATTAATTCGCAAACTTCTTGGCCATATTGGCTTAATTTGCTTTGTTTTTTTTATAAAGTATCGTGTTTGAAATATATGAAAACGTTTATTGAACCAGGTAAGCTGATTATCTTGAAATAATGCCCACGTGATTGGATCCTATCGTTAAGCAAACTCGGTTCGCTATGCTCACTCGTAAGGACCCAATATCTCGTGTATTATTTCACGATAATAAACGATATTTCCACTATTTGAACGCCTGTCGTTTCTTTCAGCGCATCGTTCTCGCATCGTTTTCGTTGTTTTTAAATAGAAAATGTGTAAGCCAACGAAATCATCGTTTTCTAATTATAAAAGCGAAAGCCGTTTGTGTCTATTGTTCGTTTGTCGAACCAGGAACAAGTAATGAAAACTAGTCAAACCGTAGCGTTGAAAGAAACGACACGCCTTTATATAGTACAAACAATGAAGCTCGTATCTCTACATATTGGTGTACAAACCGGTCATTTTCACCTCGTTTTCCATTCGTTTTCTTTGGGTCCAGTAGCCGATTGAACCAGTATCTTGGTACAGTGGAAACTCTCTAAACCGGACACCCTGTGAGGTCCACAGGATGTCCGGTTTAGATATGTTCCACTGTAAATCAGACATTGGACTATGCCAATGTATGCGGCTCTGCTTTACGACCTTGTGAACAGTCATTATCATCATAAATATACACCAATGAAACACATTTATAGATTAAAGATTGCCTTCGTGTCCAGTTTAGAGACGTTCTACTGTAATTCGTACACTTTGAGTAATGTTCAATTCATGCATAAATAGAGCATCTTAAATGAGTGATGATTGAATATGATAGTTATTAAACGAGTTTACTGATTTAATAATAAACGAGGCTATGCAATCAGTCAACGAGTTTAATAAATATCATATTAAAGCATCACACATGTTAGATTATATGTATAGCATAAGCACATGATCATACATTGAAGCTGTACTGGTCACAAAACCTCTTTTCTGTAACAGGTATAACGGTATGGCATGTTCCTCAGATTTTAAACAAGTATTACTGGGTGCATAATAATATTTAGACAAGCACACATCAGCTGGGACCAGTTCAATCTGGTAATTCGGATGCAATAGCATTAAATGTCATCCGTAGAATATATAAGGCCGTCTGTTGGGGGATGGTTAATCAGTGTACAACGTGCTCACTAGTGCTATATACTCTCAATTTGGTTGGTTAGAAGGTCGGACCCACGCAGGGTCGCCTTGAGGTGCCGTTTGGTAGTTCTGGGCACGGGTGTTAACACGTTAGATATTTAGTCTAATTCCCCGACACGATCGATTGTGTGTCAGTAAATGTATGATTGCAGAACTACTCCGTTGTTCGTCTTACAGAGGTTCCATAAGGTGCAACTCAGATGGTGATCATAACAACGTTACACAAGCTCATTTTCATATTTATTACTCTAGTGTATTATGATTTTTATTGCACTCTGTTATTAAACTGTGAAAGTCCATTTTATGAAATACAAATAAATCATGACAACCGGGTTAAGCGTCTACATGGATAGCCAAAACCTACTTATGTATCCGGTAAAAACAAACAAGGCTTTGGAAAAAAAAACGAATGTAAATTTATGTTAAAAACTTCTTTTGCAGTGTGCAAAGGGTTGATGAAGTTTTTAACATAAATTTAAATTGCCGCTAAATAATAAGAAACACTCATGAACGGATTTAAAACTTAGACAAGTCCCGAATCCATTTTCATATTACTTCACCAGTAAATAGTGTAAAATAGCATACACAGTTTTTTCTCTCCTTAGAACCACTCTCAAAACCTACCTACGCGGATGCTTAACAGAGGAAGAACTTGCTATGGCCTTATGTAGATAAGTTCAGTTAGCATTTGTTTGTGCAATCGGCTGCTGGCGTATATTAACTCAGTAGGATTTGATTATATTTTGTTTTCATGATATGCACCGTATTCGTGGCTGTGACTGAGAAAATAGGTATTATGGGATTTGTGACCAGTGTAGCTCCTGATCAAATAGCACACTGCTGTAACCTGATAACGATCTATATTGCTTGTTCAGTGGAACCAAGACGGGTGTTTCATTGATGGAATGGCGAACAGTGCAGATCCCAGCGGATGCACAGGCTGATCTGGATCTACCCTGTTTGCAAAACCCATAAGCCCCATTTCACCAGTCACAGCCACATTTCAGTGACTGAATGACGAATAACACTGGCCCTGATCTGGGGCAAACTTGGTCATGAAGGATATAATTGAGACACGCCATGTGATTTTGTACCTTCGGACATCTGCGTAATTTCATGAAATTCATTTACAGAATTTACAATATTTTTCCGTAAATGGCGTCAAAAGTTGACACAATTTTCAGAGTACATGCGGAATAGAATTATATTCCTTCCGCATGTACTCTGCAAAATTTTGTAAACCTTTGACATTATTTATGAAAAATATTGTAAATTTTGTAAACGTATTTAATGAAATTACGCAGATGTTCGAAGGTACAAAATCATATGGCGTGTTTCATATGGTACATGTATATTTTGTCAGCCGGCGAACCATACATGTGGCTGTGACTGGAGAAATTGGGCGTATGGTTTTTGCGATCAGTGTAGATCCAGGTCAGGATCTGCACCGTTTGCCAATCCATCAATGAAACACCGGCCAGCATACTTCAACGTAACAAGCAATACGTTATCAGGCTACAGGATTGCGCTTTTTGATCGAGAGCTATATTGGTCATAAATCCCATAAGCCCACTTTCTTCAGTCACAACCACATATAGTGTACCTGCACAAGGTCCTCAAATCTGAGAAACAGCACGTTGTCATCATTGCGGTGTTCCCAGTATTGCAGCACGTGCAGCCACCAGGGACATGTACTTGCTGGAAAAGTATATTCATGTCATAATACTTTCAGACCAGGATTGTATTAACACTTGATTGATAGAAAAGTGTATTCATGTCCTAAAACTTTCAGACGAGGATTGTATTAACACTTGATAGATAGAAAAGTGTATTCATGTCATAATATTTTCAGACAAGGATTGTATTAACACTTGATAAATAGAAACGTGTATTCATGTCATAATACTTTCAGACGAGGATTGTATTGACACTTGATATAAACGTTTATTCATGTCATAATACTTTCAGACGACACTTGATAAAAACGTGTATTCATGTCGTAATATTTTTAGACAAGGATTTTATTAACACTTGATAGAAACGTGCATTCATGGCATAATACTTTCAGACAAGGATTGTATTAACACTTGATGGTGTCATACACGTATTACTTTCAGACTAGAAGGCCGCGGCCTGCATGTCGCGCCTTGTGGCGAGGCATGGACACTAAACAAAAAGATATAGTATAACGAAAAACTTTAACCAAAAAATTTAACCAAAAAACTTAACCAAAAACTTTAACCAAAAAACTTAACCAAAAACTTTCAAAAATAAAGTAATTTGACCTTGACATTGGGCACAGGGGCCGCACGGGAGGGGGTAGAATGAAAATATAGATGATGATAAACACCCATGCGAAGTTTCAAGGTAATGGGCAAAGCAGTTGCAGAGATATAGTATAACAAAAAAACAAAAAAATTTAACCAAAAAACTTAACCAAAAAACTTAACCAAAAACTTTAACCAAAAAACTTAACAAAAAACTTCAAAGTAATTTGACCTTGACATTGGGCACAGGGGCCGCACGGGAGGGGGGTAGAATGAAAATATAGATGATGATGAACACCCATATGAAGTTTCAAGGTAATGGGCAAAGCAGTTGCAGAGATATAGTATAACAAAAAACTTTAACCAAAACACTTAACCAAAAATTTTAACCAAAAAACTTAACCAAAAACTTCAAAGTAATTTGACCTTGACATTGGCACAGGGGCCGCACGGGAGGGGGGTAGAATGAAAATATAGATAGATAAACACCCATATGAAAGTTTCAAGGTAATGGGCAAAGCAGTTGCAGAGATATAGTATAACAAAAATCTTTAACCAAAAAAACTTAACCAAAAAAACTTTAACCAAAAAATTCCAAAAAACTTAACCAAAAACTTCAAAGTAATTTGACCTTGATTGACATTGGACAAAGGCCGCACGGGAGGGGGGTAGAATGAAAATATAGATGATGATAAACACCCAGTGAAGTTTCAAGGTAATGGTCAGCAGTTGCAGAGATATAGTATAACGAAAAACTTTAAGAACTTTAACAAAAAACTTAACAAAAAACTTAAACCAAAAAAACTTAACCAAAACTTTAACCAAAGAACTTAACAAAAAACTTAACCAAAAACTTTAACCAAAAAACTTAACCAAAAACTTCAAAGTAATTTGACCTTGACATTGGGCACAGGGGCCGCACGGGAGGGGGGTAGAATGAAAATATAGATGATGATAAACACCCATATGAAGTTTCAAGGTAATGGGCAAAGCAGTTAACAGAGATATAGTATAACAAAAAACTTTAACCAAAAAACTTAACCAACTTTTAACACTTCCAAAAAACTTAAACCAAAAACTTCAAAGTAATTTGACCTTGACATTGGACACAGGGGGGGGCAGAGGGGTGAAGAAAATATAGATGATATAAACAGTGAGTTTCAAGGTAATGGGCAAAGCAGTTGCAGAGATATGATAACGAACTTTAACCAAAAACTTTAACCAAAAAACTTAACCAAAAAACTTTAACAAAAACAAAAACTTTAACCAAACAACTTAACCAAAGAACTTAACCAAAAACTTTAACCAAAAAAAACTTAACCAAAAACTTTAAACAAACAATTAAACCAAAAACTTTAACCGGACACACGTAGTACAACGGTCCGAACTATCGCGCTTTCCGCAAGTGGGCGCGACAAAAAACTTAACCAAAAACTTTAACCAAAAAACTTAACCAAAAACTTCAAAGTAAAATGACCTTGACATTGCACAGGGGCCCGCACGGGAGGGGGTAGAATGATATAGATGATGATAAACACCCATGTGAAGTATCAAGGTAATGGGCAAAGCAGTTGCAGAGAGTATAACCGAAAAACTAACCAAAAAACTTAACAAAAAAAACTTAACCAAAAACTTTAACCAAAAAGCTCAACAAAAAACTTTAACCAAAAAACTTAACCAAAAAAGAACTTAACCAAAAACTTTAACCAAAGAACTAACCAAAAACTTTAAACAAAAAACTTAACCAAAAAACTTAACCAAAAACTTTAACCGGACACTACGTACGCCAAAGCCGACTCGCGCTTTCCGAATGGGCGCGCAAAAAACTTAACCAAAAACTTTAAACCAAAAAACTTAACCAAAAACTTAAATCTGACCTTGACATTGGGCACAGGGGCCCACTGGAGTAGAAAATATAGATGATGACACCCATGTGAACTACAAGTAATGGGCAAAGCAAAGTTGCGAGAATAGTATCGAAAAATTTAACCAAAAAACTTAACCAAAAAACTAACCAAAAACTTTAACCAAAGAACTAACGAAAAATTTAACCAAAAAACTTAACCAAAAAATTAACCAAAAACTTTAACCAAAGAACTCAACCAAAAACTTAAACCAAAAAATTAACCAAAAAAACTTAACCAAAAATTTAACCGGACTCCGTATGTACTACGTACTACGCCAAAGTGCCGACTATATCGCTTTCCGCAAGCGGGCGCACAAAAACTTAACCAACTTTAAAAACAAAAAACTCAAACCAAAAATCAAAGTAATTTGACCTTGACATTGGGCACAGGGGCCGCACGGAAGAGGGGTAGAATGAAAATATAGATGATGATAAACATCCATGTGAAGTTTCAAGGTAATGGGCAAAGCAGTTGCAGAGATATAGTATAACGAAAAACTTTAACCAAAAAACTTAACCAAAAACTTTAACCAAAAAACTTAACCAAAAAACTTAAAAGTAATTTGACCTTGACATTGGGCACAGGGGCCGCACGGGAGGGTGGTAGAATGAAAATATAGATGATGATAAACACCCATGTGAAGTTTCAAGGTAATGGGCAAAGCAGTTGCAGAGATATAGTATAACAAAAAACTTTAACCAAAAAACTTAACCTAAAACTTTAACCACAAAACTTAACCAAAAAACTTTACCAAAAACTTTAACCAAAGAACTTAACCAAAAAGTTCAAAGTAATTTGACCTTGACATTGGGCACAGGGGCCGCACGGGAGGGGGGTAGAATGAAAATATAGATGATGATAAACACCCATATGAAGTTTCAAGGTAATGGGCAAAGCAGTTGCAGAGATATAGTATAACGAAAAACTTTAACCAAAAAACTTAACCAAAAAACTTAACCAAAAACTTTAACCAAAAAACTTAACCGAACAACTTAACCAAAAAACTTAACCAAAAACTTTAACCAAAGAACTTAACCAAAAACTTTAACCAAAAAACTTAACCAAACACCTTAACCAAAAACTTTAACCGGACACACGTACGTACGTACGTACTTACGTACGTACGCCAAACGGCCGACTATATCGCGCTTTCCTCAAGCGGGCGCGACAATAAGGATTGTATTACCTGTAGCATTGTGTCATATAATTTCACACTTTTTTGCTTAGGCCCCGCACATGTATAACAATACAAACATTAAAAAAATCCATCACTGCGATGTGTTTTCTATCCCGAAACATGATCTCGACCAAACGGGTGCGGGCGTTGACAAACCGAAGAAAATACACTTTTCTACTCATTTAGCAATGTCTAATTTACTGATGACTGAGACACATGACTTTATCAAGCTATTTTGATATGCAAATAACTTAGGACATTTTATATTGTTCATATCAATTATATTCGTTACCGTAAAAAGTGGGCACGTTTACGTAAAACAGACAATAAATAGAGAATATCAGGCTAGTGTCCTTTGCTATCAAGTTTATTAGGCAAGGCTAGGAAACGCGTAGGAATTCCAAGGCTTGCCGAGGGATTCCTACCGTTTCCGAGCCGAGCATGATAAACTTGATATCAAAATACACTAGTCTGGTATTTTATTTATCAGGTAACGTACATAATGCGAACTTGTTTACGTTGCTTCATTACGCCGACGTAGTCATCCGATCAATGGAACGTCAGTTTTCACTTCGTTGTAACCCGGATGTTTGTATCAGGTCGACGCCTGACACAACGATATGTTACAGTCCCGCCTGCGATTCGCTTACCAAGAATTGCAATCCAGCGGTCCTTGAATTGCAATTCTTCCCCTCTGGAATTGCAGTCTAATTGCGGTCCAAACGCGGTCCGTTTTTGCGGTCATTCTTTTCGCGATACCGTTTGTGCGGTCATTCTTTCGCGGTCCAGTTTGTGCGGTCATTTATTCGCGATACCGTTTGTGCGGTCATTCTTTCGCTATTTGCGGTAAAAACTTACCGTATCATCGCATAGTACAGTTTGTTTACATTAATCAGTGATTATACAAACGTACTATACGAATATATACAAACATACGTATCCGATATCCGTTCGTATATACGATATATCCGTACGGATATGGTATGAATATAAAGTGGGTCATCGTGTGGTTAAAATATACCGATGCACCGGTTCATTTCGAATGTAAACATCCGGTTTTCATTTCGATCATCTGCCACAATTTTAAGTTTTTCAAAATGAATAAATGTTCAGTTTTACGATACAGAAACAATTTAAAACTGAGGATTGTGAAGTACGGTATCACAGTGCATATACATGTGTGTTCAATACAGTAATTCATCAGTACTTCATCATTGTACTCCGCACCACCGCCGGGGACACAAAACAATGATCCCCCACACACACCAGCCATCTACATTTGGCGTCCTAAAAGTTCCGGTCTATATCCCACAGTGGGAACAATGTGTATCACCACCACCACCAGTTTTTGTCTATGACTACACTACACCCCCCCCCCCCCCCCGACCACCACTTCTGTCTGTAACGCAGGATGACGTGGCCGACTAATCAAGTGCTAAACTAGTCCTGGTGCGATGACCGACTGATCAAGTGCTATACTAGACTTGGTGCGATGGCCGACTGATAAAGTTCTAAACTAGTCTTGGTGCGATGGCCGACTGATCAAGTTCTAAACTAGTCCTGGTGCGATGGCCGACTGATCAAGGGCTAAACTAGTCTCGGTGCGATGGCCGACTGATCAATGGCTAAACTATTCCTGGTGCGATGGTCGACTGATCAAGTTCTAAACTAGTCCTGGTGTGATGGCTGACTGATCAAGTGCTATACTCGGCATGGCCGACTGATCACGTGCTATACTGGGCATGGTGAGATGGCCAATTGATCAAGTGCTATGCTGGGCATGGTGCAATGGGCGACTGATCAAGCGCTATACTAGTTATGGTGCGATGGCAGACTGATCAAGTGCTCTACTAGTCCTGGTGCGATGGCCGACTGATCAAGTGCTATACTCGGCATGGCCGACTGATCACGTGCTATACTGGGCATGGTGAGATGGCCAACTGATCAAGTGCCATACTGGGCATGGTGCAATGGGCGACTAATCAAGCGCTATACTACTTATGGTGCGATGGTAGACTGATCAAGTGCTCTACTAGTCCTGGTGCGATGACCGACTGATCAAGGGCTAAACTAGTCCTGGTGCGATGGCCGACTGATCAAGTTCTATACTAGTCCTGGTGCGATGGCCGACTGATCAAGGGCTACACAAGTCCTGGTGCGATGGCCGACTGATCAAGGGCTAAACTAGTCCTGGAGCGATGGCCGACTGATCTAGTTCTATACTAGTCATGGTGAGATTGCCGACTGATCAAGTGCTAAACTAGTCCTGGTGGCTGGTGCGATGGCCGACTGATCAAGTTCTAAACTAGTCCTGGAGCAATGGCCGACTGATCAAGTTCTAAACTAGTCCTGGAGCGATGGCCGACTGATCAAGTTCTAAACTAGTCCTGGTGCGATGGCCGACAGATCGAGTGCTATACTTGTCCTGGTGCGATGGCCGACTGATCAAGGGCTAAACTAGTCCCGGTGCGATGGCCGACTGATCAAGTGCTATACTAGTCCTGGTGCGATGGCCGACTGAACAAGTTCTAAACTAGTCCTGGTGCGATGGCCGACTGATCAAGTTCTATACTAGTCCTGGTGAGATGGTAAACTGATCAAGTTTTAAACTAGTCCTGGTGCGATGGCCGACTGATCAAGTTCTAAACTAGTCCTGGAGCGATGTCCGACTGATCAAGTGCTAAACTAGTCCTGGTGTGATGGCCGACTGATCAAATCGCATGCCATAATAACTAGATGGCCATGGCCTGCATGTCGTGCCCGCCGAGGCATTTGATAGTACAAACAATTTTTTTTATTGCAACAAAGCTTTAGCCTGTTGACGTATAAACATGCCGCACCCGCCGAGGCTTTGATAGTATACCCAAAAACTTTAACTAAAAAACCCTTTAACCAAAAACTTTATCCTGAATGCACACCAATGTGCCAACTATATCGCTCTGTCTGCAAGCGGACCGAACAAAAACTTTAAGGGAAATTTCAAAGTAATTTGACCGTGACATTGGGCACATATAAATAATAATGAAAATGTGGGTGACAAATACACCGTATGTGAAGTTTCGAGTGAATTGGTGAAGCGGTTTCAGAGATATAGTGTTCTTAACGGTACATGCCCACTCAGTAGGCACAAAATGTTCTTCATATCAGAGACATCATCTGAGACATTTTCGGGCAAAATAAACATTAATTCACCATTAATACACATATTTATTGGCATTATTATACATTTTATATCAGACGTAAATTTCCACACTGCTATCAGGGGCGATAACCGTGTTTCCTTAAAATGTTACCAAGACATTACTATTTATTTTTTGATGTGGAATGATCATACTTTATAATCTGTCGAAAACATTATTTTTTCAGGGAAACACATTTAATTAGTATAAGTAATTAAAATATATCATGCCCCATTTGCCTATGAAAATAGCCTGATATCACCGCGTGTCACTATCAGAAAATGAAATAAACATTACTAAATGATTATATCCATATAACGGGCACTCGTAATGTTTAGAACTGGTGGAATAGTGACAAAAATTATACACTTATTTAATTCCTACAAATAACTGAGAATACACATAACTTTAATTGTTGTGCCTACTGAGTGGGTATGTACCTTTAATTAGCATAAATTATTAAAAACAAGAAATGTGTCTGTCGAACGCGGATGCCACCTGCAGCATATTTGAGAAACTGTGACAAAGTGGTTAACAGAAAAGTGTGACGGACGGACAGACGGACGGACGGAAGGACGGTCCAAACACTATATGCCACCCGTTTCTTCGAAACCCGGTGGCATAAAAATATCATGCCTCATTTGAATATGAAAATAGCTTCATACCACTGCTAGTCATTATCAGTAATATAAATATTACTAAATGATTATATATGGATAGCGGGCACACATAATTTTTAGAACTGGTGCAATAGTGACACAATTATACACTTATTTAATTGCTATAAAGAACAGTTTGTGCCTACTGAGTGGGCATGTACCTTTAAAAACTTTAACCTTAAATCAAAAAAATTTAACCGGACGCACGAAGTGACGTACATATGGATGTACGTACGTATGTAGGCCAATGTGACAACTATATCGCACTGTCCACATGCAGGCATGTCAAAAACTTTGAGGTAAATTTTCAAAGTAATTTGACCTCGATGTTGGGTACAGGGGTTGCAGGGGTTGAGCATAGAATGAAAATATGGATGATGATAAACACACATGTGAAGCTTCAAGTGAATTGGCGAAGCTGTTTCTGAGATATTGTGTTCTTAAAAACTTTAATCTACGGTAAATAAAAACCAGATGGCCATGGCCCGCATGTTGAGCCCACCGAGGCATTTGATGGTGTCGGAGTATATTTATTTGAAGTTTGAATTAACGTATGTAAAAGCTTTAACGCAAATTTGAAAGTCATTTGACCTTGATCTTGGGCATGTGGGTCGCATGCGTGGGCTATAATATGAAAATATGGATGATAATAAAGAATTATCTGAAGTTTGAAGCAAATCTGGGTAAGTGTTGTGGAGATATAAGGTATGCAAAAACTATAACAAAAATTTCAAAGTCATTTGACCTTGACCTTGGGGCACAGGGGCCGCATGAGTGGGACACAGAATGAATATATGGATGATGACTAATAAGCATTTGATGTTTCAAGTCAATGTGACTTAGGATATGGTATTTAAAAACATACACCGATTTCGGACGGACTGACGCACGGACGTCATTGTGATCACTAAGTCTCGCTTTCCGCAAGCAGGCTCGGCAAAAAAAATACAGATTGACGTCAATGTGCAGACTATAAAGCACTGTCCGCAGGCGGTCGCGACAACAATTGTCCAACCCCTTTTTAAAGGTGCAAGCCCACTCAGTAGGCTAAAAATGCTCTTTATGGGTAATTAATAAGTGTATAATTGTCACTATTCCACTAGTTATAAACAATTACGAGTGCCCGCTATACAGATATAATCATTTGGTAATATTTATTTTACTGATAGTGACGCGCGGTGGTATCGGTATTTTCATGTGCAAATGGGGCATGATATTTTATAATTATTTATACTATTAAATTAAATGCATCAACTGAAAAAAAATTTGACAGATTATAAAGTATGATCATCGCACATCAAAAAATAAATACAGAGAATAAATAGTAATGTCCGTTAACATTTAAGGAAACACGGTTATCGTCCCTGATATCAATGTGGAAATTTTCTTCTGATATAAAATGTATAATAATGCCAAACAATACGTGGGTAATGGTAAATGATCTGGCCAAAAAATGTCTCCGATGATGTCTCTGACATAAAGAACATTTTGTGCCTACTGAGTGGGCATGTACCTTTAACGCTAGCTCAACCCTGTTCAGTGAGACCTATGCATGTGTTAAGTTTCATAAACAATATTGCAAAGGGTGTTCGCGTTATGCTCCGGACAAATCAGTGCGCGAAAAAACAAAGGGAGATAACTAAACTAGAAAATGTGTTCATAGAACACGGATACCCCACATATCGCTTTGATAGTAAACAAGGCAAAATTCCAGTGTCCAAAAGGGAGAGATAATCCATGACACGGGGTTCAAATCAAAAATCGAAATAAACTTTCCGCATCTACTCATCATAAGGAAGCTACATATCAAATGTCAGTGCTGTAGCTATTACAAAAGTTTTACGAGTTACAAGGCAAAATTTTCAAATTCTAATTCAAAAAGAGGGAGATAATCCATGACTCGGGGGTCGAATGAAAATAAACTTTGCAAATCTACTCATCATAAGGACATACCAAGTTTCAGGTGTGTAGCTATTAGGGTTTAAAAGTTTTACGAGCTACAAGACAAAATTGGAAAATTCTAACTTGAAAAGGAGGAGATAATCCATGACCATGGGGTCGAATCAAACATACATGTACCAAGTTTCAGGTATGTAGCTATTACGGTTTAAAAGTTTTTTGATTTACTAGGTTGGTGACGGACGGAAGAACGGACAAGGTCAAGGGTAACACTAAATGCCCCCTCCACTATCGTAGTGAGGCAAAAGTTGTCATATACAAGTAACTTACCTTAATTAGAACAAAATGTCACTTAGTATATTATCCAATCCATTGTAATCTCTTGTTTCTCTAAATAAATGCGTCCAACAATCCCTGTAGCTGCTATCGTGATAAAAAATGTTAAAGATTCCGTCAGCGCCTCACATATTGATCTTAATATCCACCATTTTGATTCCAAGTACCAGAATAAAGATGTTTCCATGCGCCGTCGTAGTGTTATCTGTCAGATTCCGTTGTTTATTTGATCAAATTGATGGACAAATTTGTGTCCGCTAATGTCGCCAAGAGCATAATCTGTGACGTTGACTGTAATAATTTGGCATAACTTCTAGCTTGTGAATTTTTGGTTGAATGAAGTGATCACTATGGTGAATAAGTGTGTATTTGTGCCCGGTTTGCTCAGCAGGTAGAGCGATGGTGTGGTAAACCAGAGATCCCCGGTTCGATTCCGCGTTGGTGCACATCTTTCTCAACCTGTGACATTTAGCGCCCAACGTAGTTGCGGGAAGTAACTCTGCAGAATACTCCCGCATCGTCCGTACCGAGAGTTTATAATGGTGCTCTCCGTAGGTTTTCCCCTGCAAATAAAAGTACCAAATCACATCTGATTTGCACTTCAACTGTTAATTGTGAACATATTTTCTGTATTTTTCAATTGAAAGAAATGTCAGTATTATACTTATTCATTTCTGTGTAATAAGTACAAAAAAAAAATATGTCACAATTAACAGCTAAAGCGCGAATGAGATCCGATCCGGTACTCTGCAGGAAAAACCTATGGAGCACCGGAACTCTGGGTACGGACGATAATTGAGTATTCTGTTGCCCAAGAAAGGACCGCGACTGATAAATACTCCCAAATTGTACCCAAACATATGGAATTCGGAGACAAAAATTAAACATAGAATTTGAGGACGAATTTCAATTTGGCGGGAGAAGAATGTCACAGTACGCAACTGACCATGGGGATGAAGTGTGTATGATCTGTGCCTTGTTAGCTTGCTCGGTAGAGCCATGGGCATGGTACGGTAAACATGAGGTCCCTGGTTCGATTCCGGGCCGTTATTTATCTTTCTCAACTCTATGACACAAGTAAACCGTTTTATTTTAAAGAAATGGCTATCACCGGAATAAATATTATCTTCACAAAATTTTATTCGGGCCAATAGAAATCAACAGCCAGAACAGAACGTTTGCAGTAATATAATTCTAATTCCAAAATAAATTTTTAATATTTTTTTTATGATCAGGTTTCGAAAATTAAAATATGCTTTTCTTTTAAAATTATTATCAATATGTTCACCATGTTATTATTGTTAACATGCAATTCACAGTCTCCTTGCAGCTTGAAATTGAAAGACATTATGAAAAGTTGTGTTGATCTCAGAAATTGTCATGTCGACTATAGGATCGCGTCGAAATAATGTCAACATAATAGGAAAACGTAATTTGATACCGACGAAAACGTAAACAAAACGCAAAATTGATGCTTTGTTTTGCTATATTATACCGTAGACCACACATTATCATTTGCTTTTATATGAAAATAAATATATTGTCAGCATGGTGGTGTCTATTAATTTGTTCTTGATATTCGGAACGGCAGTGAGTGAGTGACGACATTTTGTTTTGTCCAAGAAATTGTCAAGGTCAATGTTTCACTGTTTGTCTCGCAATAACCCGCCGATTTATATTTGCGCACCAAAAAAAACAGATCACAAATACCGCTGACTTTCTAGTCACTTTGAATTAGATAGATGGGATAAAATTTTGGATTGGAACACGGATACGTTTGTCAACTATTTAGATTTTATTGCCGCATTGGTTAAGCAGAGCTGTCCGCTGGATTTACCGCAGAGCGCAGCGTAAAGCGGTCATTCTTTCGCAGTTTACAGACAAAAAGGAGCGTAAATTGCAATTAAAAGCGGAGCGCAGCGCTAACTGCGCTATAAGTATTGCAATTCCGCAACCAACTCTTTGGACCGCAGTCACATGATTGCAGTCCGATTGCGGTCCAATTGCAATTAATGGGAACGCGAATTGCAATCTTGCGCTCCAGGAATTGCAATTCGCCTGGTAAGAGAACCGCAGGCCACTCTGTATCAGTCAGTATGTATTCGGTCAATACCGGGCAGGTTACCTGATAAACAACGTGGACATGGTTTGTATATGTACCTTGGTCGTTCAGGAATAGGTCCATGTATTCTCGTAGTGACTTGGTCTGGTCTGAACCGAACCATCTCCACAGCTTGTAATACGACAATGCACAGGCGTTAGGATTCCTAACCAGATACACGATCTGTAGTGGATACAAGAACTACAGTGGATACTTTCACAAATTACAGTATTACATAAAGGATATTCAATCGAACATTTTCAATAGCGGGAAATAATACACAAGTGTGCGTCGGCTTCCGCGTAAGCAGCAAGTGCACGGGCGCCGACTGGCACGACCGTATTATTTCCGCTATTCAAACATATACGATGGAATATCCTATGTATTACACTTCCACGGCGGAGATGTATTCATGATTTCAAACGTGACGTCATGTAAACATTTTGAAATCAAAATTACGCAGCGGTTTCTATGAACTACATACATTTGAGTGCATGTTTTGAATGTGTTCAATTACATTAACATTGCAGATTAGTCGAGACGCTCCCCAAGTTTTTTCAATAACTGTAATTAAAAATAAACATATTGCATGGTAGCTCGTGGCTTTCAAGAAAGCACACGCGTACTTACGGGTGTTCTATTGTAAATAGTTGATTTACGGATTTTCTCTCACAGCGAAACCCGTACAAATAACTCGCACGAGTGTAATAAATATGTGTACAGCGTAGACTTGTTCCCGTTGTGAAATAATACGCCAGGTTTTATCATGTACATCTTGTAAATTTGAAAGCTTCATTTCGTTATGTTGAATGTTGAACAACAACTAGAGAAAAGATGGCTTCCATGGGAAAATTATTTCCCAGTTATATTATTTTTGGCAATTTACTAGTTCTACATTAAAGATATAGAAAATAGTAGGTTAGTGCCGTGAATGGGGAAAATATCTGGAAAGGCTTAAGAAACAGGATGGGCGAGGCTCCGCCGTTTCCGTGCCACGCTAGCTATTTTTTCCCATTCACGGCACTAACCTACTGTTCTATTTAACCCCAACAAATGCGTCCTCAAAATCGGAGAATCGACTAGCATGACAACTGCAAATATTCATACGCAGTAATTAGGTCGTATTGACAGGATATCAATATAATAATGTTAGGATATGCCGTGATATGCACGGGATAATACAGTTTACTAAATGTTGACCTACATGTACATGCAATATATAGGTTTGGGTATGCACTTCGGTTGCTCACAATTTTTGAATGGATCAAAGTGTAGCCGTAGATAACATTTTTGCATATTGTTGTAGAAAAAGGATCATATTCACCTCGATTTCCTGTAGTTTTCTCTTGTTTCGTTGAGAACCTTCAACACATATATTGGACCACCGATATGTTGTTCAAGTGCTCGTGTTAACTGTTTAGACCATTGCTAAGTTCCGCACTTAGTGCTCTATTTAATTTGGCCACCAATATCTTGGTTACGTCTTCGTGCTACACTTTAGATCATATGTATATTTCTAACATACTGTCTGCCAGTGTTCCACGTTTTACTGCCGACGAACTTTTAGCAGACACATTACATCTTAAAACTATTTAAATGTAAGTATTGTTTAACTAATAACAAAAAAAAACAACCTCCCCAAAATGTTTGGTTTGATGAAATTCCATCAAATATTGATTTAAAAGCGAAAAAAAAACTGAACCTGTCTAGATAGCTTGTAAACGATATAAATAAGAAAACAAAAGTTATAATTTGAAAATCGGTCCACAAATAACTTGAAGAAATTATTTAAAAAAAGTATATTTTAGCCCCCATGTTAAATTCCCATAGGAAAATGGGATAAATTTGATGGAATTTCTTCAAATATTTGGTTTTTCGGGAAGGTGACTTTTTTGTTATTGATGAAAAACTACTTACATTTATATATTTTTAAGATGTAACGTGCTTAATAGCAAAAATGTTAGTCGGCAGCAAAACACGGAACAGACAGT
>CM055271.1:80018830-80138518 GCA_029237695.1 Conchocele bisecta
CCTCACTCCCCACTTCATTTTTGCCCCATGTTAAATTTCCATAGGAAAATTGTTTATTCGTAATAAAATAAATATTGTCATCAACTACATTTTTTTTCGGGGCGGGGGGTGGGGGATGGGGGGAGGGTGACTTTTTGTTATTGATGAAAAAGTAATTATATTTAGATATTTTTATTTTTTTAGATTTAATATATTTAATAACCAAAAGTCTGTCGGCAGCAAAACGTGGAACAGACAGTAGAGAGGTACAGAATGATCAAAACAAGTATTATACTTATAATTGATCAAGGATACTGTTATCATATAATAAAACAATTCGCTTCGGTCAATATGACCGTCATCATTGCTTGAATAACGTAGTGTTATTGATGAAGTTACGTTTTATACCGTGCATCGTCAACATGGTGTTACAAAAAGTGAGATAAACAAAAACTATGAAAAATATTTGTATTTTCTTTCTAGAAAATATAAAATGTGAAGATCGAAAATTGTGTCATTATGTCTGGTTTTCCTGGAGCGTGCCCATATGAGACACGCCATGTGATTTTGTACATTCGGACATCTGCTTAATTTCATCAAATATGCTTACAAAATATACAATATTTTTCATAAATAAAGTCGAAAGTTGACAAAATGTACGTGAGGAATGTACTCTGAAAATTTTGTCAACTTTTGACGCCATTTACGTAAAATATTGTAAATTTTGTAACCGTATTTCATGACATTACGCATATGTCCGAAGGTACAAAATCACATGGCGTGTCTCATATGTTTTGTTAAAACACTGTGTTTCACTGGCTGAATATGCAAAGCTGAGACCATGTAGCTTTAAATTACTGACTGTTTTACACACCACTTCCACTGTTCGAACAATTCAACATTTACGCTTTGGAAAAGTGAACGCGAATGTGTTAGACGTCCCAATCACAGCTAAGGTTGTATAGAGACGTGCTACGCTTTGGAAAGTTGTACCAAATATCGCGACATCATCGGCAGAGACCGGATGAATGTGCTTGACTTGATTATCGCCAATCCTGGTATACACCGAGTTGTGGCTGTGACTGGAGAAATGGGGCTTATGTGATTTATGACCAATGTAGCTCCTGGTCAGATAGCACAGGTCTGATGCATGGTAGCAGTCTATATTGCTTGTTAGAAGCATTACAGGGGTTTCATTGGTGGAATGACGAACAATGCAGATTCTGATCAGTCTGTGCGGATGCATAGGCTGATCTGGATATTCACTGGTCGTAAAACCCATAAGCCCCATTTCTCCAGTCGCAGCCCCATTTCTGGTCGTATACCGGTGCAAGCGGCCAGCGTTGGCGTAATGGACCAATACCCGTATTTACTGCACACGAACAAGCGCTGACGTGTCTGCGTTTCGTCATGACACTGACGTCATATTGTCGACGTAACGACTAATGGAACGTGGGCAGTTTTAGTTGTAACCCGGATGTGCGTATCAAGTCCAGGCAGGATAAAACATGTTGCTATCAGGAGGCCTGTATTAGGTCAATGTATAAATAGCTATGTTTAGTGAAATGCATCATTTCATATACAATAGTTGGTGATTAAAATTATGCCGATTACTATACTGAATTTATTACATTATCAGAGCCATTCTTTTGGTTAGAAAATATTATATTTAAATAAAAAATATACATGTATATGCATGGATTAAAATTTCTCCCTCAAAGTACACTTAACGAGATAAGTGTGCTTAGAGATTTTTGTGAAATCGGCTACAGAATCTGTGTCTCCACAAAGCACAATTTATTTCACATGTCATGCTACTTTCCTTTTCTGTCCGTGTAGATGAGGCGACGTCTCCGGCCGTGGCGTTCAGCGCCCGGACGCTGTCGGACTTAACAACAGTGGTGGGCGACATACTCGTGTTTAGAGAGTGCGACCTGAACCTCGGCGACGGGTACGACGTCGGCACGGGCCGCTTCACCGTCCCAGTGTCCGGCGTCTACTTGTTCGGCATACAACTGTGTATGCTGTCCAAACGATGGAAGATGTTTCGACTCATGACGGACGATGGGGCGACGCTGCACACTTCGACGATAGCAACGGGACAACATTCGAATGGAGCAGCGTGCATGGCAGAAACAGCTGTTGTCTCCCTAGTCAAAAGTGAAGTCATTTTCGTCCAATGTAGCCACACAGGCAACGGCAATATGTACGAGGACTCTAGCTACTCTAATATGTTCAGCGGTGCCTTGATTCAGAAGTTGTAAACATGTTTGACGTGAGTTTCTTGCCATAAGCACGGTGTCTCATTATTCTTATTATATACGTACTTTCGTTTCCCATTGAATACAATACATGGAACATACATGTGTATGGAACGCAAGCCGTCAATATTTTGCCACATTGACGTATCGTGAGTTCATATTGGTCTGTGCCGGAACTTAAGTTTCACCACCTCGTAAAATAGTTCCTTCTAAATCATCACTTATTTGTATACTTCTTTAATACAGTGAAAACGCGATGGCTCGAAATGCCACAGGCCTGCATATTTTGTTCGAGTGATCGCATCTTTCGAGCCATCGCATCTTGCGATTTTGGTATATTTGTCGACTACTGTACCCGTCGAATTTAGGAAATAACGAATCATAATAGAGTGTATCCATGTTTTAGATGATAATTGTATTTATTCGCAGATTAAAGTTATGATGTGGAATTCAAAAAATTATTTTTAAATGTATTTACAAAGCTATCTTTATTTCAATTTTTATCAAAAGATCCAGTATTTACTATAAATAGTGGCGCACATAAGTAATGTCGCAGGTGGTTGTGACGTCAGTCGGAACAGTGGGGTATGGGCCTAGCTCAAATGATGTTGTTTACGGCGCCCATAAAAAATCGGGAATCAGTCATGAATCGTAAAATATTGCGACGCTTTAGGCTACTTAGTTTGTGACCAGTATAAACGCTGATCAACGTACAGACACCTGCAACTTGATCTGGGTTTACTATTTCATTATATTATGCATCATGAATAGCTGTCGAGGACGGACATTTCACGTCCTGAAATGAATATGCAGGCCGATTTAATGCTGCAGTGATCGGAAATTCAGTAAGAGCAAATCATTTTTGTCACGATCAGTCATTTCTGCCTAACTTGGAAGTGTGGTATTATTAATGGGAGTTTTTCGTTGTAACTTCCGAGTAGCCACTCGAATAACACGAGGACCACTAGAACAAGCATAGTACCGCCGTGTATTATTTTCTCTTTTTATGTCGTCTTCAAAATATGTGAAACACATTCAATTTTTCATGTAACGAAAATGAAATAAAATATACATATACCGTGCCAAGAGAACCTGCTGAAAATGCCACCTGGGGCCCGTTTCACTAAACAAGTTCGTAAGTGCTGACTTTGCCTGTAGAAAAACATTTACACTGACGGCCGATGCTGGAAACTCTTGTTGATATGTTCACTTGTACTGATGTGCGTCTGTACGTGCAAAATGGTAACGTTAATTACCCACGTAACCTTATTAGTAGAAATATTCGTACGAACATTTTTATCGCAAGGAGTTTAGTGAAACGGGCCCCTCCCTGGTTGTCATCCCTTAAATACGTGTACTTTAGTTGAGCGCAAGCTACACAAATACAGCCCGTGTCAGGTTTAAACCAACGAACACATTGTTTCCTAATTTCAAAAACAAAACCGGTGTCAAAACGATGTACATGTATAAACGATAGGCAATTGCTTGTTTGTGGACCAGGAACAAATCGTATCATTGTATTCTGCATCCGGCCCCCTCGTGGCGGGCAGTAACTCTGAGAAAATCCCGTACACTACACTTCATACTTCAGCACCATAGGCATTCGGCGTGTTTCGGCTTTCATTGGTATAACTATATATATGAACAAGGCTTATAGCTTTGGTCGGACACGACCTCGTACCACAACAATCAGCGATTTCATTAACGCTAATGTAAATCTTTTGGCGAAATGTGCATATGCTCATTTGAGAATTATTGTTATATTGCTGAAATATCACAATTAGAACATAATTATGCAAAGAATATCGAATTACAATTGGTTTTCCTAGGTCTGACACGACCTCCCATCATAATGAAATAATGTATATGTTCATATGTTCATTTGCGAATTATCGTTATCCTGCAGAATACATTTATTACACTCTTGCAAATTATTTGCACGGGTTTCGCTGTGAGAAAATCCATAATCAACTCGTTACAAATAATACATCGTGAAGAGAACACCCGTATTTGCGCGCCTGTTTTCTTGGAAACCACAAGCTACCATGTTTAATTTTATTACAGTCATATAAAGTTATTTGAACATTTGGAAAGGGTCTCGACTAATCTAGAATGTTAATGTGATTGAACACATTCCAAGCATGCACTCGAATATATCTGATTCATAGAAACAGCTGCGTAATTTGGATTTCAAAAAGTTTACATGACGTCACATTGACGTCACACAACGTAACATCAAAGCGCGGCAAAACACGTCATTGTATAGCTATGCATGCGCACATCTCAATTCATTTATTATAATCTCAAAAATAGACTAAATGTGCATATGTATCCGCCGTGGAAGTGTAATAAATAGGATATTTCATCGTACATGTTTGAATAGCGGAAATAATACACTCGTGTCCGTCGGCATCCGTGCAAGCAAATCGTTCGCTACGCTCACACGTTGCTTACACGGAAGCCGACGCACACTCGTGTATTATTACCCGCTATTACAAATGTACGATGGAATATACTCTATATAATACATAGAAAATTACATGTATTATGTTATTTTGTTACAATACGAGCTTGTGTTTTACCAGAAGTTGCATACATGTACCTTATAATAAATACCATAGCAAATGGCGTTATCTAATCTCAAGGGAAGTAATCAAGTTGATGTATTCAGTAGTACCAGAGCCATTCACTTATAGCAGTACCGGCGGCGAAAGCCGAAACACGCCGAATGCCTGTGTTCAGCACATGCGAATATATATATCTGCTATAAACACTAGTGCTGCTCTCCGTGAGAGCGTAAAATCAAAATAGGCGCCAGATTCCTGACGAATTCTCATTCAGCTACATGCAGAAGATACTGCATAAACACAGTTTCGTATAGTAAACGGTGCAAGAGATGCGTTTATGCGATAGTTGTAAGTATATGTAGAGCTGAGTGGCATCTCGTCAAGAAACCGGCATGTTCCGCCGGTGCCGAGTATAGCACATGTGACAAGTGACGCACAGTTAGTACCCGTAGACATACCAACCATGGGCATGTAGTTGCAAACGGTTGCAACCATATCCGATAAATATATACAGTGACACCTAGTTAAACGGGACACCCTGTGAGGTCCCCCAGGGTGTCCGGTTTAGCGAGGTTTCACTGTAAATCAGGCATTAAATTATTCCGAGCCATAGTTTTGTGCTGTGCGATCATGAGCAGGCATTATCACCTGAGATATATGACCAAGAAACCCATCAAAATTATGATCACATACATTTCTTGTAGTCCGCTTTAGAGGTTCCAGTCTACCAAACTTCGCAGTACGCAACAGCCTGCGTTATTCTTGTCAAGATAATAAAAGCTTTTGCATATTTAATCGCATTATCAATTTGCAAGCTGTAGCAATGCTCAGGCTCAGTCGATCAAGTTCACAGGTTAATCTATGTAGAAAGTTAACAATTGTAAAAACAAAGAGCGTCGCTGCTATAACCAGGTAATTGTTATTCGGATGTGGACTTTATCACAAGTGCGACTGTACATTATGGCATATCTGTAAACATTCTTAATTAGTAGTACATACTTTGTAGATAAAGTATACATGACAGCTTGCACACACACAACTGCCTGTGTTCATCTTGCCAGGATTATCAACGTTTCTGAACATATATTGTTACATGGTTTCCGTTGTTTATATGTGCAA
Organism: Conchocele bisecta; assembly: GCA_029237695.1. NCBI lineage: Eukaryota > Metazoa > Mollusca > Bivalvia > Lucinida > Thyasiridae > Conchocele > Conchocele bisecta. Next base: position 80,024,757 of record CM055271.1, read on the forward strand.
ACATAGAGCGCGTGCTGTTTGCATATAGCTTTAGGCAATGCTCATTCCGGGGCCGCGCGTAATGGAAGTGCCTTCATGACGTCACTACAACTTCATGACGTTACTAACAAACATGCTGCAAAGTACATACGTCAATTTCGCCCAGATCCTAATTTTATCTCCTCATATTGGTGTCATGATGTTATCTTAAATACATGACGATTTTGGCTGGCCATGGAACGTCATCATGCGATTTATTACAAGACAGACTTGCATATCACGAGCCATTGACGCCTCGGAGTCCGAATCCGAGTTAATGTGTGCCCGAGGCCGCTAATGTCCGTGGCGTGTGTCACACTGGCCAGCTGGTAGTCCAGGCAAGTTAGCAGCATAAATGGCAAAACCCAAAACAAATTGCAACAAAAGTTTTTTTTAAATTTGTGTATTATACAAACATGTCTGAATGACATACTAAAAGTCTACAAAAATAAAAAATGTACTTTTATATTTTTTTTTGCATTTACAATATACATGTCATTTTTTACTTTTTTGTTACATATGATTTCGACAAAAACGACACTGCATTGCATCTGGACCTTCTACTTGTGTTTTGATGGCATGTTTACAGAATATATTGTATTACAAAGCATATCAAAACATGTAGCAGTACAAATTATTCATTATATGGAAATTGGAATGAAAATATAACAAAAAATTACCCCACCCACCTGTTTTTGCATTAGGAATTTCTGCTAATTTCAACTGTTGACTGTACGTGTAATACATACACAGAATTCTGCATTTCCAAATCGATTAGATGTTAACATTATTCTTTCACTGGCAGTGTATTGAAGAAATCAAAACAAATATATACTGGTAGCTAGTATGCTGTCTTCCTGACACATGCAAACTAGAACAAGTGAGCTAGGGCTTACGGATACCCTGGCCGCCGCCTCTACCGACTACCAAATAGTTTCTAAGTCTATAACATTGACATTGAGTCTAACCTGGGTCAGACGTTGGTGGATTTGGTACAGCATGATAGAGGAGGACCATCAGAGCAATGCATGTGTGAAATATCAAGTTTCGTGAAAGGAAACGGAAATTATTAGCCTTCACCTGGCGTTATGTTTTCGACTTACGGACGGAGGACGGACGGACGACCAGGCGGAAAGGATATAACTATATACCCCTCGACATACTTCGTATGCTGGGGCATAATAATGGTCTGACATGGACTTGTTAATTTAGAGCTGACTCATATTAATAAACAAATGTAGTATATGACAAACAATATAGCATTCACACAAGAAAGATATTAGACACATAACCACGTGTTCATGTATGATAACACATACATGTACTTGAAGGCAATGGCTTGCATAGTCATTTCAATGTGTCATCCGATTGACCTTTTTTTCTATTGCATAACTTCATTGTCGTTAAGGTTGTGTGCTTACATGTAGTAACTACATGTAAGCATGTGTCGCACAATCATACTTATGTGTACTGGACACGTGTCATGAATATATGTGTATGCATGTAGCACTGCATATATGCAAAAGCAACACCAAACATCTAGCTATTTCAATAAAACCACCACAGTATGCCTATTATGTAAAAGATCAAGCGGACAGTTCACGTTTGATATGTCTACACAGTCATGCCCATTGTTGTTTTCGACATATCCATCCAATTTATGGGCTATATAGTATATCGATATCGGAATCACATGTATCTAAGTGATTCTCGTTTTCGTCAAGTCCTAAGCCGTGTATCGCCATCGCATTTAGACAACTGACGCCTTTACATTCTGCACACATCTGCGAACATGCTATTCCGTGTTTTCGGCACGTGCAACGGGACGTTCGACAGTCAGATTTACATTTGCATCTAAATAATTTGATCAAATGTTCCGGAGCAGGTTCCTTGTCAGTTTGTACCGCTACCAACTGTCCATCCTTAACTTTCCATCCCCAATTCTCAGGCGGTAAAGCATCATTCCCCTTCCATACCTGAACCTGATGGTACACTCGAAGGGAATGATAGCGTGTAGCTGCTGAGGTTGGCGGTAGATTTTCGGGTTTCACGAAAGTTGCACGCCCTGCATTTATGGATCCACCATATAACATCGTCAGCCCTTTCTCACCGGCTTGAACAACATCATGCGCGCTCACACACGCATCATTCCTGAAAACAGCTGCATACTCGCGGAATTGTTGATGATTTCGGTATTTCTTAAGTGACACGCCTTTGCCCAATCCAAATACACGAGAGGTTGTGTCGCAACCTAAGATGGCATGTACAAACAGCAAGTCTTTACAGAGATCGACACCGAGCTCAGACTTTGTTTGATTTATGTCCCACAATTTTACAGTTGTTTTCATGCCTTTCCGTTGTGCAGGGTTAAAGTATATAGGATTATCATTCAGGGATGCATGGTAACATAGCAGAACTAACAAGTCGGTGTCTTCAGCAACCACTACCGTTCTTGTTTTACGTGAGATCTCTACTGCTGTTTGAACTATCAGCACGTCCGCATCGCCTGCTGCATGTAGGGCCGTTATGTCATTCGCTAACAGGCTTTCCCTCAGCAAGTTTATGAATTTTTGCTTGTTTTCAGGATTTGCAAGAAATTCATCCTTTTTCATATCTAGCGGCATGTCACTTGAACATGTGATTGTTCTTCCAACCTGACCTCTATTTCGACGCAGATGAACTGAATCCTTCGTTGAAGGATCTGTGTGTAACCATCAAACACAACAATCGCCTCGGTGCCATATTTCTGACTTACATATTTCACATACATGTCTATTATTTATTTGTAGGAGGACCCCCGTTGCCATGGTAGTAGATGTAGCAAGTTACCATCATCTAACACATACTGACAGAGTCCTTCGGCTGTTGCAGGTTGAAGTTCAAACTCATTCCATATGGCATTAGCTAGCTGTGGTTTATTCGCTGCCCTCATGTTACCATCACCGTCAAACAGTGACGCGGGATGTGTAGCAAGTTCGAATGTAAATGCATCAGCTAATTCATCGTTTGAGTTCCCATCAACAGCAGATATAAGTCGCTGGAATAGTATGTCACTACATCATCATCTATTTTCAAGCAATGTCTATCATTGAGAGTGATCGTTTGCTCTTTCTTCTTAAACACAAACTCATTGATAAAGCAGCCTTGCATTGATCTGACAATATTTTCTCCGACATGCCTTGCACTGTCTACATTTACTGTTTCAGCAGCATTCAACCCAGTAGATATACTGTGCAAAGATGGATCATCTCCAAATGGGTCCCTAGATTCATGGAATGTTGCGTTGTCGTTCATGTCATCAGAGTATTTTGCTATCCTCGCCTGGCTACAGTCTTTATGCTGTTCACTGGAGATGTATGAAGTGCCACTGAATTCCTCCATTGATTTCATTTACATCAGCACAAGCGGCATTGATAGTAGCCAAATTGTTCTTTGAGTCTCGGTCATGCCCCTTCCTCGTGTTAGGCCGCCGGATGTTTTCAAACTTCGCATTAACACTTGCTCTATCACGAAATCAGTGGACAAACCGGCCCAGTACCTATTGCTCCTTCTTATCACATGATAACCTGCTTGGAATAATGCATGTACGCTTGGATGTGTGGTCGCTAACTTAGCCATGTTTTGCAAGTACAAGAATACACACTTGGTATATAAGCAATGTCCTGATGCTGCGAATTATGGAAGCATTTCTGAGAGTGAGTGCAAATGAAGCTCCCAATAGCATATCCGTTCTGCTTTGATAAACTGTCGAAGATTGGCAATCATTTCGAGATACTGTAGCCATAGTTTCGATGTTCGTGATTCATAAAGTTTTTGCTTGCTTTCAGCTAGATTGTGTTTTACCTTGTCAAATATTGGATTGCTGCATGCTTCTTTCAACTCAATTTCACCATCAACTAATCTGTCGATAATACATGCTATACTATCCAAGTCACTTTGGCTCTCATCACCTACATTGTCCTGCTCTTCGGGCATCTCTATATCGGTCACACATTGTTCACATTATACAGTGTTGTCACTTATTTGAGTTTCAGCAAACGTTTCTAGATTTGTGGTGACATTTTCCACTACTGAATCATCTGATTGTGTTTATACTACTATAGTTTTCGCAGCAGTAGTTTTCTCCACGACTTCATTTACTGTGTACTCAAGTATGCTCAACATTTTGTTCTCCGACTCCTAGTGGGCAGATTTCGTCTAGTTGGTCTGATAGACAATATTCTACTGTTTCTCGGTCATTCATGTCTGTCAAGGGAGCATCTTTCGTGTTTGTAGTACCATCTTCACAGGAAAGTGGAAGGTCATATGTATTTACTGTAAATAGTTTCTGGTTACTCACAATAAATGTAAAAATAATCACATCAATTAATGAATAATAAAAAGAAATACGAGGCCACTATAATGACATCCCATGTAAATTTAGTGGGTGGGGTAATGCTATGTTATACATCTACTTTATTGTTGATTTTGGAAACCAAAAAATATAGATATGTGCTGAACTTGATTATGAATGAATAATATGTATCATATCATTGTTTTTCTCGGACTTATCATGATTTGTGGAATAGTTTATGTAAGAGAAGCAATATGATCAAAATTGACGATTTCCAACTTTTGAAAAAAAGGCTATATTTAAAATCTCAAAAAAATATAAAAAAGTACATTTTTTATTTTTATAGACTTTTAGTATGTTTTATATAAATGTTTGATAAGTCCAAATAAAAAGAGAAACCTTTTGTTGCAATTTGTTTTGGGTCATGCTACAATTGGTCTGGACTATGGTAGATGCATAGTTTTACTGCATATTATTCCGCTTAAATCCATGCATTCGAATACTTCCATTATTAATCAGTTGTTGCTACGTGTAATCCCACTAAAGTATCATTGAAACGGTACATTTTCCAGAAAATCTTGCCACCAATATTTCCCGATTCGCGTGTCCGCCATTTTGGAATTGAAATCGACGACACGGAGCACCTGCAGCACGCGCGGCCCCGGAATATGCATACCGAAAATTATCTACGTGAATGGGACGATTTATAAAAGTACTGAAAATACTGAATATAATGCTCAAATTACATTAGTTTCTTGTTGGTAATGTAACAATAACGTTTGTAAATATAATGTTTGATCATGTCCAGCCGTGTGCAAACGTTTGCTGTGGCCCGAGGAAACTGTTTGAAACCATGGCTTGTGGCCCGAGGAAACTGTTTGAACCCGCGGCCTGCGGCCTTGGGATCAAACAGTTCCCTCGGGCCACAGCAAACGTTTGTACACGGCTGGACATGATCAAACATTATATTGACACCGCCAATTCACAATGAAGCTGCTTGTTTTCAATCACAATATATTTACACCTTCTATAAATCCATAATGCAAACGCCCGTTCGACGTATTGCGTTTACATCCCAATATAATACATTAGACACACGAGAGAGAGAGAGAGAGAGAGAGAGAGAGAGGGGGAGAGAGTATATGCAGTTTAATCATGGTTTTAACTTTGTGACGCCATTGATTGTCACCTGTTCGTGACAGTTACAAGTTTCCACAATGCAGCTCAAGTTCATAGAATGATGTTCTTGGATGGACGCATCATTGCATCTACACGGTAACTGATATCACTACGTCCAACTGATGTAACATTTCCCAAAAGTGTAACACATATACATATACTGCCTATCCTCTGTAGCTTGGTCATTGTTCTCACTGACTTTCACTGGACATAAACAGATTGTCTCGTAATATACAAAACGATTACAAGTGGTGCATATGGACTTCTCAAGCTAATCCCAAGTTCATGTGTGCCAAACTCGCAACGTATTTTTTCAAAAAATGTGCGTGCCATATGTTCACTTGCATGTCTGCCGTGCATTTAATTATGTTCCTGCCAGGTATTTGGAAGCTGTTTCAATGGACTAAACAAAATGAGATAGATAATTTTGAACATACATGGCAATTTCACAGTCTTGAAAAGTTCCTTGAAAAGTTTGCCATACCACATCGCGTGCTCAAGTTACGTTTAAAACGGATCACCGCCACTACACGCATTCAAATCCCGATACTATTACCTGATTGCCAGTTTTCGAACCAATTGATCATGTACACGCGGTGACATATGTCGTGTCACATGAAATTACATCAACACGGCGGGACATCTGTCTCCAAATATAACTGTGCAAGTACTGCAACATTTAATGATTAATTTAATATATATTGACGGAAGCGATGGGTCGGGACAACCAATAAGTTAGTTATAGTTCACATATTGACGTTTTAGTATACTAAGCTATTAAAAATTCAATATCTGAACTACATGTACAACTAACTATTACATACACATCAGATAACCTATAAATATTGTCAGGTGCGGTGGCCCGTTTCACTAAACTTCGTACGACTAAAATGTTAGGATCGTCTGGACATTTCAATTGATGGATTTACATTTATGCTCAGTAAATGTAAATCCAGTAATTATCTACAAGAACACATTGTTAATGTGAAATTTAAGGACTATCATAAGTTTGCACTTATGAATACTTTAGTCGTACGAAGCTTAGTGAAACGGCCCCCTGATATCTACATGTAACTGGTAGCATTAAAACTATAATAACAAAATAAAAGGCCAAACCTACACAGTATACACTTCCGTCTTCCCTAATCCGGCCAATAATTATATATTTCTTTATTTCAAAATAGTTTAATATTGCTCTTGAAATCAAGCAGACTGATTGGCTGAGCCTGAGCTGTGCAGACTTATCGCAGGTGGGTGTGTATTCCGGGTTGCTACCCAACCACAACTAGTTTATGCCTTATTTAACGTCTGCCGTAGACCCACTTGATGTGCTCCATTATGGTAATACAACATTGAAATGTCCACCATATACCAGAACCACTACACGTGTATATATCAGGTAACGAGCTTTGCATTGGCCGAATACGTCCGGACTGATAACAGAATGTCGTATCAGGCATTGACCATTGACCTGATACGAATATCATCCGGGTTACTACAAATTGAAAACTAACGTTTTATTGGTCGAACAGCGTCACATGACGTTACCAAATTATGTCGGCGGAATGACGTCACGGAAACATGTCCCCAATCTTTTCAACGAAAACAACGTCGTAATTTCTCCTTGCATATGTGCTCATTATGTAGCCAGAAACGTTACCTGACACATAGACATCGTGCCAGTGTCTTTTGATCAAGTTTATCAGGCTCGACTCCGAAACGGTAGGAATTCATCGGCAAGCCTCGGAATTCCTACGCCTTTCCTAACATTGTGTGATAAACTTGATATCAAAAGACACTAGCCTGTTATTCTCTATTTAACAGTCTCAGCTGGGTCGCGTTTCACTAAGCTTCGTACAATTAAAATGTTCGTAAGTGAAAAATTATGATTGTCTGTCAATTTCACATTAACAATATTTTCTTATAAACAATTATTGGAGTTACATTTATTGAGAATATGCAGCCTATGCTCAATAAATGTAAATCTATCAATTGCAATTTCCAGACGATCCTAACTTTGCACTTACGAACATTTTAGTCGTACGAAGTTTAGTGAAACGCGCCCCTGGTGTCTCATATAGCCAATGTGTGGATTTTCGCTTCATACACGGTAAATGGCATCTATATTAATAAATCAATCGCAACTTTTATTTTATCACATTTCAAAGAAAAATCGTTAAATTCAAGTACAAGTACAAGCTATCAGAAACTGTGATAATTTGGCTTCTCATAATTTGGCATTTTCGCTATGCATTTACTATACAAGACAAACTGTTATATTTTTGTTGTGATATAGCAATACTATACCAAATTTAGAAAACAATTCACATTTATATACGCTAGTGTAATTAATTTAATTTTCAGCCAGTAGTTGACAAACATCTAACGATAAATTACACCACGGGGCAGCAGTAGTTTACACCACTCTCGTTTTTACCGTATATGGTGAAATTTCGTCAATAACGTCGTAATAATGCGTTTTATTATATACCTACCCATGAAATACATAGTTATACGATTTAAATAAAAGTCCTATGTTCTCATCGATGAAATAAACATCTTCCGGTGAAAATACGACTACTTCCGCTATCTATATTCATAACGCGCACCTGCAGTGCCGGACTGCAAATAGGCTGCAAATACACATTCATTACCGTATACAGTCTAAAAAACTGCTAATTTCCATGGAGCGGTATATAATAAAAAGAATATTCATATTTTTACAACGAATATGACATATAGTTCATCTCGTGGTGTGAAATATCCATATTTCACTCGTGCCTATATGTCATATATGTCATATTCGTTGCAAAATTATGAATATCCTCTCTTTCTTCGACCACTATAATTATCTTAGACAAACCATCTGAATCGCGAGACAGTCGCCGTCACTACGGCCCGCTTCCAGAAATTAATTCGCGCATCTCTTTGCCATATTTGAAACTCGGTTGATTCGCTTTGTTTTTATGAAGAACCAATAGTGAAATATGAGAGCATACTCATTTAACCACGAGAGCTGATTTTCTTGAAGCAATGCATATCTGAGACCCAGCTCCTTTAAAGGTATGTTTTTGTTCTCAAAAATATGAAAATTACTTGCAAAAAGTGCAGATCCTGATGAGACGGCTCGTCACGCCTATCCCACTATACAGGCCTGTGGTGTTGAAAGGGTTAATTAAATGTACATGCCCACTCAGTAGGTTATAATATAGGAAGACATAGGTGACGCATTTAATTAGTATAAATAATTAAAAAATAATTGCCTGGTCCTGTTGCTCGCCCAAATAAACGGCAGCAGATTTGATACTTCTGGTTACAGATTTTCCTCTTCTCTTGAAGAAAGTTGTCTTGCGCTTCCTGTATGTTCATAATTCCAGGTAAATCCAGGTATATAAAGGTAAATCCAGATCACAGAGTCCAGCTTGTTACAGTTTGACTGCTACTCACTGAATGACATCAGTGACTGAACTTTTCAACTTCTTTCTCTACTGGCCAGCAACCTGTGATGCAACATTCTCTTAATCACCTATTAAGTTAATGGTCAGTTGTATTTCAATATTTAGTCTAGGCCCTATTAAAACAACTGACCATCAGGTTCAACTGTACTATGCATGGAGTCGGCAGACTAGCCAGAAAGTCAGTGCCCAGTCTAGTGTTCCGCGCAGCCTGATCAGGGTCTACAGTGATTGCTATGCAGAAATAGCAAGCGCCAGAATGTTGTTTGTACCCAATATCGTAGACCTGTCTGTACCCAACAGTGCAGACCCAGATCAGACTGCACACCTGTGCAGCAATCTGGTATCTGCTGGGCACATCATCTGAAACATGCACATCAACTCCTGCAATAGTAATACACTTCACCTGCAGTGGTTATCTCCCCTGCATTGGCTAGCTGTGTTTGTAGTCTGCAATACACCTGCGATAGCCTATATCTGAAGGCAAGTCTTGCTGCATGCCACACAGGTCAGATTAGCAACTGCATTTGCATGTGTTGCCACACCACTGCTAATGTTGTGGGTTTGAGTCTATTTTTGGTGGTATATCTGCGGACAAACATGCCGAACATCCAGTTAAAGCAGCATAGAAAGTATAAAAAAATACATGTACGCCATATGATAATTTTCTTTTTTATAAATTTAGGGTTAACACTGGGTGCAGGAGGCAGATTGGCACATAGCTAGTGTTGGTCGTGCATTCAGGAAATGTGACTCGTGACTGGTGACCCGACAATGCAGGAAAAATCATAACATGAATATCCGTAGTGTTGTTATACGTCGCCATAGCTTCATTCTCGGCTGTCCTTGATGATTGAATAAGTGACACATGGTACTTGTTAGTTCAATATTGTCACCATATGAAAAATATATCTGAAAAAGTGCTCGCATTTGGTTCCGACATTTGAAATTTTAATTTGAAATTTAATAAATATATTTAATTTTCGGAATTTTATAGGGACTGTATGTCTTTTGTAAACAGGGGGATATTAAAGCGGATAATGTAATTCACTGGTTTCCAAGACAGTGTTGTGAAAGTCATGCCTCTTATGACCGTCGTGTAGTTGGTCTATATAAGAGGAATTTTCTGGAAATTAACAAATACGTTTATGTTCTAAAACCTATTTAGTTAATAATGAAAATTATTTCAAAATGAGTTGTAAAGGTATTAACAAATCCCAAGTAAAAGAACCATAATATATATTTCGCACCGCCATTAAAGAAGGAAAATCTGTCTCGAGTGAAAATGTCGGTTTCCTTGTAAAAAATAACATGGTGCTAACATATAATCAACAAAAAAGTGCATTTTCATACTTATATTGTAAGCGCAAAGTACTAGATGATGGTATAAACACTGTTCCCCTTGACATTGTTGTTAGCCACGGTTTAACGACTCTTGGACTTAGTATGGATGAAGCGGGATTTTGAACACAGTTTATATATTGTATTGTACATGTGACTGTAAATGATAAATAACAGTCAAGAAACACAAAAATTGTCGGCATGTAAACCAACTAAATTTTAAAGTTACAACACAGTCGAGAAATCCGAATGATAACAATATTACAATAATGAACTAGAGACGGTAACTCCGTAAACGCATGGAAAAGTCCAGCGACTATACATAACACGTAGTCCTTCACTGAGATGTACACATATATCCTCTCCTCTCATAAAGCGTGCAACCACTACATATATGATGGCAGAGGAAACGTAATTAATTTGCATTGACAGAATGTGTCAAACATAAAACACATAACTGATGAAATATAATCCATAAACAATTGTTTGTGTTGACAAGACACATTATATGGAGGAAACGCAATGACAGACAATGACCATTTTGCCCTTATTATATAAGAAGATTACGTAAGTATACATGTACTATGTTTGACATCTAAATGCGTTTATCAGTCTATACTGTTGCCTTTAAGCAGAGGACTGGCATATCTTTTGTACCAACCTGATACAATCAGGCAGTTTTCATAATCAATTAATAACAGCTGAAATGGTTGACAAATAACGATGTGAAATATGCATATTACTATCATAATACTACCTCACTAAACCAGACACATACCTCTGGAGATTGGGCATAGATGTGTCTCGACACGAGGATAGGGGGTTATGGAGTTTGCGAAAGAATAGCCACAATTCAGCATGTACAATCGTGCAGTCTGATCTGGGACTACACATTGCACTAATGCATTGCAAAACCACTACTGATGACCGAAATCAAATTTCAGACGCGTATCCGGCTAAACGAGTGTGCTAGCTGACCAGGAGCTATCCTGGTCAGAATCTCAATAAGCCCCATATCTCGTGGCGGGATACATATATGAACAAGTTTTATAATTTTTTGAATGAAAATCAGCAAAATGTGGATACATGGTGTGTAGTTTAGAAGTTCAATTTGTATGTACTAAAATAGTTGAATTTTAAATAATCCTGTTTGTGTTGCATGAAACTTTATATAAAATAAAAAAAAGTATTCCTGTTTCCATGTATCGTCAGTATGAGCAATGATCAAAAGGTTGAAATATAGTCTAAAACTAGATAATTATAGCAGGTGTACATTTACCAGTCGTCGGTGGCAAGTGGTCGCGAGCTATGGGTAATTTAACGAATGGGGTTCATCCTTACCGAAATTCCGACTGTAGACCTGGTTTAGCCATTACATACGTATTTGGCATTTTGTATGTGACAGTTGAATCTGGTTATACACCTGTATGTGAGTATTACGATTATTCGTAAACCTAATTTAGAGAAAGGTGCCAAGTGACTTCGGTGTGGTAAGGACCTGTCACCAGATCAGGTTATTCTAATTCAGGGTTTGAATATATTTTTTCTCTCGTTCTGATGTTAAGATTTCCACCAATTCACCAGGTTAAAACGATACATAGTTTGATGGGTACAGTATATACTGTGTACTGAGAGATCCTCATTGTATCACTTTTGCAAGATATGGGCTAACTATCTATTGTGGCATGGACCTTGTAACTAGCGGAGTTAATTGTATTTATTGATGTAACTATTCAGTTCAGATTTGAGCTTTTGAATGGATGTGAACTACACTGCAAACACTGTAGTATTGATACATTTATTGGTCAACTGCAGAGTTTTCCCCCTTGTATAAGCCAAACTACACTAAGAAAGATAATTACTATGTGATTATTGACACTGAGAACTTGTAGTTGCCTCCCTTGGATTAACACACTCCTCAATGGTGTAATAACTCCTCAGAACATGCTCTGACATGCTCTGATCACAGGGCAGTGCTCCTCTCACCTTGTAATGAGCCTTATTACACTACTCCGATTGATCAAGTGATATACTAGTCATGGTGCGTTGGCCGACTGATCAAGTGCTATACTGGGCATGGCCGACTGATCAAGTGCTATACATGGCATGGTGCGGTGGCCGACTGAGCAAGTGCTATACTAGTCATGGTGCGATGGCCGACTGATCAAATGCCGAACTAGTCCGTCCTGGTGTGATGGCCGACTGATCAAGTGCTACACTAGTCCTGGTGTGATGGCCGACTGATCAAGTGCCATACTAGTCATGGTGCAATGGTTGACTGATCAAGTGCTATACTTGTCATGGTGCGATGGCCGACTGATCAAGTTCTATACTGGGCATGGTGAAATAGCCGGTTATCAAGTGCTATACTGGGCATGGTGTGATAGCCGGTGATCAGGTGCTATACTGGGCATGGTGCGATAGCCGGTAATCAGGTGCTATACTGGGCATGGTGCGATATCCGGTGATCAGGTGCTATACTGGGCATGGTGCGATAGCCGGTGATCAGGTGCTATACTGGGCATGGTGCGATAGCCGGTGATCAGGTGCTATACTGGGCATGGTGCGATAGCCGGTGATCAGGTGCTATACTGGGCATGGTGCGATAGCCGGTCATTGGGCGCTATACTGGGCATGGCGTGGTGGCCGACTGATAAGATGCTGTACTGATCAAGTCGCATGCCATAATAACTAGATGGAGATGGTCTGAATGTCGCTGCCGCCGAGGCATTTGATAGTACACAAACAAAATAAAAAAACATTATTGTAAAACAGCTTTAGCCAGTTGACGTAAAACATGCTGCACCCGCCGAGGCTTTGATAGTATACGGAAAGACTTTAACCAAAAAAACACTTTAACCAACAACTTTATCCTGAATGCTACGCCAATGCGACGACTATATCGCGCTGTCTGCAAGCGGGCGCAATGCAAACTTTAAGGGAAATTTCAAAGTAATTTGACATTGGACACAGGGACCGCACACGTTGGGCATATAATGAAAATGTTGGTGATAAATACACAGTATGTGAAGTTTCGAGTGAATTGGTGAAGCGGTTTCAGAGATATCGTGTTCTTAAAGGTACATGCCCACTCAGTAGGCACAAACTGTTATTTATATCAGAGACATCATCTGATACATTTTCTGGCAAAATAAACATTAATTCGCCATTACACCATTATTGAATGGCATTATTATAAATGTTATATCGGGCGTAAATTTCCACACTGATATCAGGGGCGATAACCGCGTTTCCTTAAAATGTTAACGAACATTGATTTGTATTCTCTGTATTAAGTTTTTGATGTGCAATGATCATACTTTATAATCTGTCGAAAATATTATTTATTTAGGTAACGCATTTAATTAGTATAAATAATTAAAAAATATCATGCCTCATTTGCATATGAAAATACAATGTAGCTTGATACCACTGCGAGTCACTATCAGTAAAATAAATCATACTAAATGATTATATCTGTATAGCGGGCACTCGCAATTTGTAGAACTGGTGCAAATTTGAAAGTCATTTGACCTTGATCTTGGGCATGTGGGTCGCATGCGTGGGCTATAGAATGAAAATATGGATTATAATAAAGAATGATTTGAAGTTTGAAGCTAATCCGAGTAAGTGTTGTGGAGATATACGGTATGTACAAACTTTAACACACATTTCAAAATCATTTGACCTTGGGGTACAGGGGCCGCATGAGTGTGACACAGAATGAATATATGGATGATGACTAATAATCATTTGAAGTTTCAAGTCAATGTGACTTAGGACTGCAGAGATATAAGGTATGTAGCAACTTTAAAACCGATTTCGGACGGACTGACGCACGTACGTCATTGTGATCACTATGTCTCGCTTTCAGCAAGCGGGCTCGACAAAAAAAATACGGATGGACGTCAATATGCAAACTATAACGCGCGATGCGACAAAAATTGTCCAACCCCTTTTTAACGCTAGCTCCGCACTGTCCCGTGAGACCAATGCATGCCTTAAGTTTCTTACAACTATTGCAACGGGTGTTCGAGTTATGCTCCGGACAAATCAGAGCGGGAAAAAAACAAAGGGAGTTAACTAAACTAGAAAATGTGTTCATAAAACACGGATACCCAAATTATCGCTTTGATAGTAAACGAGGCAAAATTCGAAATCCAAAAGCGGGAGATAATCCATGACACGGGGTTTGAATAACAAATCAAAATAAACTGTGCGCATCTACTCATCATCAGGAAGCTACATATCAAGTTCCAGGGCTGTAGCTATTAAACTTTAAAAGTTTTACAAGCTATAAGGCAAAATTATCAAATCTAAGCCAAAAAGGGGGAGATAATCCATGACTCGGGGGTCGAAACAAAATAAACTTTGCACATCTACTCATCATAAGGAAGCTACATACCAAATTTGAGGTGTGTAGCTATTATGGTTTAAAAGTTTTACGAGCTATAAGCAAAAATTGGAAAATTATAAGTTGAAAAGGGGGAGATAATACATGACCATGGGGTCAAATCAAACATAAATACCAAGTTTCAGGTCTATAGCTTATACGGTTTAAAAGTTTTACTAGTTACAAGGTTGGTGACGGACGGACGGAAGAACGGACAAGGGTAACACTAAATGCCCCACCCATTACAGTGGTGGGGCATAACAATTAGTGAGGCAAAATTTGAAATTCTTGTTAACGAGTTAGCGACGGCCCACATGACGAGCTTTGAAGGGCTGGACTCTATACTTTTCGAAATATTTAAAAATAATATGGACGGACATACTTTGAGGGAGAAATTTACAATTTTAGGATAAATTTATTAATTTTTATTATACTGAATTTATTACATTATCACAGCCATTTTGGCTGTGATAATGTAATAAATTCAGTATAATAATTCTGCATGCTTTTAATCATTAAATATATGCAGTCGTTAGTTCTATACGAAATAATGCATTTCAGGAAAAATAAATGATTACTCCCTCAAAGTATTCTTTGTTAGAAAAGTATACTTTGCAATGTTGGTGAAATAGGCTACTGGACGTCATTGTGATCACTGTCGACTTATCCGCAAGCGAGCTCTACTGAAACAATATTGGCAAGCCCAGGCATAATACAAGTAACTTACCTTAATTCATCAGGTACACATCAGACGCTGAATGAACTTTCATTCTCACCACACCACTTGTAGAATATTAAAGTTATTCGTTATGTTCAATAGTGCTGCTTTGACACGACGTGAAATTAAAACATGCATGATATGGTCTGGAAGAATAAGCACAGACCAAGCACGCACATTCAGAATCACGTCTGTCGGTTCTTATCCAGCTCCGATTTCCGTCACCTGTCCGCCAAATCCAGAATCGAACAGTGTCGCAAATTTAATCCTGTATGTTAGTGTATGAACACAATGTCACTTAGTATATTATCCAATGCGGGTTGTAATCTCTTGTTTCTCTAAATAAATGTGTCCAACAATTCCTGTAGCTGCTATCGTGATCAAAAGTGTTAAAGGTTCTGTCAGAGCCTCACATATTGATCTTACTCTCCACCATTTTGATTCCAAGTATAGTTGAACCTCCCCGAACGGCCACCTCTGCAACAACACCCTCTCTGTAACAGCCGCTATTTTATATCCCAAATGGATGATTTCCTCTATATCTAACCACCCTTAGACTGCGGAGCATAAAAATTGTCGTCTGATGTTGATTTTTCATTCTTTCTCAATAAAAACATGTTTTGACAGCACTTTAGAATCATTTCCATGTTTTATTGAGAATTATTGAAGAAAATAAATAAATATCAGACGATAAAATTTAATTCAGCATTAACCTCCCTACAACAGCCACCTCTCTATAACAGCCAATTTTGATCAAATTGATGGACAAATGTGTGTCCACTAATGTCGCCAGGAGCATAATATGTGACGTCATCTTTAATAATTTTAGTATAACTTCGGGCTTGTGAATGTTTGATTGAATAAAGTGATAACTATGGTGAAGAAGTGTGCATCTGTGCCCGGTTTGCTCAGTAGGTAGAGCTATGGTGTGGTAAACCAGAGGTCCCCCGTTCGATTCCGGGATGGTGCGCATCTTTCTCACCCTGTGACATTTAGCGCCCAATGTAATTGCGGGAAGTAACTGCAGAATACTCCCGTATTGTCCGTACCAAGCGTTACGGTGCTCTAGGTAGGTTTCCCCTGCAAAGTACCAAATCACATCTGATTCGCATTGCAGCTGTTAATTGTGACATATTTTCTGTATTTTTCAATTGAAAGAAATGTCAGTATTATACATTCATTTCTGTGGAATAAGTACAGAAAAATATTTCACAATTAACAGCTAAAGCGCAAATGAGATCCGATTCGGTACTCTGCAGGAGAAACCTATGGAGCACCGTAACTCTGGGTACGGACGATAGGTGAGTAATCTGCAGAGTTACTATACGCAACTACTCCCAACGTGGAGTCGTGACTGATTAAGATTCTCCAAAATGTTCCACAAATATGGAATTCAGAGACGATTAAAAGATTTGGCGAGAGTATGTCAGAGGAAGTGTATCTGTGTCTGGTTAGCTCAGGCGGTTAGAGTGAAGGTACTGTAAACCAGATCCCGGGTTTCGAGTCCCGGGCCGGTGGACATTTTTTTCCCCCTTGACAATTGGTGCCCAACGAAGGACCGTGACTGATAAATACGCCCAAAATTGTACCCAAACATTCAAACTTATTCAAACTTAAACTCGGTGATGTATGTACGTTTGAGAGTTATTTTATTAAAATAAGAATTAAGAAGTGAATAACGGACAGATACATGTACAGGTTTGGCAATGTCATGATTGTTAAAGGTCACTCATTTCAAGCTTAAAACAAGTACGTGTTTGTGGCAGGTGTAACGACCAAATTCTTATTTCGGCCTGTACATAGATCACGTCGATTAGTCTGATAATTGCTGGTAAGAAACATAACGATATGTTACACTAGGACAAGGGAAGTAAGTTGAAAAATTAACGTAACTATGTGCATCCTGATGGTAAGGGCGGGTTTCACACATTTGAGTTGTATCAATGTCAGCACATGCCGTGGTAAATGATCGTTGTCTAAAGAGACGCGGCAGATTGAGATTTGATGTAAGTAAGGTACGTGGGTACGTCATGGCTAACATGAGCAACATGCCTAAGGCTATTGAGGCCTTAGATTTGCAAAATATAATTGAGTGTATATTCACAATTTATTTATTGCGTAATTATAAGTTTTGTCGTATTCTAATTTAAAGATAATTTTTGATGTTTTCGGAGTGTGTAATTATGGAATGAAATTTCTGACACACAAACCTTGTCTACAAGGACTTTTCCCATTTTTCGTGATTTGATACCCTTGGCGTAACGATCGCAACCAGCAGATCTAATTATGTGTTTGTGCTTCATTTCGGGTTAACTGGAGTATAGTTAAGACTAATAGTTTTCCGCGGTGCGCTCAAGCATAGCGGAACACTGTTGTCTTCAATACCGCATGAAAGTGTAGCACGTGCAGCAAGCAGGACGGGTTGTTGTCACGTGTTTTTGTACATGTACAGATTTGTGGGTCCCGTGCTTTCTAGAGTGGGTTTGGCCTTAACGGTTTGTCTCTAGTTTTACCACAGGGACCACTGTGGGTTGAGTACTGTCCATCTCGACTCATTCAGTAAAGATCGCAACCAACAGATATATGTGTTTGTGTTTCAATTTCGGGTCCCGAATATATATAGATATATATTGTTGCTATCTGTCCATATACATAAGATTCATTGCCGTGGTCAGAAAACGAGATCGGTGTGACCTTTCTTGCTAAGTACACTTTGAGGGAGAAATTATTCTGCATACTTGTAATCATCAAATATATGCAGTCGTTAGTTATATATGAAATTACGGGGAAAATTAAAGGATTACTCACTCAAAGTACACTTTGCTAGATAAGTATGCTTAGCAATTTTGGTGAAATCGGCTACTGTATACAGATACATGTACAGTGGAACCTCGCTAAACCGGACACCCTGATTATTCCGCGCCATAGTTGTGTGCTATGCGATCGCGAACATGCATCATCACTGAGATAAATGACCTAGAAACCCATCAACATTTAGATCACATATATTTATTGTTGTCCGGTTTAGAGAGGTTCCACTGTACATGTATTTATTTAACGCATTTACTGTGTTTATGGTAAATGAGGCTATGGCACACATGTCGGATTATATTCATTACGTAAGCACAACACCATACACTGAAGCTGAACATGTGCTGCGGTTTAATTTGCATATGTATTTCACTCTCACATTACGATTTTAGAGCAATGTGGTATTGAATTGTGAAAGCCATGCGATAAATTCAGTTAAATACACAAGTAACAAACCATTGTTTATAAATCCACCGTATTTCTTGTTAGTTCTATACATCGCCTCATGCCAGGTGCAGTTGAGGGCAGCATTCCCCCGCATGCTCGATATGTCTGTATGTTCGTCTATCTTGTTAATATCCTCCTCTGGTAGCGTTTTACCAATGAAGTCGGCGATTTTCCGTATGTGATTTTTCTTGTCCTTTTAAAAATAGCAAGCTTTCCGCAAATAAAGATATGTTGAACAATTCTGCAAACAACGGGAACCCACTTTTCCGACGTCGTCGGAAAAGTGGGTTCCTGGTTTTTGCAGAAGGTTTTAAAGATAAACACTGTGCGTACAGCGAAATTGTATTGACAATTCTCAAACGAACGCAACGACAACGAATGTAAAATGAAGTGAAAACAATTCGTTTAGTACAGCAACATGCACGGAAATGATAATCGTTTTTTTTTGTACGTGAAAACGATAAAATACCCTGATTTCAAATAATTAAAAGCCTGTCGTTTCTTTCCGTTATTTTCAGCATTTGCTATGAACATCTCGTCATTTTTCAACATAATATCCGGACAATGTCGTAAATAATAATAAACTAGATTACAATTTTGTAGAATAATCAGGAGATATAGCATATCTTCTTAGATACCAAAATCACATGGATTGTCTCGTCTGTGGCTGTGCCTGGCAAAATGTGGCTTATTGGTTTTGCCCTAAGAAGACCCAAAGTGCCGACGAACACAAACTAACAGCTCATAGAGACACATGATATAATACATATATATTAGTAGGTTAGTGCCGTGAATGGAAAAAATATCTGGCAAGGCTTAGGAAACGGGATGGGCGAGGCTCTGCCGAGCACATCCAATTTCTGTGCCGCGCCAGATATTTTTCCCATTCACAGTACTAACCTACAATTCTATTTATCCCGTCAACATTACAAATAGCTTTAACATACGAAGAAATAACCCCAGCCGCATCTCCAAATCGTATTGACACGATATCAAAAATGTTTCACAGCACCGGGTTTCACGGCAAATACGCACTGTGTTGACGGGAACAATTTGTGATTGTAGAGCATTCATCATTGCCCTTAGCAACTAATCGTATACCGTACTGTGCCCAGGGAAATGGAACATGCCAAATTAGTAGTATAACAAAGCAAGCCTCCAAATTGCATCACTTCCCGCCCCCAACCCACCAACCGCCAAAATAATTACTTGTGTATGGTATGCGTGAAGTATATATATAAATTAAATGATTTACGTTATTTGAGAAAGAAATAATTAAAGCATGTAGATAGCATTAACTTTCATAAACTAAGTTGCACTTTTCTAAAAATGCAAACACTACGGTGTACATGTACATATCTTCCTTATTAAGTACTTTACGTATTTTACGCCTTTACTGGTTTATTTTCTGTCATACAGTAACATATATCTGTAGCCGATTTCACCAAAATTGCTAAGTAAACTTTGAGGGAGAAATTTACAATTTAAGGATAACTTTATTATTTTTTATTTAATGAAATGAAATAAATTCTGACCAAATAATTATATACTGAATTTATTACATTATCACAGCCATTTTGGCTGTGATAATGTAATACATTCAATATAATATTTCTGCATACTTTGAATCATCAAATATATGCATTCGTTAGTTCTATATGAAATAATACATTTCGGAAAAAACACTTAATTGCTCCCTCAAAGTTTACTTAACTAGACAAGTATGCTTAGCATATTTTTGGTGAAATCGGCTACATGTGTTGTAATATTGTGTTCTCGTGATTCTTATCACGTTCTTGGGACGTTAAACTTATTCATACAGATGCTCATATTGTTACATAATCTATTCTAACAAACAGAAATGACATGTTACAGTATATACACTCAACTGGGTGTGGCCTAATATTCATCAGACAAGAGTCAGTGTCACTATGAGTCAGTCAGCTGCAGGCACAGTGTAGCCCATATACATTACATGTGTCATATTAAATTTACCCATTTCAAGGTGTATGATCACGTTGTACTAACAACAACAACAAGTACTGAACTTTCCAGAATCCATCTGACTCAAAGTACCCGGCAAAATGGCAAGTTGGGAGTGCTTCAGAATCGTCTGAATGAGACGATTCTAAAGGACTCCCAACTTGCCATTTGTGATGAAGAAGTAACAAAATATCACCCCAAGTTGTTCAACTGGAGCTCTGCATATAATAGGTGTCTGTACTTTGTAAACACTTCATATTAACAAACGGGAGCACATTAGAACAATCTCAGTAATTGTAACGAGGCACTGGCGCTTCTAATGACGTTCCAAACATGACAACGTCAACGTCAACGTCAAAACATCATTGCTTTCTCACGCCATTATGAACGTCATTTCGAACGTCTCCATGTTTTTCATTTGACACAACGTTGCGGTAAAATATGAATATATAATTAGGGTGATGCGGCCAGCCAATCAAATTCGATCCAGGTGTTATTACACGTGTGTCATATCACATTTATGAAATGGGTTACAGCACGGAATACAAATGGTTTCATGTGATAAACGTATGTATGTCGGCATATTTAACTCTTTGAACCGAAAGCCCGCTATAGCGGTTATGCAACCAGTGCAGATCCAGATGAGCCGGCTCGTAACGAGCCGTCTCATGAGGATCTACACTTTTTGAAAGTAATTTTGGTGTTAACAAGAACGGTACAGTAGTATACGTATTCTGAGATGGTATGGTGGTCGCCAGATCGGACAAGTGGGTTTCGTCCGGGTACTCCGGTTTCCTCCCACATTAATGACCGCCCCTACGCCTTCATCTGTGCCAACGAAAGCAGTTGTATAAGTGCTATCGCGCTTGTTTGTAATTGTTGTAAAATAAATAAAGTTTATCCATTTTTTTAATTCCTTTTTTTAGTTTCCGATTTCTCCTACCTTTCCGCTGCCGAGCCCAAGTTCCCCTGGCAACAGGAAATGGTGGAGGTGGGACTTTATCACTCTAGGCGACGCGAGCTCCCGTGCTTGTTTTACACCGCTAAACGGTTAAGGAAACATGTATGTAATGAAGTAAACTTTGAGGGCGATTCACATTACACGTTTAACCCGGTATTACTTTAAGCACCATGCATTTCAATTGGAGTTTACATATAGTACAAATCATGTATACGTGTATTTCACCCCTAAATAGCTGGAATGGATTTCGATACGCTAATTTTGCAACCACTCCAACCGTCACAAAATGGTTGTCAGACTAGTCCATTTATGAAACTTGGTTATTTTAGGTATGAAAATTATTTTCAAAAAGTGCAGAGATCCTGATGAAACTTTAGTTTGAATGATTATCTTACTTAGTCTACTCATTATGTCTATTAGAAGTGGAGACATATATTTTGAACTACCATTTACATGCAAAGCATGCGATCTATAGCGAGATAATGCAATCTGTCTGAGCCGGTCACTCTGTTATTTCCCGGGGTGATCGATTGAGAGAGATTCAACTGTATACAATATACATGATCACGTGGTTACAACAACAACAACAATGGCTGAAAGTGTTGAGAGCTCGTACACTTCAACATCAGTATTATTTTATATTTTCCTTAATATGCAACAGATTTTGACAGAAGTTTGGGCCAAAGTACAGAGACCACTAAATGCAGCTTAACAAGACGCGTGTGATGCGCCATATTTCATCAAAATCCGTTGCATAATATGGACATAATAATTCCAGCACAAAAATATTTACACAATTACCTAACATTTGATTGGCCCGTAGCAAGTCTCTGTCCAAAATGTATATCCCAGTAAACTCCCACGCCGAACTACTTTCCGTAACCGTGAGGCGCAGTTAAAATAATTCTTAAGAAAACGGAAAATAAACACATTTTATTGATGAATTCATTTCAAATGCTGGAATTATAAGGAATGAATGGCCTTTTTGTGGAATTTATCGGGGATGTAAACTTGGAAAAGTCGCGGGAATACTGGACGAGGCCTTAAAAAACAATTTTCGAAAATTCCCGCGACTTTTCCAAGTTTATACCCCGATAAATTCCACGAAAAGGCCATTCATTCCTATAATAAAATAATACGTACTTTGAATCGGAGGATTCTGGAAGCTTCAGTACTGGTTGTTGTTGTTGTAATCACGTGGTCATACACCTTGGTACACGTGTATTATACAGTTATTGGCTTTTTGTGAGGTAAATATGTGGTTTCATCGACCCTATAAAAGTGATATCGACCGAGGACGAAGTAATACATTACTGCCATAGGATCGACAACACCACAGGCATTCGACATGTTTCGGCTGTCATCATGGTCATAGGTATAACTCTATATATATGAACACGGCTTTTAACTTTGGTCGGACGCGACCTCGTATCAATACACATTCCGCGATTTTAGTAACGCTAATGTGAATATTTTGGCGGAAAGTGCACATGTTCATTTGAGAATTATTGTTATCTTGCTAAATAACATAGTTAGAACATATTTATGCAAATAATATCGTATTACACCTCCTTTTCCTAGGTCGGACACAACATCGTATCACAACAAATAAAATGATGTGTTTAAGGCTCTAACGTAAATATTGTAGTGGCAAGTTCATGTGATCATTTGAGAATTATCGATATCCTGCAGAAATACATAAAATGCATAGAACATTACAATGTTTGACATGTGATTTTGTTATGATACGAGGTCGAGTCCGACCAAAGTTAGAAGCCTTGTTCATATATATATAGTTATACCGATGAAAGCCGTAATACGCCGAATGCCTGTGCGTACATGCGGACGAGCCGTGAGTACATATAACTGAAATTATTTGCGACTGTTCACACATTTTTATATTTCCAGTTTTCCAACAAAGTTCACACAATACTACTACCGCCTGCGTTAATCTTGCCAAGATGGCGACGTTTCTGAACATCACTTGGCAATCTCAACTCGCAATCAAGCAGTTTCATTGGTTGAGCTGTAGCACAGCTCATGCTCAGCCAATCAAGTTGCTTGATTTCAAGCACAATATTCAAGTATTTTTGAATAAAAAAACTACAAATATTTGTAAGAATAGCCAATCAAGCTACAAAATATTTAAGTACAGTGAAACCTCTCTAAACCGGACACCCTGGGACGTCCCCAGGGTGTCCGGATTAGAGAGGTTTCGCTGTAAATCAGGCATTTGATAATTCTGAGCTATAGTTGTGTGCCATGCGATTACTAACAGACATTATCATTCGAGATGAACAAAAATCGCATCAAAACAAGATGACATGTATTTTCTTGGTGTCTACTGTATTTGGAAATGTTATGTTATATATATATTGGAAATATTAGCGCAGGCGGAGATGTACATGGTACCCAAGGTGCTTGCGGGGGTCGGGGTCTACGAGGTCTATGTATGGGGACCGTTCCTGCAGCAGCACGTGTCGCGCCGTCTCAAAATCCAGCGTCTGGATCAGGTAGACAATCTCCTGTGTCAGAGTCGTGCCTGGGTAGCATATATTTTGTAATAATAATAATAATAATAATAATATAATAAGAATAATATTAATGAATAATAATATTATTAATGACTAATAATATTATTAATTAATAATAGTATTCATAAATGAATGAATGCCTCAATGGATGGATGGATGCCTCAATGGATGGATGGATGGACGGACGGACGGACGGACGGACGGACGGACGGACGGGCGGGCGGGCGGAACGGACGGACGGACGGACGGACGGACGGACGGACGGACGGACGGACGGACGGACGGACGGACGACGGACGGACGGACGGTTCGTCCGACGGACGGACGGACGGACGGACGGACGGACGGACGGACGTGAACGAACGAACGAACGAACGAACGAACGAACGAACGAACGAACGAACGAACAAGAACGAACGAACGAACGAACGAACGAACGAACGAACGAACGAACGAACGAACGAACGAACGAACGAACGAACGAACGAACGAACGAACGAACGAACGAACGAACGAACGAACGAACGAACGAACGAACGAACGAACGAACGAACGAACGAACGAACGAACGAACGAACGAACGAACGAACGAACGAACGAACGAACGAACGAACGAACGAACGAACGAAGAACGAACGAACGAACGAACGAACGAACGAACGAACGAACGAACGAACGAACGAACGAACGAACGAACGAACGAACGAACGAACGAACGAACGAACGAACGAACGAACGAACGACGAACGAACGAACGAACGAACGAACGAACGAACGAACGAACGAACGAACGAACGAACGAACGAACGAACGAACGAACGAACGAACGAACGAACGAACGAACGAACGAACGAACGAACGAACGAACGAACGAACGAACGAACGAACGAACGAACGAACGAACGAACGAACGAACGAACGAACGAACGAACGAACGAACGAACGAACGAACGAACGAACGAATCACGAACGAACGAACGAACGAACGAACGAACGAACGAACGAACGAACTAATTAATTAATTAATTAATTAATTAATTAATTAACCAATATAAGTTAATATTGCAAGGCGTTGAGTGCTTACGATACACTATGCACAATAATGAGTCTATTATATATTACATGTACATGTATGCAAGCGGAACCATAATAGCAGTAATAATAATAATAACAATAACCACGTAACGTCATCCATACATGTACAATGTTGCTCCCCATATTATGGTGGGTGGGGTATGTGGATTCCAAAATAGAGGGCAACCAATACTCACAGAGGATGTTCGGTAAAATGACGTAAGCTGGCGGTCAATATATTTCACTGAGGTAGATATACCTGTACATGTACAGCGGAGATTTATTGGAGATTCACAAACGAAACAGCAAAAATGAATGGAAAACGGTATGCATGTGGAAATAATACTTTCGTTTAACCCTTACACCGCTATGATAATAATCTTAATTTTTTGTCGTCTGCTGTTTATTTTCTATTTTCCATTTTTATCATCAAAAATATGTCATGACAGTACTTTAGAATAATTTACAACATGCTTTGACAGCACATTATACTAATTTATAACATGATTTGACAGCACATTAGAATAGTTTACAACATGCTTTGACAGCACTTTGGAATAATTTACAACATGCTTTGACATCACTTTGAAATAATTTACAACATGCTTTGACAGCACTTTAGAATAATTTACAACATGTTTTGACAGCACTTTGGAATAATTAATAACATGCTTTGACAGCACTTTAGAATAATTTACAACATACTTTGACAGCACTTCAGAATAATTTCTATTGGAAACGATTCTGAAGTGCTGTCAAACCATGTTTTTTATTGAGAAATAAGGCAAGATATAAAAGCAACAGCAGACGACAATTGTTGTGTGAAGCGGTCTAAAGGTTAACATTGTTTTCCTTGTTTTTAATTAGAAATGTTTTGAGACACCTGTAAACCAACGAAAACTTCTATAATAATGAATCAATGTTTTTCTCATTATAAAAGAGAAAATGCCTTCAAAACGTTGTGTACACGATAGGCAAGTGTTCGTTTGTGGGACCAGGAACAAATCCGGACGATATGTGACAATAGAAGCATCACAGACACGAATCACATGTAAGTTCAGTTACCATGGTTATACTGCTTCCGGAAAAACACAGTTGAATGTGGGATCGTAGTTATAGTTATTTCCCTTTGATTTTATATATAGAAATCCGGTCCAAATTGAATATGTTATGGTACGGTTTCTTGTGGACAGGGCGACTGTAGCATAGATTGTTGCGAAACGGAGCCACTATAGTGTTCACGCCTAGTGTTGATCCATATCATCATGAATACCTGCGCAATCTGATCCGGGGCTGTACTATTTGTCATGTGCATATGTTCACACGTATTATTAATGTTATTCCACACAGTTTAGAAAGTTGTGCTGTCTGATATGGATCTACTCATTTCGAAATCTCAATTGTAGTACTATTCAGTAACAAGTAAACACAACACCCCAACATGGGACCGGATCTGTACAGTTTTCCAAAGGGAAATAACTAGCTATGACTCCTCATTGTATTGACCTCTCCAGGAAAGCGTGTTCCCAATACCATTGAAACCTGAAACCTACTGTCTGTTCCACGTTTTGCTGCCGACGAACATTTGGCCATTAAACACATTAAATCTAAAAAATATTTAAAAGAAAGTACTTTTTCATCAATAACAAAAAAGTCACCCTCCCCAAAAAAAGATTATTTGATGAAATTAGTAGTAATGGGTGGCACTATGGCGTGGTTTTTTAACATGTGTTTTTTACATAGACATTTTTTACCCTTGCACCGGTTGTCTATGTAAAAAACACATGTTAAAAAACCACGCCATAGATGCCACCCCTTATTACTCCCATTAACAGGGGTGGAAACTTCTTGTATCACGCTATAGTGCCACCCCTGAATCATTTGTTGGAGATTCGTGAATTTTATCTAGGGGTGGAAACTTCTTGTATCACGCTATAGTGCCACCCCTGAACCATTTGTTGATGGTTCGTGAATTTTATCCGAGGGTGGAAACTTCTTGTATCACGCTATAGTGCCACCCCTGAACCAATCGTTTTTGTATTCAACACGAGCAGTATGTAAGGTATTCATTTCTTGAGAAAGTGTATAGCCCTGAAAAGGGCTGTTGTCTTTTAGTAAACTATGTAGTGTTCAGGTTACTCCTCATACAATCGACGACTATTTGGCAGGCCTCACAAATTTCGAGGTCTTTAAGGTCCTCTTCTTCAAAAAAGCCTTCGTCGAGCTCTGGACAATTGTGTTCTTCCCCGTGAGTGTGTAGTACTGCATAGCATTTTCTACACTCTATGTAACAGGGCTCACTGCACATAGAGCATTCACCATTCTTCTGCATTCTTATGTAGTTGGTTGAGCAGTTTAATGACTAGTGAAATACAACTTTGTGTTTATTACTTTTTATACACATCAGAAGGATTGACCTACTTTTGGTAGTTTAGTCATTTTTCAGATTTTCGTCCAATCAGAAAGCGTGTTGTAAACGCATTTTGTGATATCCTAGTGGGGTGTACTGTTCCTATATATAATTTTCAAATATTTTTGACAACTCCAATATTATCAAATACATATGAAAATGTCCTAGAAATAATTTTCATCCACTTCTGACAACTCTAACATTGACATAGGTTGATGAAAATAAATATTGATTGTAAATCAATATATTGGTATTTTTTCAATTTATGGTAAAATTGAATACAAGATATGTAAAGTTTTAATAATATTTTATTGAACAATAACACTTTTACAACATGTATGTTTAACATTCAAGAGGTATGATCTATTTCCATTGGTTTAAAACTGTCTCTGTCCATGAAGCGTGAGCAATGGGAACACACACACATTGATTCAGTCTCACTAATCTGTACTATTTCCATTGGATCAATCTCTCTATGTCCAGGAAGCGTGCGCAATGGGAGCCTTAGCCCCGATATTGTTTCAGTCTTTACACTATTCCGTAAGTTCGGTTTACATCGCTTAAATAAGAAATTCACAATATTGTCATTTTCAACAACTTCGTTTCTCCATTGTTCAAATGTTAATTGTTCTACTTTAATCCTTCAATCTTTGAAGAACCCCGATGTTACTAATAGGGCTTTCTTGAACTCTTCAAACATCTCTATTTTCTCTAATTCATCCTTGATGATCTTTGTTGTAAGATATTGTTCATTTGATACTTTTAGTTTGAAAGCAAGTATCAATGCTTTCCTGTATGTAATGTGATTTAATAGATCTGTCAGAGGATTCATTGTTACTGCTTTCCTGTATGCGATGTGATTTGCTAGATCTGTCAAAGGATTCATTGCTTCTTCAAGTGTGTCTAATCACAGAATGATTCAGTTATAATCCGTTCCTACTTGTATAGTCTTCAGTATCAATCTATTTCCAGGATTGTTTAACTTGTTTCTTCAACTGTTCCAACCACGATTCATTGGGTCTAAAACGGATTTTGTTTTTAATTTGTACCCACAGTCTGTATGCTTCAAATTTCTCTTGATCGTCCAATGTCATATCTTTGAGAATTGGATACCATTCTTCCATAATTTTATAGGGATCTAATTTCTGTAGAGCTGTCAATATGAATAAATCTGTTTGTTCATCTTGATCTGTGAATAAGCACAGTTGATGTCGTAATTGACTTGGATGTTCAACCTGACATCCATAACAATTGTCATTTACTTCTTTTTTAATTAATGATTGAAGTTGTTCAACCATACATCTATTGAATGTGTCATGTATTGTCTTTCTTTGTCGGGGTATTTCTCGGGATTTCTTTATCAAACAAACATCGTTTTGTAACCACAACTCATAATTATGCCCCATCATTTTTATTGTTTATTATCTAAAAGTACTGTATAATATGTGTTGTTTCTAGAGCGAATACCTTGAAGATAGTGGCTTATGACAAAATGCAAAACGTTTATATAGGTACAACTGATTATAAGTTTGTTCTATTCTAAATATTTGTATTGGCCCTGAAAAGGGCCTTTTGTCTTGATCGTCTAATTCGAGTTTGCTGTTTATCATACTTGTTCACTCTTTCAATGTATTTTTTATGACCACCACAGTCCCTGGATCCACAGCTTCTACATGTTAAGAGAAATCTGTGTGTAGACTTTTTTGATGGGTTTTCCAGGAATCGCAAATGATGGTGTCGGAGCTCGTCGGATCTCCTCATCCCAGTCTTCTTGCTGTGGTTGTACACTGGCTCTCTCATCATTACTCCAGTTTTCTGTAGGCTTCGACATCGTGTTCGATGAAACATGTGTCCTGATGATATGGTTCATCAAATCATCGAACTTGTTCCAGTTATATACGAAACTATTCGAGGCTTCTCTTGCTTCAAATTTCAAATTATAGTAGGGAATTAAATTCCTAACCACGTACTCATGAAATAAATATATTAAAGTTATCATCCTTGATGTGTAGAGTCAGGGTTGTACTCTGAACAATGTATTGCTTCTCATCGAATGTAAATTAATGAGTTTATGATCGTTTTTATATACACCAGAAGGATTGACCTACTTTTGATAGTTTAGTCATTTTTCAGATTTTCGTCCAATCAGAAAGCGTGTTGTACACACGTTTTTTACAGTTAAACTTGTTTATTTAACAATATTTTATTGAACAACAATATATTTACACGTTTTCGTTTAGAATTAAGAACAATACATAATATCGCATGTACACTGCTTATCCGTTTATACACGTAAGGCTATTAAAAATTGTGTATTATATCTTGCGAAAATTTATATACACCAAATGGCCTCATGTTGTAAACTGTGAATGAGTGGCCCCTAAAGTCTTCCCTTAGCATGGCAGTCCAAAACGCAACATCTTCAGTGATGCGTTTTGCACACTCGTCAGCGCGTGCGAGACTTTTGGCATCACTCTCCGACACATACAATTTTATTAACATAACCAGTAACTCCTCTGGTAGCACAGCTAACCGACTGTAGTTATTATTAAATGTGTCCATGACTGAATTTCTGGATATTCAAACAACAAGTCTTAATACACAGTGTATATTCAATCAAAGTCTCAATGTGTTGTAACCGTATGGTACAGTATTGAAATTGTCAACAATGACACGTTTTGTGTACACAGACCTAAATGTCTTGCTTTGACATTCACTCGTTACTGTTCTGTTTGCATGTCTCCGGATTTTACATGCATACACAACTTCACTTCGGTACTTCGGTCCTCTGCACATTGAACATACGTATCAAAGTTAACTACTTGACTTGTGTTGTAATCGAGTGTCAGTCCTTTAACTTTGCATTTGGATTTTATTTCCCCAGCTTTTGTTAGCAACTTGTATGCATAACTCTTTGGTGCTAAACCCCTAAAACTTATTATTTTATTTCCGGGTTCTTCATCAGTCCATTTACCAAGCCTACTATTGATTATGGGAGGGTTCCATAAATTCTGCTTGTGTATGTACATACAACTGTCTGTATCGAAATACAAGACACACTCATTTAACTTTTCCAAAACACTGTATAGTTCAAGTCTTGCATATTTTGTTACATATGATCCCACTACAACGTTTGATGTTGCATGGGATTCAATGTGTTCAAGTCTAGTTTCATAGTTAACCAATATGAATGGACATTCATTATCAAATATTTCTACGTGTTTTACCATTATACATGGATTTGAAATCAAATCAAAATATTTTGAAGGATTATTGATGTATTCCGTTTGTGTCATGATTTCACATTGTGCCAATTTACCCCATACGCAATTTAACATAATTTTAGCAAATGCTCTACGACCAGTATTTGTTTGTATGTTTGATGGATCAAGACAAATACCTTCAGCTTCTTCATAGTCCTTAACAAATGTTTCTTTATCTTTTTCTGTTATACACCATCCTGGATAACCACTTGCTTCTTGTTTGATTTTAAGAAAATTGTCCACATACCCCGAGAAAAAATCATTAGATTTTTCCGAAAAATGCCATACTTCATACACGTCTAACAACGTATAGCCACAGTCCAATGCTTTAACAATTCTATTGACACCCATGTACCAACCAAAGCTCTTTCTTCAATTGTATGTGCACACTTTGTAGAACTTTCTTCTCCACATGTTCTACATAGCAAAAACATGAGTTTATTATTACAATGTGTTGGTAACACAGGATGAAATAGATTGGTCGGGGGGAGAACTTTACATTGTATTAAACCCTCATACTGTCGGATGTTTTCTACATCAATATTTTCTTTTGATAAAATATCAGGGTGTCCTATCGGATATTCTTTGTGTTTACATACAAATGGATACAATGAACACATATCAATATATTTGATTTCATCATCTGAAATTTCTTCAATATCATATTTAATTTTTATAGCATTACAACGGCCACCAAACAATCCTTCCCTAGGTTCAAGCGGATCACAGTTTGGAAAGAATTGTTCGATCATCTTTTTGTATTCTTTATCAGTTTTCATTTTCAAATCAAACTCATGCTCCCACATAGTGTGAATTTTGTAACCACTTACACTGAAATATTCCAATCTTTCAAATGTTTGTGAATATAAATTCTGCATTGTTCCACCATTTATAGGGTTTTTTAGATTACGATTTGGGTAACATTTAGGACAACGATGCCACAGGTCACCGAGAAACTCATAGATAGTATTTGATTCTTTGTGAAACCCATCTACAGTATAAGGCCCAATTTGATATTCTCCACCATTTTTTGCATGTTGGATAACAATATTGTTTTCGTGTGCAATACTTTGTATCCATCGAATACCTTTCATTGAAAATTTGCGTTAAATCGGATCTCTGCTTGAAATAATTCCGATCTGATTACTTGGCATATATTTGTTACGCCAAACTTTGTTACAGGCATCAGCGATTGTACTGGCTTCTAGAAACGGATGTATACCCCCATATTCCATGAATACCTTCCTGAATTCTCCACAACCACGTCTCAAAATATCTACATCCGATCGACAATATTTTTCCATTTCTTGTTTGAAATTGAAACAATCGTTGTTTTCCACACGTTCGTTATACCATGATAAAAACTTTTCCCTAACAGTTATCCCCATTGAATCTGGTTTATAATAAGAAACATCAACGTATGGGCCAACATAAGCGGCAAATTTATCAGTATTTGCCCAATGTGGAAAATATCCCTTAGCCATTTCTTTCAATTCAAAGGTTTCTGGAAATTTTGCCAATCCTGAATTTATGAAATTATATGAATCAATCATTCGTATACCTCCAGCTTCCATAACCATGATGTTATTACCGTTCATTATTACCTTTGGTCGAAACATTCCCTTTTCAATGAGATGGTGAAGAATGAATTGGCCATCATATGCTTTGAAATTATGTGCAATAGCTGTAGCACCTTTATGTTGTTTTAAAAACAACCAATTACAAAATTCTGTCAAAGTATTTTTTCCTTCAAATACTACTTCTCTTCCTTCAGGAAACCGACTACAACATTCACAATTGAATTATATTGATTCATTGATACATTCATCACAAGCTCTGTGTGCAATACAATAGTTAGGAATGTGAACCCCTGTGTCTTGTTGACATTCAAAATCATAAAATATGAAAAACGGTTTGTGATCATCTTCTTCAGTTTTGCTTTTATACTGTTGAATATGACATTTGTGGTCAAAATTAACAATCTCTTTACACAATTTGCATTTCTTCTTTCCTTTACATGTATGATTCTTCTTGGAGTCGGCAAACTGACCTCCATATTTGCCACAACATTTTATGAGTTGACAAATTGATTTCTTTTCACGTCCTTCAATTTGCTTATGATTTGCAAAACACGTTACACTATAAAATGTCCTAAGGCAATCTTTACACTTGATACAATCTATCACGTGACATTTTGTTTTGGAACGACATGCCTTACACGAAGTAGGGCATATATGTGTTTCACGATTTTGGTAACCAACATCACACATCTCACAATAGTAAGAACATCCAAGAAATCCAACAATATTTGTAATACAGTCATAGTGATCTTGATTATAGAATACATGTATTATTTTGGTGTATGACTGAATTTCTGGATATTCAAACAACAATTCTGTTTTCACATGTTGTTGATGGATCTTGATCACATATTCTGGATACATATATTGTTGTATTTTCTTATATTCCTCAAATCCACAAGCTTTTTGTGGTGAAATTCCAACTTCATTCAATAATTTCTCTGCTTCAATACGTTGTAAAGGTCTTCTGGAATCCCTGATTACATGCCAGTGCATATTCCATGCTGAAGAAACTTCTCGATCAGCATGACATTTTCCAACAACAATAGCCCGGGCTAAACACATATTGTCTTTTGAATTTTCAATTTTCACAACAGTTTTCTTTTTTTTCGTGAAAACTCGAGAATCAATTTCAGAGGTCGTCTTCTTTCTTCCAGAACCTGTTGGCATTTTGGTAAACGTTGTTTCGATTGACATCTCACCATCGTTCAAATTAAAATCCATATTCGATTGTATAACTTTTTCTATTTCTTGTAACAATATGTTCCCATTCAAATCTTCAACATTCAAGAATGGAATCGGTATCCCCATCTTTAATGCAGGATGATTTAATGTTACCCTGATTTTGTCGAGTGGATTACAATCAATTGGTGTTCGTCTACATCAAATTTCTTGAATGTTGTTTTAAAAACTGATGATTCAGTTCTGAATTTTCTTGATCTTCAACTTTTTTCTGGTATAAGATCATAAAATCTTCTAACATCTGGTGACTCTTCGGTTTCACTCTCGGTGTCCGAGTATGGTACAAGTGGCATGTTGCATTTTATAATAAAGTATTAATCAATTTGCAACAGTTTATATACTATCGTTACATCGTGACGTCTATAAAAGAAGCCACAAATTTCATATGGTCATCATTAGTCTACTGAACTCTGAAGTGACATGGACTCTCAAGCGACAGAACGCTCTTCAATTCAACTACAAAAACACGAGGAACATTTTGCTGACTATTTCGAAAGTATGAAATATTGGTACAAAGGATGTGAAATGAATTTATATGTAAATCCGTTTACTCATGAAGTTGAATTCAGCAACATACCGAAAACCTATCCGATAAAACATATTGGAAACTTTGTTGGATCGTTTACATCTTACAATTATTTGGGCGACTCTGAGTACCTGATTTCTACACGGAAGAGGTTTACAAAATTCAGCATCGATGAGAAATATGGAGGGGACGAAATATCACCTAACAGATGTTACATCTGTCAATCAACGGAGCATTGGGCTAATAAATGTAGCCAGAAGCTACAAGGAAAGTACATATTCTCATGAAGTTAAATTTTCGGATTCTCCTAGTATCACCCAAGACCTGTGTGTCGGAAAATTCATGTCTTATTACAACGAAAAGAGTCATCTGAAGCTACCAAGAAATGTTATGTACGCTGGATGTTTCATCTGTAAATCGAAGTCACATTGGGCTTGTGATTGTGACCAGAAACCCACGCCTAACACAGTGGATGTTAAGCCCACAGAGAAACCAGTGAACAATCGTAAACGTAAACGCCAAGATGAACCGAGTGTTCAAATCAAGAAGAGGAAAATTGCGGTTCCAGTCAAGAAGATGAAAATTGACTTTTATATTTGATTGATTTATTTGTCTTGTTAAATGAATACAATTTTGAATAGACACTATGTATTACATGTTGTAAATATATTGTTGTTCTAATAAAATATTGTTAAATGAATACAAGTTGAAATGTATTTTCTTGTTTTGTTATTTATCATTTTTATAATTTATATGGTTAATTCATACGATTTATAAAATGCAAGTGTTTCTTTCTGGAAAATATTGTGGTCCTGAAAAGGACCGTTTGATCACTGTCTAATAGAATTCAGACAGATCAGGATATAAGTTATTCAATGTAACTTTCCAAACAATTTTTTGTTTGGAAGGCCAATGATAACCACGTCTTTCAAAGAATTGTTGTGATAATTCTTTATTTCTCTCTTTTTCTTCATTAACATAATTTTTCATGGAGAATACAATGTTTCTCAAACGGTGGAAGAATTTCTTGATCTGCATTCTGGTATGTAAGAATGAATAGAATGAATACTATACGCTTTAGATCCTGAAATGATTTCATCCATCATTTAATTGGTTAAAAATTAGAGGATTTGATTGGTTAAGGATTCTGTCCCTCTCATTGGATGATTTTCAATCCGATTTTACAGCCAAGCTTGTGTAAACAAACTTTGTTCACAAAACGCGTTTTGCAACACGCTTTCTGATTGGACGAAAATCTGAAAAATAACTAAACTACCAAAAGTAGGTCAATCCGTTTGATAGGTATAAAAGCATGTGTTTTTAACACATACTTCACATGTTTCATTGAACACTCAAAGAAATGAATACCGATCGAAGCAATATGATGGCAAGGAGGATCGCAGATTTGGTTGAAGTCGTAGGGTCGATGCAGAAAGACATAGAAACGCTGCAAATGGGTTACGGCTGACCTGTTGAGGAGAATACAGGAACAATCAAAGCCTGCTTACAAAGAAATGGAAATGGAGGACGAAAAGAGTTTTACTACAGAAGCAAAACCTGACACTACAGGCGTTTTCAGAGTTAAAACTCGAGAATCAAACAACAAATGGCGACGCACTACCATTGAATATTAGTTTGTACAGGTGTACACTCTAAACCAAAACGGCCCTTTTCAGGGCCACCACACATTATTACGAAAAGATTACTTTGCAATTTATATCCTAATAACTTTGTATATTGTATCATTAGTTGTTAAACATTAAGCAATTTGCAACAGCTTCTATACTATCGTTACATCGTGACGTCTATAAAAGAAGCCACAAATTCCATATGGTCAGCATTAGTCTACTGAACTCTGAAGCGAAAGCATTACATTGTACAACCCTGATAAAATGGATCAACTAAGAAAACATTGTGACAAGCATCCGGAAGCCGAAGAATGTAAATGTTTCGATTTTCTCAAAAATTGTACTATAGGCATAGTAAACGGAGAATACGCTATTAATAATGTAAACATTTATAAATCACCCAAATATCAATAGTATCCTTTCATAGGGTACATAACAAACAATTCTAGATTTATACCGTTTGGTATTTGTCCAAAGATAACTGTGATAGAAAAAAATAAAATGTATAGGTTAGTAAGTTCTAGAACATACGGAGAGGATAGTCAGATTTATTTCGATAAGGATCTTAAACCTTTGCTTCATCTATAGTCATACAATTCCTTTTTCGGGGGCTGTCAACATAGAAACTAAAATTATTAAGAGTTATCCCAGTATCCCTCAATTAAATGTGAGAAAAGAGTAATGTAAATGGAATATTGGTTAGCAGATATCGTTTTGTAAGACACACTGTGATTGGTCACTTGATTTTTATCAATTTCTAAGTAGGTCAATCCTTCTGATTGGTATAAAAGACGATCATAAAATCATTAATTTACATTCGATACTATGGCTGACAACAGAAGTTACGATTTTGTCGCTCAAGATTTTGATATATTAGCAGAGACGATGAATGAAATATATTAACCAACCTTCCAGCCACCACAACAACAACAACTACAGCAGCAGCCAACTGTTCCTGTATACATTCCATTAGAGAAGAAGAAAGAAGATTCTATGATATTGAAAGAACTACAGAAACTGAACAACAATACAGAAAGAATATTACAGAAACTAGAGAACATCGCATCACGACATAGTGTTCAACTGGACCGTATGACAGACACATTATCAAGGAAACTAGAGAAACAGTGTGAAAATCGGGACTTGACATTTAACACAAAGCCATTGAAAGTACCTATCAAGTTTGAATTGGACAAGAAAACAGTGGCACAGATCAGTCAACATGCCGAAAGGGCTCTGTGTGATACAGTTGACGAAAAAATACATTCACATAGAAGTGTTATTGGAGCACATCGTAAACACATTCGTCCAGAAAAAGAAAATCATTTGATCCCACGAAAATAAAATAGTACCAGTACTCTTGCCTTTTTTTTACAAATAAAAATAACAGTACTCGCACCTTTACCCAAACGGCCCTTTTCAGGGCCATCCCAAACTATTCGAACAGAATTCCTTTTCAAATAAAACATTGCTATACACATGATAATATATCATTATACATCTGGACCTTGTACTGTAAACAATGGAGAACGAAGACCTATTGTCTTTGTTATTTCAACATCCCTGTAACATTTATATAGCAGGTCCAAGTGGATGTGGAAAAACTGAAATTGTACAAAAGATTATTGATTATCGCAAATATTTATTTAATATTGTACCCGAAAAAGTAATATGGTGTTACAAAGAATGGCAACACAGTTATACTATCATGCAAGAAAAGTTCAATTTCCTCACATTTATTGAAGGTATCCCAGATGATGAAAATGAAATTGTATCCGATGTAACAATTCCACATCTTGTAGTATTTGATATGTTAGGAGAAAAAGATGAAGAAAAAATAAAATTGTGGTTTACAAGAAATGGTCATCATAGAAATTCAAGTGTAATATATATTACACAAAATATGTTTCAACAAAATAAATCGAGTAGAACTATAAGTCTTAATTCTCGTTACATGATTTTATTTAGAAATCAACGTGATGGGTTACAAATTAAAACATTATCACGTCAAATGCAAAGTCCGCACTTAATTTCAGCCTACAATGATGCTACTTCTCAGGAACATGGTTATTTGTTAATTGATTTTCAATCACGAATTAAAAAACAATTTCGTTTAATAATTTGACATTTTTCATCGCTGGATTACAGATAAGGATGTTAGAGGACCTACTATTTATTCTCCAATATAGTAATATAGATATCAGTATTGTACTTTCTATCAAGGTGTTAACATGGCTTTTTTTTTTCTCATACACATCAGGAAATATTATTCATGCTTTAAGAAATTTGAGTGATGAACAACATAAACTTACAAGAGAAATAATATTGAAATCTGGATTAAAAGAGATATTGAAATGGTTTTCAATAGCTGCTCAAAATATAGTTGAAAATAAAATAAAAATTACCAAAACAAACAGTGCGTTTTATAGAAAAAAAATAAAAAGATGTTAAACAATTAGCGGATCCTACAGTTGATGATGATACAAAGAAAAAAATAATATTAAAACCTGGTGGTGGAGGATTTTTAGGTGGTGTAATTATTAGAAGTTTACTTCGCTGGACAGGTACAAAAAACGTGAAAAATAGAAAACTAACCAAAAAACAAACTAAAAAGAAAACAATTAAAAAACAAAAGAAAACACGAAATAAAAAATCTCAAAAAGAAAACAACTAAAAAGAAAGCAACTAAAAAGCAAAATGAATCTTCAAGATTTTCTTCAATGTCTAGTATGTCTACAAATCCTAGTCCTGTTAATTCGCGTAGATCTATATCACCGTTTCATACACCCTCATCGACTGGAAAACCTCAGTTCACATCGACACCAATTTCCTTTAGATCTCCACAATTACCATTTACATCAACTTCTAACAAATCTGGATCATCATACAATGCATCTTTCCCCAGTAATTCTGGTTCGTTTGAGCAACAAACTCCAAAAAAAAAGAAGTACAAGTATAGCCCTGAAATTGAAAATTGGTTTAGACTTGTTAATAAAGCAACAAAAGAACATGAAAAACTGTTACAGGAATATAATGCATTGGATGAACATCCAATAGCTAGGTTTTCACCGTTAAGAACACCTTTGAGATCTCCTAAAACCAAAGAAGCTGTCAGAAACAAACTTATTCAAAAAGAAAAGGAAATAAAACATCTAAAAGATTTTGCGTTTAAAAATCCAGAATTAACAGTAAAAATTAAATGGTACGTAGGTGTATAAAATACAGTTATTAATTAATTTTGTATCATTCAATATAAAGTATTGTTAGTATAAAGATGGGTAAGGTCAAGAATAAAACCAGTAAAAAGAAACTATTAATTAAAAAACATGGTGCTATGCTTTTGGCTATAGCTAATGAACCTAAAAAATATCGTGAAAAATTAATAAAAAATGCACCAAATCATATAATTAAGTGTATTTGTGATTGTTGTCACAATCTCTTCAAAGGCAATGTCACACTTACATCTGATCAGAAACATAAATTGTATCCTAAGCGTAAACATCTCAAACCACTTGTATCAAAATCAATTTCAATTAAGAAAAAGAAAAATATTATAAATCAGACAGGAGATCTTTTACCATTTTTACTTCCATTATTACCATTAATAGGTAAAGCTGTTCTAGGTGGTGCACTTGGTGTTGGTGCCAGAGCAGGCATTCGAGCTCTAGTTAAATAATGTCGGTCCGGAAAATGGCACTTGTTCCTTTTCATTTACTGGAAGAAATGAATAAATGGAAAATAGAACAAAGTCAAAAACCTCAGCTTCCACCGGATCCACAAATTGCAAATACAGCTAAACTTCAAAAGAATTTATCTAACCTTTTAGAAAGAACAGATTTATCGGAAAGTGAAAAGGTAAAACAGCACGGAGAAACATTACATAAATTTCAGGAATCATTTAAAAAGTTTTAGAACCTCAACATGTTACAGTAAATGAAAGTACAAAAAGACCACTTAATGATAGGATTTTACAAAGTATACCAAAAACAATGCAAAGAAAGGCAGAACTTCTTTTAAGCATGCTGAAAGATAATCCAACAATCAGTTGGGATGAAAATGGTTTAGTAACAAGTAAAGGAAAACTTATAAAGGGATCAAAAATTATTGATTTAGTTAATGAAACTTTACGTCAAAGAAAAGGATTTAACCCCAGAGGTTGGGAGACATTCAGTACAGCTTTACAAGAACTCAATATACCACAAGACGTAGTTGGTAATAGACAACGATGGAACTGGATGCATAAATATCAAACTGATACATCTGACATTGAGTTGGATTCAATATTTAGTACACCTAAAACAGTAATGAAACATCGTAAAACACCAAAATCAAAAATTTCGGTCACCCCAACTGGTATAAAAAGAAAGTCTGATTCAACATATCTTAAAAAATGAGAACCTTATTAAAGCATAAAGAGAAGAAACTTAATTCATTACTTAAGAAAATATATTATGATCCTAAAAGTTCAATTGCCTACACAAGTGCAAAACACTTGTATGATTCAATTAAACGAATAAACACATTTTCAGATGTTAGATTAAAACATATACAAGAATGGTTGAGCAGACAGAAAACATATACACTTCATAAACAAATTCAAAG
This sequence comes from Conchocele bisecta, assembly GCA_029237695.1. NCBI lineage: Eukaryota > Metazoa > Mollusca > Bivalvia > Lucinida > Thyasiridae > Conchocele > Conchocele bisecta. Next base: position 80,065,255 of record CM055271.1, read on the forward strand.
ACGTTTTACACGTCGCAAGACAATAGTAGGAGGTATCGATCAACAATTGCAGGTTGATTTGGCAGATATGCAACAATTCTCAGGCGAAAATGAGAATCAAAGATATCTATTGTGTGTAATAGATGTATTTTCAAAATATGCATGGGTCATACCCCTTCCTAACAAAACGGGGAAAACATTGATTAACGCGTTTTATTTGATACTAAAAACATCAAAACGAAAGCCACGGTCTTTACAAAGTGATAAAGGAACGGAATTTAAAAATAAAGAATTTCAACATTTCTTGAAATCTAAGCACATTCATTTTTTCCCAACCGAAAACCCTGAAACTAAAGCAAGTATAGTTGAACGATTTCAAAGAACTTTAAAAACACGTATGTGGAAATATTTCACATATCATCAAACTAGAAAATATATTGATATTTTACAAAATATTCTTGATGGATACAACCGAACATACCATCGTAGTATTAAGAGGACCCCAATTTCTGTCAATACCTCAAATGAAATTGAGGTCACACATGCATTGTATGGAATGAAACAAGCTATTCCAGCCAAAAACAAATTACATGTCGGTGATTTAGTTCGTATTAATAAAACAAAACGCACATTTGAAAAGGGTTATCTACCAAACTGGACGAAAGAATTATTTAAAATATTTCATATTAATAAAAGTTTACCAGCAACTTATAAAATTGAAGATCTTGATGGTGAAAACATAATGGGTACATTTTATCGAAAGGAAATTCAAGGTATAAAAGATGATGAAAATGAAATATGAAATTGAATCAGTTCTTGCTCGACGTATAAGACGTGTAGGTAATAAAACAATCAAGGAAACTAAAGTTCGTTGGATGGGTTATCCGTCAAAGTTTGATAGTTGGATTTCAACATCAAACATAATATGAATGAAACAAGATATAATTGAAAACGGAAAAATAGAAAAACAAGAGTTTTCATTTTGTGGTAAACGAATACCAAAAAATCAATTTCAATATATTTCTCAAGTAATTATAATATATGCAATTGTTACAACAGCCATCATTCATTTAAGTATCCAAAGTCCTAATCGTGAATTGTGGCTCGTTCTTTTAAGTAGTTCTCTTGGATACATTTTACCAAGTCCAGGCTTAAAATTTACCAAAAAACCACAGACAGGCTTCGATTTTACAGACGGTAAAAAATGAAATCATTTTACGTAACCTTACTGAGTGATAGTTCTATGGATACTTATCCATCAAATATACAATGTTGTTTCAAAGTTAAATTACCTCAAACAGTTCGCATCGATAAAGAAAACTGGGAAATTGCATTAGCGGAATTAATTATTCCTTCACAGTTTTTAAATATCAACAAAGACGAAACAGAATTTAATATTATAACAAAAGATTTATCTTTCTACTCGGATGTTTCAGAAATAAAAAATAAAAGATTGGATATAAATGAGATAGGCTTTGCTGAAGATGGTACTCCTGTTAAATGGATTAAAAGCCTGAAGATGGTACTCCTGTTAAATGGATTATCAAATTTAATTTTCAACCTGGATCCTATTCATCAATAGCTCATGTATTGGAAACAATTGATAATATCATTCAAGATTCTTTTGGCGATATTTTTAAAAAAAACAAGCAAGCGATTAACGTTTCATATTCTCCGGGTATGAAACGTCCAAAATTTAGTTTCCATAAAATTCGCAAAACAGGAATTCAATTTAACCATACATTGTTTTAAAAGTTAGTTGGAGATCCAAAGCTAGTAAACGATACATTTTTTTCAAACAGTAATGCAAATGATTTTTTTCCACATTTGTCAAAATTAAATAAGGGGTTTAATCATTTGTTTATTTACTCTGATATTGTTGAATATTCGATTGTAGGACATATTCAAGCTCCGATTTTAAGAGTTGTACCATTCAAAACATCAAATTCAATTGAAAATGATATAGGTAGTCAACATGTTAACCATGAATTTTTAAACTTACATTATATGCCTATATCAAAATCTGAATTTGATACAATTCATATAAATATAAGAGGAGATTCTGGCAATCCTGTTCATTTTGTTCTTGGAAAGTCTATGGTGAAGTTACATTTTAGGGAAAAAAAAATAGATTGAAAATGCATCCTGTATATCGAGGAGTTACACGTCAGTATGGGGCAGGTTTAGGATCCTTGTTCAAATCTGCAATTAGAACCGTTTCACCATTTATAAAAACTGGGGTAAATTCTTTTAAAAATGAAGGAATGAAACAAAGAATAGGTTTAGCTCAAGATATTTTTCTTCAACACAAAAATCCAAAGGATGTAATTATTTCACGAGGTAAACAAACAATGAATTCAATAGAAAATCGTTTTTTGAAGAAATTAGGTATAAAAACAAAGAAAAATAAAAGGAAACATCAGTCGCGTTCAATACATCGAAGAGTTAAGGTGGTCCATAAATCAAGTAACAATCAAAAAGGTCTTGGTAAAAAAATAAAGGAGAAAAATATCTAACAGAAATTTAGATATTTTTGACTAAAATAAAAAATGATGCAAAACAGTTCTTGTGAATGTAGTAAGACTGAGTTGGATGTTCAATCAGTACCTCCTACCATGACTGCTATGCACGAAAGTCAGTGGATTGAACATTTTCCGATTTCCTCTCTCAACAATAATGCTCTAATAGAATTTGTAATTCCACCACAAACAGATAAATGAACAGATTTATCTCAATCTTACATGTATTTGACATTGAAAATTTTAAAAACAGATAATACTGTGTTAGACGCAGATGAGAATATTGCTCCAGTTAACAATTTCTTTCATAGTATCTTCAGTAACATTGATTTATATCTAAACAATAAACTGATAACAAATAATTCTGATACATATCATTTTCGGGCATATTTAGAAAATATTTTGTCATATAACGCTGAATGTAAATCAACACAATTAGCTGCTAGTGAAATGTGGATGAAAGATACCGCCGGTAAATAAAAGATTGTTGACATTGCAGGTGCAAATTTAGGTCTTAATAAGAGGAATTAATTTATTTCTGGGAGAAAGTAATCGAAGCACGAAAAATATTTACCCAATGGAATTGAAATTAGAATAAGACTCAATAGAGCATCGTCAAAGTTTTGTTTAATAGGAGGCACTGGCGCACCAGATGTAAAAATAGATTTTGAAAATGTTAGTTTCAATGTAAGAACTGTTGAGCTATTACCTGCTTTGTCCAATGACATGAACAGACTCATAGCTCAAAGGAATATGAAAATTCCTATACGTAGAGTAGAAGTCAAAACATTCACAATTGCAACTGGAATGCGCTCAAAAATAGCAGATCATCTTCTTCAGGGGCAATTACCAAAACGGATATTCATTGGTATGGTTGATAATGCTAGTTTCAATGGGGAATACGCAAAAAAAATCCATTCAATTTTCATCATTTTAATCTATCAAAAATTGATGTAAATTGTAATGGTCATGGTATTTTCAGCCGTCCATTTGAGCCGGATTTTGAACATAAATTATATCTTAAATCATACAATTCTTTGTATCAAGCTGTATCTTCACTAGGTCAAAACAAATCATTTGATATTACTAGAGATGAATATGTAAATGGATATTGTTTGTGGGGATATGACTTGACAACTGACCAGGGCAGCGAAGAGGGACACCTACACCCTATAAGAACTGGAAATCTACGACTTGAACTTCAGTTTGCCAGAGCACTTGAAAAAGTCATCAATGTCATAGTGTTCTGAGAGTTTGATAACCAGATTGAAATAAATAGTCTTCGTGAAGTGATCACCGACTATTAATATTTGGACAATTATGAACAAAACCAATCCAGAAAGTAACATATTGGTGAAATCAACATCCAAAGATGGAAACCACCGAATTACAACACATACTGGATCGAGAAATATGGCTGAAGAGACTAAAAGGAATAGTATGCCCAAAAGACAAGTTACTAAATCACAGACCATCAGACGTCCAGGCGCACATAATCAACACGGATAATTCTGATCAACCTGGAAAACATTGGATAGCCATTGTATTCGACCAGAAGAATGAAGCCATCTACTTTGACTCCTATGGACTACCACCACTACATGAAGAAATATTGGCTTTCTTGACAAACAATTCTACGAAATGGACATTTAACAAACAGAGTCTACAAAGTGTATTCAGTACAACATGTGGAAAATACTGTGTGTTTGTGTTGATTGCGATTGCAAGAGGAAATACTCTGCGTCTCTGTATTCAACAAACATTCAGTTTCATCATGATTACTTCAAGAATGAAATTGGACTATAACGATCTGGTTCAAACATCACTTCGGAACACTCTACGAAGGACCTCAACAAAGTTCAACATTTGTCGGGTGTCAATGTTGTAAACCACAACAATATCATCATGCCATGTCTTTGCATTTTCCAAAATTACTTCATGTTGCAAATATGTTAACATAATATTGCATGTACTTTTGTAAAGATCAAATATGAATATCATATCTGGTCTATAATTCCATGTTGTAAATATGTTGTTGTTCAATAAAATATTATTAAAACTTTACATATCTCGTATTCAATTTTATCATTATATTGAAAAATACCAATATATTGATTTACAATCAATATTTATTTTAGATATTAGAGTTGTCAGAAGTGGATGAAAATTATTTTTAGGAAATTTTCATATGTATTTGATAATATTGGAGTTGTCAAAAATATTTGACAATTATATGGGGAACAGTATACCCCTAAATGTTTAGGGTGACACTATAGCGTAATACAAGAAGTTTACACCCCGGATAAAATTCACGAATCATCAACAAATGGTTCAGGGGGTGGCACTATAGCGTGATACAAGAAGTTTCCACCCCCGGATAAAATTCACGAATCATCAACAAATGGTTCAGGGGTGGCACTATAGCGTGATACAAGAAGTTTCCACCCCCGGATAAAATTCACGAATCTCCCACAAAATGGTTCTGGGGTGGCACTATAGCGTGATACAAGAAGTTTCCACCCCTGTTAATGGGAGTAATAAGGGGTGGCACCTATGGCATGGTTTTTAACATGTGTTTTTTACATAGACAACCGGTGCAAGGGTAAAAAATGTCTATGTAAAAAACACATGTTAAAAAACCACGCCATAGTGCCACCCATTACTAATGAAATTCCATCAAATTTTGATTTTATTGCGAAAAAACAATTTTCCTATGGGAATTTAACATGGGGGCTAAAAATAGATTTTTTAAAATATTTTTTTCTTTGTGGACCAATTTTCAAAATCTAACTTTTGTTTTCTTAGTTACATCATTTTCAAGCTATCTCGCCAGGTTTTGGAGTCAATTTCCAAAAGTTTGGAAATTGACTCCCCATGTTAAATTCCCATAGGAAAATCGCTTTTTTCGCAATAAAATCAATATTTGATGGAATTTCATCAAATAATTTTTTTATGGGAGGGTAACTTTTTTGTTATTGATGAAAAAGTACTTACTTTTAAATATTTTTTAGATTTAATGTGGTTAATGGCCTAATGTTCGTCGGAGCCATAGTTGTGTGCTATGAGATCAATATGCGATTGTGTGCTATGCGAACAGGCATTACCACCAGATAATTAATGACAAAGAAGCTCATCAAAATAAGATAACATGTATTTCCTTGGTGTTCAGTTTACAGAGTTTCCACTGTACGTGTTTTGCAATATGTAGGCTATATGGTCAGGACGGTGGACCTCTAAGAATACGTTAGCCTAGCGTTGAGGTACTACTAACGTTTTTGATGGATTATGCTAATTCAATCTGTCCTGAATCAGAATCCGCTGGGTGCCATTTCAACATGACCAATCAAAACACTCAAAAGTTGTTTTTCTTTTGCACATTTTATAACAACAACATTTTCCATCGCTGTTACATCGGATCAAATTTGTACACAGATACATGGACAGTGGAACCTCTCTAAACCGGACACCCTGGGAGGTCCCCAGGGTGTCCGGCTTAGAGATGTTTCAATGTAGTACTATGACGGGCCCCGTCATCAGTTCACCAGAAACAATACATAACAGCAACTGCATGTAGCTACTAAGGCAATAACTTGTCATAGTATAACAGTGGAACCTCTCTAAACCAGACACCCTGGGAGGTCCCCAGGGTGTCGGGTTTAGAGATGTTTCACTGTAATTCCTGTGTATGACCACCGAAATACATGGCTATGTGTATTTTGATCATGTTCATACAGTGGTACCTCTCTAAACCGGACACCTTGAGAGGCCCACAGGGTGTCCGGTTTAGATGTTACAATGTAATACCGATGCAAGAGCACTGAAGTACATATATGTGTGCATTGCACTGAACATTGATCAACATCAAATACATTTGACAGTGAAATAGGTCATAATTTAACACTTCGATGTCGCAAGGTTGTTCGGTATACAGAGGTTCCACTGTGCATGTTTAAGGCCGAATAACTGTATGTGAATACTAATACTGTGCCAGGATAATATGACAATGACGTATTTAGGAATGTGGATGTTGTATCATTCGGGTAATGCAGGTATACGATGGAATGTAGATATCAGGCCCGTGCGCAGAGGGGATGCGACGGGTGCGTGGCGTACGCATCCCCTTAACCCTTTCAACAGCACAGGCCTGTATAGTGGTATGAGCAAAAAGTGTAGACCCAGATGAGCCGGCTCATGACGAGCCGTCTCATCAGGATCTGCACTTTTTGCAAGTAATTTTCATACTATTGAGAATACAAACACTCCATGTTCATGAATGGACTGGTCTGAAAATAATTTTGTGATGATTGGATTGGTTGCAAAATGAACATATCAAAATATATTTTAGTTACTTAGGGGTGAAATGGTTAATCTGCCGAGGTCTGTCCGTGGAAGTTAATTTTTGCGTACCGGCCTGGATACTAGTCCTTACTTATCCTGGTGTTAGAGTAGTAGAAGTATTTGTGACTGTGCCTTGCGATATGGCTCTAATGGGATTTTGTGACCAGCGTAACTCCTGATCAATTTGCAACGGATTTTGATGAAATATGGCGCAGCAAACGCGTCTTCGAGAGCTGCATTTTGTGGTCGATGGAGTTCGGCACAGCCTTATGTCGTTTTTGCGAAGAATCTATTTTCGTGTCGGTTAACACAGAAATCGATTCTTCGCAAAAACGACAGAAGCTTGGGCGAAAATACAGAGACCACCAAATGCAGCTTTACAAGACGCGTTTAATGCGCCATATGTCATCAAAATCCGTTACGTAACAAGGACATTATAAAAGAATACGTACTTTGAATCAGATGGATTCTGGAAGTTTCAGTACTTCGACATTTAGTGAAACGGGCCCCTGGTTTAACTATTTTTGAACTCGTCGATTAACCGGGAAGCGTATTATCGTCGTTATTTATCCTGTGTATAGTACATGTATATACGGTATGTGTTGTACACAACAGGTAGTTATCTTATATTTTAATGGTGGGAATTGGATCATTTTTTGTACATGTACATGTATGGTCAGCTATTTATCGCCAGCTAAATTGATACTCTCCGCACGGGCCTGCAAAATCCCGGCTACACTCCAGGTCAAAAGTAGTCCGGTATAAAATAGCCCGGGTGTTTTGAGGTCACAGACACAGTTTGCTTGCACATCCTGATCCATTACAAACCAATTCCTCATCATAAACATGTAAACAGAGAACATTGAACCTGTTGGTAGCGTGATGTTAACAGTTTCCGTGGCTAAATAACGTAAACAATATTGAGAGACATGACGAGGGTTCTTTCTGAGGAGTAAGTGCATATATTGTTTTATTCATGCATATCCAGTACAGACATGTTGCAGGCTTTAACCACACTAAATCATCAGATATTCATGCGCAGTGTTAAAGCCATTCTGACTGACCGTTCCAAGCCGAGATCCTTTTCCAACAATTTGTAATGGCTATTATGTTGTTACATTTGTGTATGTTGTCTGTTATCGTAGAAATGTTAAACATAGTTTTATGTAGGCCAATTCTTCGTTTTACATGGCAGACTGTGGCGCCTTTGCATTATTTATCGAAAAATTCAAAGTTGTGTATCTGTTTGACTTGGCGCAGATTGTGACAAGGCGCTGGCTGGGGTTGAACGGGAATCATAAACCGCTTCACTGCAGCTAACGGTATATATTTGCAGCGTAATGTTTCCATTTTGAGCGCTAAAATTTACAAGGTGTATGATCACGTGGTTACAACAACAACAACGTCGTCCACTCCAAAGTAAGTATTATTTGATATTTTCCTTAATATGTAACGGATTGTGATGAAATATGGCGCAGATCGGCACAGACTTATGTAGTTTTTGCGAAGAATCGATTTCCGTGTCGATAGTCACGGAAATCGATTCTTCGCAAAAACGACATAAGTTTGGGCGAACATACAGAGACCACCAAATACAGCTTAACACAACGCGTTTGATGTGCCATATTTCATCAAAATCCGTTACGTAATAAGGACAATATAAAAGAATAATTACTTTGAATCAGATGGATTCTGGAAGTTTCAGTACGTGTTGTTGTTGTTAGTACCACGTGATCATACACCTTCATTTAGCGATAATGAAAATTGATACTTCGCTATACATGTAGTCTTATTGACAATAAGTGCAATACTATTATACAAACATATTAGCATGAACAACCTAATATTTACACTGTCCTTAAATTCACAATAAAAACGCCCATTCAACGTATTGCGTTTATATCCCAGTACATTACATTAGCCCCACGTGACAGTGCGCGACGTTGTTGATTCGTTAAAGAGTGTTTGACGTCATTTCAATACATGACGTTCATCGCCGTTGTCAATAACGTCACGTTATTGACCGGCAACGTTGCTGTTCCAACAATTGCGACAAAATGACGTAAAGCAAGATTATTCTTAATTTTAACGCCATATTTGCTTATTTACAATTTTGAAACTATCAGAAAATGCAGCGTATATATAAATAATAAAACCATGGGATGTTGCGTTTACCGGGGATCACAATACAGTCCGAATGTAAATTAACAATATTTTTGTTTTACGTCATTGTGTCGCAATTCTTGGAACAGCGACGTTGGGAACATTAACCAATCAACAACACCGCACGACGTCACGTGGGTCTAATGTAATGTAATGGAATTAGGGTTATGTACTCAGAACAAATGACAGCATTGCCTAGGAAGCCAAAATGTGCAGTTATTGTACAATAAACCTGGATACGGAACGTTCTGTCGTAGTTGGTCAGCTGGGACTGAATACACGGGGTGTATGACATGTACATGTATGAACAATGTAGCTCCTGGGAGCCGTTTCACTAAACTTCATACGACTAAAATCTTCGTCAGTGCAAACTTATGATAAGTCATAAAGATTGAATATGTTTAATAGACAAACGTTCGTCGGCAGATAAACGTAGAGCAGACAGTAGCTACAACCCCTCATTGTATAATTATTGTCTTTTACACGTTCTGCTGCCGACGAATTGCTGCTGCTGCCGAAGTAAGTAAGAAGGGGGCGTTTCATTAAACTTCGTACAACTAAAATGTTCGTAAGTGCAAAATTATGATAGTCTGTAAATTTCACATTAACAATGTTTTATTGTAAACAATTATTGGATTTACATTTATTTAGCATTATATGCCTATGTTCAATAAATATAAATAAATCGATTGGAATTTCCAGACTATCCTAAATTTGCGAATATTTTAGTCTTACGAAGTTTAGTAACACAGCCCCCTGATCTACACATGTGCACCCATTTAGCCTGATACTAACGTATGTTGGTTGTTAGAAATATGACGTCAGTTTCACTGACTGAATAGCGATCACTGCAGACCCTGATCAGACTGCGCTGCGCAGTCTGATCAGGGTATACACTGATCGCCAATGAGATAAACCTCATTTCCAGTCATAGCCACATATGCTACCCCGCTGCATACCTCTCGCGAGGGTAGCAATTTAACCCCATCTCTTTAATGTAACACATGGAAGACTGATGTTTGCAACCGGTTATCCGGCGTGTTTGATACGTTAGCGATATAAAACTGTCAAAGCTGTATCAATAAATTATTAATAAAGAACATACACATGCGGAAATTGGTTATTTTACCGTGTCAAGGTGTTTACATGTATCTGACATTCTCATGCACTGTAATGAAATTGTCGAAATCTGATTGGTTGATCGATCAGTTACCTGCAAGTAAATCCACGATCTACAAGTAGGTAGCATGTCATGTGATCACATTTAGATGTATTCCTATGCGCAGCTTCACCCTGAAAGGTCTGTGAATCAATTGTTCGGACAACCAGAAACGTCAGTATTCGGCTATTCGCCAAAATCTTGGAGTTAATCAAGAAGACGAGAGTCCACCCAACTATGTATCCAACCAACAGCTGCTATCTGTCCAGCATCAAGGTCATGTACAGGGGCGGATCTAAAGGGGGGTAAGGGGCAGGGTTGCAATCCCCCTCCCGTTCAGCCACTGAGTTTACATAGATCACAGTTTACCACCAGTTGGAGTCTGAATTTAAATGCCGTAAAACAGAGAATCCTGGGACAAATTATACAATACTGTGTCCCAGTACAATCTGATCAGGGCTTGTACTGTACGTTATTTAGTCTGTACTGGGACTCACTATTCTATAATTTGCACGGCAGTTACTAATTAACTGCTTTCAATTGGCAACCATAACGTAAGTTTCGGATTAAAGGTGTGTCAGTCATGATATGGTCACTGCAGTGGTTAGATGGGCAGTTGGATTACCAATGTGTAGTGAATTATGAGATACACGTATGCAGACATGAGATGATACAAATGAGACGGACAACATTGTGATGATAAAGGTAAGTGTATAGGCTGGTGGTAGTATATCTGGATTGGTGAATTGATGTATGATATTCAGCATTAACCGAGCGTGGTGCATTTGGTTGTATAAATAGTAAGTATGGGCATATGTCTTTGCAGGGCGTATTCCCACCCTTTTCGAGCGGAGACCGATTGACATACCCTGATACACTGATCCAGATCTGGTGCAACCTGCGAACTCATGTCCACGTTGTGTGGTGGTCCACTATCGGCTGCACGAGGATTGTAACCTGTTGATGCCACAGTGTACTTGGTGTACATTGAACAATATATTGTTGGATGTTTGGCTATGATCTATGTGGTCGAGCTTGTTCAGTACAACAGGCTATAGTGATTTGAGTTGGTGAAACATATGTATCATATGTACTGTGGGGAGGTAGCGTGAACACAACGGGACATCGTATTTGTCTTGATTGAACTTATATTGGTGTAAAATAACATAGATCCTGATGAGATTTGGTGAATAGTAGAGCGACTATATTTGTGTATGATACTTTACAACAATACTATTTGGTACGGGGGGAATTATTCACGACGTTGGATTGGGTATGAGTTTGATGAGGATAAACATTGCAGTGTGAAGCAGTATATCATTTGATTGGTGACTGAGTGATACCATTTGACAATAACGATCAATAATATAGTGGATGGACATGTACATATGAGCGTATTGAGAACAGCGTGTCAAATAGTATCATCATATTTTCATGTACTACTCTATCTATTGAATACTTATCTATTTTCTATCTGTACTTTCTGAAATCTATCTTCTATATGTGTATATTCAACATGTTAATTAAATATTACTTGTAGATCTTAGTCATAATTGAATATAAAACGAACCCAACAGAGGACACAAAAATCCTATCTGTGACAAGGTGTAATTTGTTAGATAATCAGCAGTGTTTAAAATGAGCGATTAATATTTCAGTGAAAAACACACTCGTCTCCAATTATTAGCTTCAAAGTACGTGAAAATCAAAGTCTAATTTGGTCACTTTGTTCACAAATATTTTTACCAATGTAACCGGAAGGTCAGTTTATCCAAACTCCTATATCATATCCTGTGATAGCCATATCTCCTATAACCTATATATCCTATATCATATATCCTATATCATATCCTATAATACCCATATATCCTATCTCCTATATCATATCCTATATATATTATATATTATAATGCACAGTTAACACCTGTATATTTTTCTGAGCGTTTTAGCGTCCATCTTAAGACATGGCTTACTGTTGCATAAGCACAACTCAACAGCTCAGTTTAATGCCTTATGATGTGCGTCATTTGGCGCGGAATCTCAAGTCTCGTTCTGGCGTTGGCTTTGGCGCGCACTGCCCGGCTGTCGTCACTTCTTCGATAGTCGCCAGTATACGCACATCGCCGCCATATTGTATCTTTGATAACTAATAAATTACATTTTGTAATTTAGTTTTGGTTTATCTCCAGATAATTGTAATTGTAAATTATGTATATATGTCTTGCTTGTATTTGGCTTAATCGGTGAAATGATCACATAATGACGTAAAAGGAGTTTTGGAAGTTTCATACACTCCTTTGTCATTTTGATCACCGATTATCACTCATCTATTTTCTCGTGAGCCGATTACTTTGTGTATATCATATATGGCGTGCATGTTCGATTGTGTATACATCTAGTCTATTTCATGAGAATTGCGACATATTATGTTCAGGCACCGGCCAGATATTGATATTCTGTATCAATTGGCACCTTAATGATCCTAGTTATACCGGCCGTTAGCCATATATTATATCTACGGTTCATGTCGGACAGTTTCATGTTCGGGGTTTTGTGTTTATTTTAACACATACCCACCGTTATTTATGCCACATTTCGGTGCATTGTTAGGTTAGAACCGCTATTCTCATGTGTTCCCACCTATTTGACCATCAGTGAGGACCCTAATTGGCTGGCACAAATGTGCAGCCATATTCGTGTCTTCACTGGTAACATATACCGTTGTTTCCATTTGTTTAACTTCCGACGCATCAGTGTAGGTTCTGATCAGACTCCACATATGTGCAGTCTGATCTGGGACTACACTGGTCACATACATGCAGGAGCGTCAGTTAATGTATGGATCAGATTTCACCAATGTGCAGTCTGATCTGGGACTACACTGGTCGCATATGACCGATGCATCCTTTTGGGTATTTTTGCTTAGGGTCTACACATGAGTATAGTTCGGTTCAAAGACTTCTTCGATAGTCGCCAGTATACGCACATCGCCGCCATATTGTATCTTTGATAACTAATAAATTACATTTTGTAATTTAGTTTTGGTTTATCTCCAGTTTCCCCAGACCTCAGCGATACAGAGCATCCCTGCTTGTCCAACCCTTCCCCTCTTCAGTATCTCCTTAATGGACGTGCTGTGACACCAACAACACGGTCGAAGATTTCCGTGATACGCTAACTGGAAAATGAAAACAGATGGTGTCTTTATTATTATCTAAAAAGGACCAAAATAATGTTAACTTAGACACATAATTTTTATATCAATAGATAGAAAAATGAATGAGCTAATTGAAAATAACTGTTCACTATTCTTATAAAAAGAGATTTTGCAATTTTCCCAACGAAAATGGAGAAGAAAAATCACAATTTGCTATATAACTCATATAAAAACTACCGACTATGTTTAAAGCTCGATCATAAAGTAAGTACAATAATTGAAGTTTAAAATGTGACTTGTGCATTTTTAATCGGTTGTGTAGTTTAAAAGTTACGTAAGAAATGGTAATAGTCTCCTATATAATTACATATAAAACTCGCCGCTACTATGCAGACTTTCTACAGGTAAGGTGGCCGCGAAAGTTGGATATGTGAGACCGCTTGGTGTGCGCTGACTATAAAACTACACATATTACGTCAGAATTGGTACATACAGTAGCGCTTTTCTGCTGGTCAACCATACGTACTATACCAATACTATACGTATACTATACCAATACGATATGTTTTCTATACGACATGCATATAATATAAACATATGGCATGTTTGACGACAATTGTACCGTACATACCAACCAATATCGTATAGATATACCATTCAAATCGTACGTTTATACGATTTTTATACATGTGTATAATGCTGGTACATTTGTATCGTACAAACATACCAGATTATGGTATATTCATACCATATCCGTACGGATATATCGTATATACGAACGGATATCGTATGTTTGTATAATATTCGTATAGTACGTTTGTACTATACGATGATACGGTACAAATACAAAAAAAAAAAAAATATTATATGAATCATATTATTTTCGATATGATTCTCATTAAATATACCAATACTATACGATTACGATATGTATACGATATTAGTATATACAAATAGGTAAGGAGCAGAAAAGCGCTACTGTACATTAACACAATAATTATTAGCATGTGCAACCTATAAACATGATAAACAATCCAAACCAAAATCTTTTTCAAGAAAGTTAAAAGTTATCCACATTTAATAATGAGCATATTTCGTAAAGTTTGGTCAAATATTGATTTTATTTCGAAAAAAAGATTTACAACTTAATGGGAGACAAGTGGTGACCACGGAGCAGTCGCAAAACGAACAATGTTGGAAATTGACTCTGTAACCTGGTTATGTAACTAAGAAAACAAAAGTTTATTTTTTAAAATCGGTCTACTATTTCTGAAATTGGAAAAAAATATATCCCATGTTAAATACCCATATAAATCTTCATTCGGTTGGGCCAGGTATTTTCCAGAATGTCCGTTTGTTTACGGGTTCTATTGACGGTCGGGCCAGGTATTATCTAGAATTTCCGTTTGTTTACAGGTTCCATTGACGGTCGGGCCAGGTATTGTCTAGACTGTCGTTTGTTTTCAGGTTACATTGACGGTTGGGCCAGGTATTGTCTATAATGTCCGTTTGTTTACGGGTTCCAATGACGGTTGGGTCAGGTATTGTCTAGACTGTCCGTTTGTTTACGGGTTCCAATGACGGTTGGGTCAGGTATTGTCTAGAATGTCCGTTTGTTTACGGGTTCCATTGACGGTTGGGCCAGGTATTGTCTAGACTGTCCGTTTGTTTACGGGTTCCATTGACGGTTGGGCCAGGTATTGTCTAGAATGTCCGTTTGTTTACAGGTTCCATTGACGGTTGGGCCAGGTATTGTCTAGAATGTCCGTTTATTTCACAGGTTCCATTGACGGTTGGAAGGGAGTGATGCCGATCGACATTCAGGAACGGGTTACCGCGATGGTGCAGCAAAGGCTCGGGCACACCGATCTCTCATTCTAAACCGTGTCATGTTATTGGTGTCGACAATCGGAAACGTATTCTCTATGGGAATTTAACATGGGAAAAAAATAGATGGATAACCTGGAGGAGAAGTCGAAAAACGAAAAAGTTTGGAAATTGATTCTGAAACATAGCTAGATAGCTTTGAAATTGGAAATGATCTAAATAAGAAAACAAAAGTTACATTTTGAAAATCGGTCCACTGTTTCTGAAATTAAAATAATTCTCCATGTTAAATCACCATAGACATCTATGGGGATTGAACATTAGGAAATTGTCTTTTTTGCAATCAAATCAATATTGGACCAAATGTAATGAAATAAAAAGAAGGCTCATTCTTAAATTTTGCTAGAATTTAATATTATCCAAAGAAATAATGTTGTTTGCATTGTTTATGTGGCCGTACAGTTTGGGCACAGTTCATGAAACAGACAGTAGTGATAACTTATTACCTACACAACCAAATAAATGCTCGTCTGTGCGTTCACCTAGAATATAATGTATCTGAGATACCACTTTATAATGAAAATAAATATATTTGTATTTAATCCAGATACATGTAGTGAACTATGGTAAACCAAATGCCGCCCTGTGTTCCCTGTAGTACATTCTACGCGCCACAACATTGATGTTTTAAAGTATGTATAACACGCCGACCGAGCCATTCACAAACTCTATATGTCACAGAACACTGGATTGGCCAATTCAATTCCGGCCTGTGGCTGTAATGTAAGTAGGCAAATCCTCATTTTTAACAATAACTACCGGGTTGGATGACATTCAACAAGCCAGATATAACCGGCCCTGCCTAATATCCAGCCGCGGGCTGTCACTATGTCAATCCGAAACGCATCCGGAAATGAGAATGGCTCGGGCTAGGTTCTCTTATTTTTGTACATTGTTGCATCGCATATAGTTTAAATAATGATGAATACAGTAGTTTAAGCATCCGAAAAGGGGCCGTTTGTGTTGTTAGCTGGACCTTATGCATTGGAGCTGGTTTGCTATTGTGCTAACTATTTTATCAGAATATATCGGACACGAAATATTGTAATATATTAAATAATAGTTTTACTACATATAAATATATTTTAAATTGTATGATAACCACATGTTCATCATTTAATCGTCGTTTTTTAGCTCCACTATTCGAAGAATAGTTAGAGCTTATGTAGTCACCCCGGCGTCGGCGCCGGCGCCGGCGTCGGCGCGTCGGCGTCGGCGTAGGCGTCACCGTCACGCCTTGGTTAAGGTTTTTAGTCAAGCTTGTATATGGAATACTCCTGGCGCTACACCCACCATACTTGGACAACTTCTAGTGATGTACATCAACAACCCCTGACCTATATTTGACATTGACTACATTTAACTTTGAATGACTTAGTTAATTCCCCTTGGTTAAGGTTTTTAGTCAAATTTGGTTAAGCTTTTTAGTCAAGCTTGTAGATGTAATATTATTGTGCATACAGACATCATACTTGGACAACCTTTTCTCATTTCTACATTTAACCTTGAATTACTTAGTTAATTCCACTTGGTTAAGGTTTTTTTTTGTCAACCTTGGTTAAGGTTTTTAGTCAAGCTTGTAGATGGAATACTATTGTGCATACATACACCATACTAGGACAACATTTTCTCATAGGGATGTACATCAATAACCCCTTGATCTATGTTTGACCTTGACCTACATTTCCTCTTAAATTACTTACATAATTCCCCTTGGTTAAGGTTTTTAATCAACCTTGGTTACGGTTTTTAATCAAGCTTGTTTATGGAATACTATTGTTCATACAGACACCATACTTGGATAACTTTTATTCATAGGGATGTACATCAATTACCCCTGACCTATATTTTACCTTGACCTACATTTAACCTTGAATTACTTAGTTATTTTCCCTTGGTTAAGGTTTTTACTCAAACTTGCTTAAGGTTTATAGTATAGCTTCTATATGGAATACTCATGGGCCTACAGCAACCATACTTAGACAACTTCATCTCCTAGTGATGTACATCAATACTCACTGACCTATGTTTGACCTTGACCTATTTTTACCCTTTGAATACTTAGTTATTTCCCCTTGGTTAAGGTTTGTACTCAAGCTTGTATATGGAATACTCCTGGACCTACAGCAACCATACTTGGACAACTTCATCTCCTAGTGATATGTACATCAATAACCCCTGACCTATATCTGACATTGACCTACATTTAACGTTGATTTACTTAGTTAATTTCCCTTGGTTAAGGTTTTTAGTCAACCTTGGTTAAGGTTTTTATGCGGGCCGCGCCCACCTTGTTTCTCAAACTATGTGTACATCGACAACCCTCTTAGTCGAGCTATGCTGTTCTCATACATCTCTTGTTATGCTTACGCGGCCCACGCGATCGGTTTCATTACCTAAAGACTAGAATACCAACCCGCTGTCACAGACGACTACATTTACTACTGTTTGTTTCACGAAACCTGCCCAAATGTTACGGCCACATAAACAATGCAAAAACAATATTTATTTAAATAATAGTAAATTGTATCCAAAATTTAAGAACGAGCCTTCTTTTTATTTCGTTAAATTTGGTCAGATATTGATTTATACGAAAAATTAATTCTCTATGGGAATTTAACATGGGGAAAAAAGACGGAGAGTACGAGTCGAAAAACGAAAATGTTTGGAAATTGATTCTAAAACCTAGCGAGATAGCTTAGAAATAATCTAACAAAGAAAACAAAATACATTTTGAAAATCGGTCCACTACTTCTGAAAGTAGAAAACAATATTTTGTTCGCAATACAATCAATATTTGACACAATTTCACGAAATAAAAAGTATTTATACAGCCATAAACATTATTTGTATCACCAAAAACATGCTTTGACAGCACTTTATAATAATTTACAACATGCTTTGACAGCCCTTCAGAATCCTTTCCATTAATATTATTTGAATTTAACAAGTTCATATTTTCCACAAACTTTCAAATTGGCATAAATTAAATTGTCCGTCATTTCTGAAATGTTTAAGATATATACCCACTCAGTAGGCACAACATGTTCTTTATATCAGAGACATCATCTCAGACATTTTCAGGCAAAATAAACATGCATTCAACAATACCGCACGTATTGATTGGCATTAGTATACATTTTATATCAGACGTAACTTTCCACAATGATATCAGGGGCTATAACCGTATTTCCTTAAAATGTTAACGAATATTATTATATATACTCTGTATTTATTTTTTGATGTGCAATTATCATAATTTATAATCTGTTGAAAACATTATTTTTTCAGGTGACGCATTTAGCTAGAATAAATAATTAAAAAATAACATAGCCTGAAAAAAGCCTGATATCAACGCGCGTCACATCAGTAAAATAAATATTACTAAATGATTATATCTGTATAGCGACCACTCGTGATATTTAGAACGGGTGGAATAGTGAAACAATTATATACTTATGTAATGCCTATAAAGAACATTGTGTGCCTACTGAGTGGGCATTTACCTTTAATGTTGCATGGAAGAATAGGTTATGTACATGTACGTGGTCAACCGTTTCCATAATTGAGACAGGCAATGAGATTTTGTACCTTCGGACATCTGCGTAATTTCATTAAATACGTTTAGACAATTTACAATATTTTCCATAAATAAAGTCAAAAGTTGACAAACGTTTCAGATTCCGCATGTACTCTGAACATTTTGTTAACTTCTGACGTCATTTACCGAACATATTGTAAATTGTGTAAACGTATTTCATGAAATTATGCAGATGTCCGAAGGTACAGATGCGTGTCTAAATTATAGTGTCAAGTCTCACGATTTGCGTCAAACGAGAACTTTCTAGGTTGTTCGGGATACGTGACATACGTGGTTATTTCTCTGCAGATAATTGGGAAGCCTCATTAATGCCAAGCTGACATATGTCTTGCATTGCAACAGGATATGTTGATGTAAAACATATGTGCAGTTGGCAAGTATGACGAGTACAGTATCCAGAAACTGACGATGATGCATTCCCTAGCGTGTATTCTATCAAATATAATGAGAACGTACTGGCTCCAGAATGTTGCAGTGTCTTAGTCTACGACACGTCTTTCCCCGTTGCCGGGAAAACATAACTACTTCAAGAAAATTATTTTAATTCGTGGTATTCCTCTTTAGATTCGGGTGGTTGTAAACATAAATTATATTTCTTGGAAACTTGTTTTCAATAGTAATGTACATACTTGTATCTCCATGTCGATGTGTGTTGTTGTTGTTGTTGTTGTTGTTGTTATATTGGTTTTTTAAATCGTGGTTCGAGCCCTGTAGCCGATTTCACCAAAATTGCAAAGTATACTTATCTTGCTAAGTACACATTGAGGGAGAAATTTTCAATTACAGGATAAATTTAATAAATTGTATTATATTGAATGTACTAAATTATCACAGCCATTGTGGATTTGATAATGTAATACATTCTGTATAATAATTCTGAATACTTTTTCTCATCAAATATATGCAGTCGTTAGTTCTATATGAACTAATGCATTTCGGGAGAAATAAATGATTACTCCCTCAAAGAATGTTTGGCTAGATAAGTATGCTTAGCAATTTTCGTGAAGTCGGCTACTGTAATACCATGAGTTGTACTTGTTTGCATCAGGACGTGATTATGTTTGCAATTACAGTGGAACCTCTCTATACCGGACACCAAGAAAACATCAGCAATCTTCTTTTTGATGAGTTTATTGGTCATTTAGCTAAGGTAATAACGTTTCTTTGTGATCGTATGTAGCAAACAACTATGGCTCAGAATGATTAAATAACTGATTTACAGTGAAACCTCTCTAAGCTGAACCTCCCAGGGTGTCCGGTTTATAGAGGCTTCACTGTATCATGGATCTCTTGATCGTATATTGTGGTATGATGTTGGGAAACATATGTGTAGCGAATGAATGCCACATACCTACAGCGGATATTGTTTGCAGGTTCCCAGACAACAAAACGCGAAAAAGAATGGAAAACGAAGTGAACAATATCGTTTTGTATAACGATATGCATATAAACGGTTATCGTTTGTTTGCATTGTAAATGCATGTGAATACCGGGCTATTTGAACGCATGTCATTTCTTTCAAAGCATCAGTTTGACATCGTTTACGTTGTGATATGCAAACGTTCATTTGTGGAGCCAGGGACAAATCATGTGCTGAAGTGTTGAAGGCCTGTCGTTGAACAAACCAATCGTTTTCCATTCGTTTTCGTTTTGTCCGTTTAGGATCATTCAACAAATCTTCGTTTTGCATCTAAATGTGGCTGTCACTGGAGACATATGGTTTATGGGTATTGGGTACAGTGTACATACAGATCCGCCAGTGCATCCGCACAGTCTGATCAGAATCTACACTGTTCATCTGTCAATCAATCAAACACCCATCATTATAACAAGACATACGGACCAAGCTGCTTGAGCTATTTGATAAGGAGCTACACTGGTCATCAATCCCATAAGCCCCGGTTCTCCATTCACAACAAAAAATCATGGGTGCACTCACTGAGTTCCTCATACTCCGTTGTCAACGTCACACGCCACAACTAACCTAGTACTGTCAACGTCACACGCCACAACTGCCCTAGTACTGCTGAAGTCACACACCACGACTAACCTAGTACTGATGAAGTCACAAACCACAACCAAACCAAACTGTCAACATCACACGCCACAACTATCCAAGTACTGCTGAAGTCACACGCCACAACTAACCTAGTACAGCTGAAGTCACACACCACAACTAATCTAGTACTGCTGAAATCACACATCACAACTAACCTAGTACTGTCGAAGTCACACACCACAACTAACCTAGTACTGCTGAAGTCACACACCACAACTAACCTAGTTCTGCTGAAGTCACAGGCTACAAAAAAAACCTAGTACTGCCAAAGTCACACACCACAAATAACCTAGTACTGCCAAAGTCACACGCCACAACTAACCTAATACTGCCAAAGTCACACACCACAACTAAACTAATACTGACAAAGTAACACACAACAACTAACCTAGTACTGCCAACATCACACGCCACAACTAACCTAGTACTGCCAACATCACACGCCACAACTAACCTAGTACTGCCGACATCACACACCACAATTAATCTAGTACTACAAACATCACGCACCACATCTAACCTAGTACTGACAAATTCACACACCACAACTAACCTATTACTGCCAAAATCACACGCCACAACTAACCTAGTACTGCCAACATCACACACCACAACTAACGTAGTACTGCCAAAGTCACACGCCATAACTAACATTGCACTGCAAAAGCCACACACCACAACTAACCTAGTACTGCCAAAGTCACATGCGACAAATAAGTTAGTACTGCCAACTTAACACGCCACTGCCAAAGTCACACGCCACAACTAACCTAGTACTGCCAAAGTCAAACGCCACAACTAACCTATTACTACCAAAGTCACACTCCACAACTAACCTAGTACTGCCAAACTCACACGCCGCAACTAACCTAGTACTGCCAAGGTAACATGCCACAACAAACTAAGTTAGTACTGCCAAAGTCACACACCACAACAACTAACCTAGTACTGCAAAGTCACACACCACAATTAACATAATACTGCCAAAGTCACACGCCACAACTAAGTTAGTACTGCCAAATTCATACACCACAAATAACCTAATACTGCTAACAACCTGGTACTGCCAAAGTCACAGGCCATAGCTAACCTAGTACTGCCAATGCCACACATCACAACTAACCTAGTACATGTACTGTCAAAGTCAAACGCCGCAACTAACCTAGTACTGCCAAAGTCACATGCCACGACTATGCTAGTACCGCCAACATCATATGCCACAAATAACGTAGTACTGCCAACATCACACGCCACAACTAACCTAGCACTGCCAAAGTCACACGCCACAACTAACCTAGTACTGTCAGAGTCACACGACACAACTAACCTAGTATTGCCAAAGTCACACGCAACAACTAACCTAGTACTGCCAAAGTCACACGCCACAACTAACCTAGTACTGCACTGCCAAAGTCACACGCCACAACTAACCTAGTACTGCCAAATTCACACGTCACAACTCACCTAATACTGCCAACGTCACACGCCACAACTAACCTAGTACTACCAAAGTCACATGTCACAACTAACCTAGTACTACCAAAGTCACACGTCACAACTAACGTAGTACTGACAAAGTCACACGCCACAACTAACCGAATACTGCCAAAGTCACACGCCACAACTAACCTAGTACTACCAAAGTCACACGCCACAACTAGGTCACAACTGTGTTTTGGTATCAAGAAAAGTCATTGTAATCAGAGATACATAACAGCGAAACACATTTAAGTTAATCATCCATATTGTCCCGAGTTTCCGGTTTAGAGGGGTTCCACTGTAATTATGGACAACAATTTCACACGCCACAACTATCCTAGTGCTGCCAAGGTCACACGCCACAAATAGCCTAATAACCTTCACGCGCTCTAGAATTATATTTACATGTACATTAACCGATTCCTCGTCAGAACGACAGAATTAAATACAAATAAAAGTACACATGGCAACCTGCTCTGCGTTTGCTACGCTATGTTCATCAGAAATATTCATCATTGTGTGAGAAAGGTATTAAATAAAATCCATTGTAAGAACATACATAAAAAAGACATGACGTCTAGTTGTTCAACTAGATATAACACAAATAAATGGTGCAACAATAACTTATATACATGGTCCAATGAACAAGCCTCAACTCTAGGAATAACCTTTGCAAACGATAAAACAAAACTGCAACTACTAAATCTAACACCCAAAATTAAGTCATTCCAGAACTGCCTAAATAGTTGGAAAAAATGGAACCTAACACTAATAGGAAAAATAGCAGTATTAAAAACGTTTGCATTCCCTGAGCTGGTATATCCGCTGACAGTACTAGAAAACCGTAGGATGAAATGATTAAAGAGATAAATAAATATATGTTTGACTTTCTTTGGGATGGAAAACCTGATAAAATATGTAGAAAAACAATTATTCAAATTTACGAAAATTGTGGATTAAAAATGATAAATATTCAAGCTTTTTTGCATTCATTAAAAGCATCTTGGATAAAAAGATTAAAGGGATCACAGAATCAATGGAAAACAGCTTATAACAATGAATTGAACAAGTATGGTGGTGAATTACTGTTCAAGTGTAATTTTAATCAAGTTGATGCAAAACAGATAATAAAAAGGTATACATTTTTAGGTGAGATTATTACATCGTGGAGCAAAATTAACTTTAAACATATACACCCTGTCATATCAAATGAAATATTATGGCATAATACCAACATCAAACAAAGCAATACATTATTTTATAAAGATTGGCACGATAAAGGTATAATGTTTATAAAACTTCTATACATTTCATGAACTAAATAATTTGTACAATTTAAGCAATGGAGATTTCCTAAAGTACTATACATTAATAGGTAATATTAAAGATGCATGGAAAGAAACACTTAAAACAGAAAATATTGACACTGGCACACCTGAATATCTAATTTCGAAACATTTAAAAAATAAAATGGCTAATAAGATGTTATATGACATACAAATCGATACAATGCGATTAACTATATTAAAACACACTGTCAAATGGGAAAATGAATTAAATATTCAAAATATTAAATGGAAGAAAATATTTATCTCACCTATCAAAAATACTATAAGCACAAAACTAAGAGCATTCCAGTACAAATACCTAATGAGAATAATACCAAATAACTCCTTCCTATTTGTATGTAACTTGAAACCATCAAACTTGTGTGAATTTTGTAATATGAAAGTAGATTCAAATAAACATATGTTTTGGGAATGTCAAAACTATCCAAACATTTTGGTCGGAAATAGATGAATTATTGAAATCGAAACTAAATTACAATGCACATCTAAATTACGAACACATATCATTTTGTAATATTAACGTAGTATCTAAACAAAGGTCGGTTCTAATTAATTTCATTATCCTTCTAGCAAAATATTTTATATTCAAATGTAAATGTTGCTCAACACTGCCAACACTAAACTCATTCAATATGTATCTACAGAAAACAATCTTAATTGAAGAGACAATGAAAGATAAACTGTTGCAATTTAATACAAAATGGAATGATTTTCACTTCAACTAACAAAACGTATACCAAAGTACCCACAAGTAGATATATATATACTAGTAATGCCAAAAACGTTCTCGGTTTTTTTTTGCATTAACCAAGACCAAACCCCCCCCCCCCCAAACCCCCCCCCCCCCCGCACCCATGTATACCCACAACGCCCATATACATCATCACATAAAAACTCGTTGTTACATGTCACATATACTAAGACAAAGAAAATGTTTTTACCTCTATCAATTGTTCAATCATTTTGTACACATAAATTGTAAAATGTGTATGCACATGTATGTATTATATGTAACAAAGAGAATACAAAATTGAAATACAAAAACAAAAAAGACATGACGTTACGCAGTACGTAATTGGGAACATATATTTTGAACCACACTGTAAATCTTCTCATACTACAAAATCATTAGGCATGTATACATACGTGACATCATGATAATATTCGATAAATGCGTCGTTTATGCTTGTACATATTGATACTTGTTTAAAGAGTACATCTCGGTTTGCGTGAAAAATAAGCATGATAAGACTCCACTGATTGTGTCTACACTAGATATGTGACTCATACTGGAGATGTGGAGCTTATGATATTTGCGATCAGTGCCCATCTGACTCAGCCTGTGCATCCGCACAGTCTGATCAAGATATGCACTGGTCATCATTCCATCAAAGAAATACATGTCATGCTTCTAACAAGCAATACAAATCATTATCAGATTACAGGAGTGTGCTACTTGATCTGAATCTACACTGGTCAAAATCCTATAAGCCCCATGTCTGCAGTCACAGTCACATATGTGGTATCCTGTGCACGTTTCCTCGCGTTCAGACCTCCTATAAATACTGGAACGATCTGGAACTGCGCGCATAATTAATCTACCACTCAGTCAACACTCAACATAGTCAACACTCAACCTGTGAAATTAGATATTTCTTCTCAGTTTAATCGTCGTTACATTTAGTTGTCAATCATGTATTTCGCACTTCTGGGAATACTGGCGTGTGTGGCGAGTCACGTGATGGCCGCACCGGGCGGGAATGCATTTTTCCAAGAGCCGCAGTGCTCGAAATTTAATTTCGAGGAGAAAATCCTGGAAAAAGTCATTAGATTTGAAGTGATTATTGAAACAATAAAGGGACAGTTGGAGAGTATGGAATCCAAACTTCGGCAGGAGCAAGCCGATCTCAGTCGCGACAAAGATATCATGCTGGAGGAGGTGCGTACTCTGAAGAATGACATTATCGGAGACTTTCAGGAAATGCGCGGCAGCCTGGAGGGACAACAGTCGGCGGCCGACTCGCGGATTGACGAACTCATAACGAAGACTGAGGCCCAGGTGACGAGGATGTCACGTGACGTTCACTCCTTGGTCAATACGACGATAGCACAGATACGAGGTATGTACATAAATGGGTATGCATGATTTCACGGCAACATGCGTCTGATTGCAATAGATGTTTTGGACAATATGTAGCCTGTCTAGGTCATGTTGTACTGTGCCACACGCTTGCAGTCTCATGGTGCATGTAGCAACTTGCGTGTATCTATATCGTTCATCAAGACATGACGAGGTTTGTACCCTTTCACCTCACCCCTAAGTAACCTGGAATGGAGTTTGATATGTTTATTTTTAAACCAATCCAACCGTCCCAAACTGATTTTCGGACGGGTCTATTTATGAAAAGGGGGTGTTGCTGTTCTCAAAAATATGAAAAAACTAACTAATCGAAAAGTGCAGATCCCGTTACGATCTGCACTGTTTACATAAACAGTCATCTGGATCTGCACTGTTTGCATAAACCGCTATAGCGGCCTTTCGGGTTCATAGTACATGTAGTTCAAAGTAGTTTTTTATCGACGATGAAGACGCAACGAGGTATGTCGGCACATTTAAAACGGATAGTTGTTCGCTTGGTTTGTTCGCTAAATTATACAATGATTGACGAGTGACCCATATAATATGATCTTATATTCACTGGCAGAAACGTCATATTGACCGAAGCGAATTGTTTTATTATATGATAACAGTATCATCCTTAATCAATAAGAATGATACTTGTTTTGATCACTTACACTCCATATGCTGTACCTCTCTACTGTCTGTTCCACGTTTTACTACCCACAGACTTTTGGTTATTAAACATATTAAATCTAAACAAATATTTAAATATAATTATTTTTTCATCAATAATAAAAAAGCCCCCCCCCCCCCCACCAAAAGAAATAGTTGATGACAATATTAATTTTATTACGAAAAAACAATTTTCCTGTGGGAATTTAAAATGGGGCAAAAATGAGGTGGGGAGTGAGGAAGAAGGTCGAAAAACGAATCAATTTAGAAATTGACTCTGAAACATGGCGAGATTGGTTGGTAATGATGTAACTAAAGCAAACAAAAATTAGATTTTGAAAATCGGTCCACAAAGAAAAAAAAAAAATTTTGTTTTACCCTCCATGTTAAATTCCCATAGTGAAATCATTTTTTTTTTCGCAATAAAATCGATATTTGATGAAATTTATTTTTTTTTTTTTTGGGGGGGGAGGGTGTTATTTAGACATTTAATGTGTTTAATAGGTTTTATATATTTAGACAGTGAATATAGTCTGGGGAAAACCCAAGCCCATTAAATATGATGTTATAGTTTGATTCTCCGATAGCAGTCTAGACCAATCATGTACTGTTTATTTATAGATCATATAATAAATTGTTACATATCCATTCTGTTGATTGCTTCACATTATAATTGTGTCATTATATCTGGTTTTCCTGGAGCGTGCCCATATGAGACACGCCATGTAATGTTGTACATTCGGACACCTGCGTAATTTCATGGAATACGTTTACAAAATATACAATATTTTTCATAAATAAAGTCGAAAGTTGACAAAATTTCCAGAGTACATGAGGACTGTACTCTGAAAATGTTGTCAACTTTTGACGCCATTTACGGAAAATATTGTAAATTTTGTAACAATATTTCGTGAAATTACTCAGATGTCCGAAGGTACAAATTCACATGGCGTGTCTCATAGGTTTAGTTAACACATTGTGTTTCACTGGCTGAATATGCAAAGCTGAGGCCATGTAACTTTGAATTGGTGACTGTTTTACACACCACTTCGACTGTTCGAACAATTCAACATTTACTCTTTGGAAAAGTGAACGTGAATGTGTTTAACGTCCCACCACAGATAAGGTTGTATAGAGACGTGCTACGCTTTGGAATGCGTCCGGATGAATGTACTTGACTTGATTATCGCCAATCCTGGCATACACCGAGTTGTGGCTGTGACTGGAGAAATTGGGCTTATGTGATTTATGACCAGTGTAGCTCTTGGTCATATATCACAGGCCTGATGCATGGTAGCAGTCTATATTGCTTGTTATAAGCATGACGGGGGTTGCATTGGTGGACTGGCGAACAGTGCAGATTCTGATCAGACTGTACGAATGCATAGGCTGATCTGGATATTCACTGGTCGTAAAACCCATAAGCCCCACTTCTCCAGTCGCAGCCCCATTTCTGGTCGTATACCGGTGCTAGCGGCCAGCGTTGGCGTAATGGACCAATACACGTATTTACCGCACACGAACAAGCGCTGACGTGTCTGCGGTTCGTCATGACACTGACGTCATATTGTCGACGTTCGACTAATGAAGTTGTAACCCGGATGTGCGTATCAAGTCCAGGCAAGATAAGGCTGTTTGCTATCAGGAGGCCTGTATTAGGTCAATGTATAAATAGCTATGTTTAGTGAAATGCATTATTTCATATATAATAGTTGATGATTAAAATTATGCAAATTACTATACTGAATTGTTTACATTATCACAGCCATTATTTTGGTTATAAAATATTATATTATTTTTAAATAAAAAATATGTATGCATAAATTAAAATTTCTCAATCCAAACAAGTACACTTACCGAGATAAGTGTGCTTAGAGATTTTGGTGAAATCGGCTACAGTATATGTGTCTCCACAAAGCACAATTTATTTCACGTGTCATGTTCACTTCCCTTTCTGTCTGTGTAGATGAGGCGACGTCTCCGGCCGTGGCGTTCAGCGCCAAGACGGTATCGGACGTGACACAAGGGCTGGACGACATACTCGTGTTTACAGAGTGCGACATGAACCTCGGCGACGGGTACGACGTCGGCACGGGCCGCTTCACCGTCCCAGTATCCGGCGTCTACTTGTTCGGCATACAACTGTGTATTATGTCCAAACATTGGAAAACATTTCAGCTTGTGACGGACGATGGGGCGACGTTGCACGCTATGGCGGTATCAACGGGACAACCTTCGCGTGGAGTAGTGTGCATGGCAGAGACAGCTGTTGTCTCCCTGGTCAAAGGTGACGTCATTTTCGTCAAATGTAGCAACACAGGCACCGGCGGCAACATTTACCAGGCCGCTGACATCCTTAATATTTTCAGCGGTGCCTTGATTCAGAAGTTTTAAACATGTTTGACTTGAGTTTCTTGCCATAAGCACGGTGTCTCATTATTCTTCTTATATACGTACTTTCGTTTCCCATTGAATACAATACATGAAACATACATGTACATTTATATATGGAACGTAAGCCGGCAATATTTTGCCATATTGATGTATCGTGAGTTCATATTGGTCTGTGCCGGAACTACGTTTCACCACCCCGTAAAATAGTTCCTTCTAAATAATCACATATTTGTATACTTCTGTTATAGTTATATGTTTTGGAAGTTTTAAATACACATGGAAATTAAATAACATATAAATACACCGTGCCATCAGAACATGTTGATAATGCCACCTGGGGCCCGTTTCACTAAACAAGTTCGTAAGTGTTGACTTTGCCTGTAGAATAACATTTACACTGACGTCCGATGCTGGAAACTCTTGTTGATATGTTCACTTGTACTGATGTGCGTATGTACGTGCAAAATGGTAACATTCATTAACCACGTAACCATATAAGTAGAAATATTCGTATGAACATTTGTATCGCAAGGAGTTTAGTGCCCCTGATTGTCATCCCTTAAATACGTGTAATTTAGTTGAGCGCGAGCTGCACAAATACAGCCTGTGTCAAGTTTAAACCAACGAACACATCGTTTCCTAATTACAAAAACAAAAGCGGTGTCAAAACGATGTACATGTATAAACGACAGACACTCGTTTGTTTGTGGACCTGTAGCCTATTTCACCAACATTGCAAAGTATTCTTTTCTAGCAAATTATACTTTGAGGGAGAAATCTTCAATTTTAGGATAAATTTATTAATTTTTATTATACTGAATTTATAACATTTTCACAGCCATTTTGCATACTTTTAATCATCAAATATGTGTAGTCGGTAGTTCTATATGAAATAATGCATTTCGGGAGAAATAAATGATTACTCCCTGAAACTATTCTTTGCTAGATAAGCATACTTACTGAACTTTTAATGAAATCGGCTACTGATGACATGCCATGCAATTTACACAAACAAAAATGGTGTCAAAACGATGTACATGTATAAACGATAGGCAATCGTTGGTTTGTGGACCAGGAACAAATCCATATCATTGCATTCTGCATCCGGCCTCCTAGTGGCGGGCAGTAACTTTGAGAAAATCCCGTACACTACACTTCATACTTGAGCACCATAGGCATTCGCCGTGTTTCGGCTTTCATCGGTATAACTATATATATGAACAAGGCTTACAGCTTTGGTCGGACACGACCTCTTATCACAACAAATTCAGCGATTTTATTAACGCTAATGTAAATATTTTGGCGAAATGTGCACATGTTCATTTGAGAATTATTGTTATCTTGCTGAAATATCACAATTAAAACATAATTATGCAAAGAATATCGAATTACAATTGGTTTTCGTATGTCGGACACGACCTCGCATCATAATGAAATAATGTATTTATGGTTCTAACATCAATATTGTAGTGGCAAGTTCATATGTTCATTTGCGAATTATCGTTATCCTGCAGAACTACATTTATTAGACTCTTGCAAATTATTTGCACGGGTTTCGCTGTGAGAAAATCCATAATCAACTCGTTACAAATAATACATCGTGAAGAGAACACCCGTATTTGCGCGCCTGTTTTCTTGGAAACCACAAGCTACCATGTTTAAGTTTATTACAGTCATATAAAGTTATTTGACCATTTGTAAAGGGTCTCGACTAATCTAGAATGTTAATGTGATTGAACACATTCCAAGCATGCACTCAAATATATGTGATTCATAGAAACAGCTGCGTAATTTGGATTTCAAAAAGTTTACATGACGTCACATATGACGTCAGACAACGTAACGTCAAAACACGGGAAAACACATCATTATATAACTATGCATGCGCACATCACAATTCATTGATTATAATCTCAAAAATAGACTAAATGTGCATATGTATCCGCCGTGGAAGTGTAATAAATAGGATATTCCATCGTACATGTTTGAATAGCGGAAATAATACACTCATGTCCGTCGACGTCCGTGTATTATTTCCCGCTATTCAAAATGCACGATGGAATATACATATAATACATAGAAAAATGACAATTGTATTATGTTATTTTGTTACAATACGAGATTGTGTTCGACCAGAAGTTGCATACCTTATAATAAATACCAAAGCAAATGGCGTTATATAATCTTAAGGGAAGTAATCATTTTGATGTATTCAGTAGTACCAGCGCCGTTCACTTATAGCAGTACCGGCGAAAGCCGAAACACGCCGACTGCCTGTGTTCAGCACATGCGAATATATATCTGCTATAAACACTAGTGCTGCTCTCCGCGAGAGCGTAAAATCAAAATAGGGGCTAGATTCCTGACGAATTCCCATTCAGCTACATGTAGAAGATACTGCATAAACACATGTTCGTCTAGTAAACGGCGTTATAGATGCGTTTATGCGATAGTTGTAAGTATATGTAGAGCTGAGTGGCATCTCGTCAAGAAACCGGTACGGAGTACAGCTCATGTGACAACTGACGCACAGTTAGTACCCGTAGATATACCAACCACGGGCATTTAGTTGTAAACGGTGCAACCATATCCGATAAATGTACTACAGAGAAACCTCGTTAAACCGGACACCCTGGTAGGGGGGACCTACCAGGGTGTCCGGTTTAGCGATGTTTCACTGTAAATCAGGCATTCGATTATTCCGTGCCATATGTATGTGCTATGCGATCACAGACAGGCATTATACGATTTGTATACATGTGTATAATTCTGGTACGTTTGTATCGTACAAACATACCAGATTATGGTATATTCATACCATATCCGTACGAATATATCGTACATACGAACGGATATCGTATGTTTGTATAATATTCGTATAGTACGTTTGTACTATACGATGATACGGTACAAACATGCAATATTATATGATCATACGATATGCTCATTAAATATACCAATATATAGTATTACGATATGTATACGATATTAGTATATACAAATAGGTAAGGAGCAGAAAATCGCTACTGTACATCCCAATATAATACATTAGACACACGTAAGGTTGCGCGTTGTCGTTGATTGGTTAAAGTTAGATTAACATCATTAATTTCCACTAGGTTGTCAATAACTGCACGCTATTGACCGGCAACGTCGCTGTTCCAGGAATTGCGACAACATGACATAAAACAACAGTAATCTTAAGTTTAACACTATATTTGGTTATTTTTCATGTTTGAATCCATCAGCAAATTCAGTGTAAATATAAGTAATAACACCATGGGCTGTAGCGTTTACTGGAGTGTACAATACATGGGCTGTAGCGTTTACTGGAGTGTACAATACATGGGCTGTAGCGTTTACTGGAGTGTACAATACATGGGCTGTAGCGCTTACTGGAGTGTACAATACATGCGGTCCGTTTAAAGTTTGCGCGGTGTCCGAACACTTTAAACTGACAATTGTACACCCCGGCAAGATTATCACAGGCGGCTATGTAGTCCT
Organism: Conchocele bisecta; assembly: GCA_029237695.1. NCBI lineage: Eukaryota > Metazoa > Mollusca > Bivalvia > Lucinida > Thyasiridae > Conchocele > Conchocele bisecta. The sequence continues at coordinate 80,097,637 of CM055271.1, forward strand.
CAGAGTGTGCCGTATATTTGTAACGGTAGCAAACGACGCTTGCCCAGTTCGCAAACGCAAACCAACTGTGACAACGTGGTGTATTCACTGTCTGTATAAACTGTACATTGAAACTTCGCAAAACCCGACACCCTGGGAGGTCCCCAGGGTGTCCGGTTTAGAAAGGTTTCACGGTAAATTACCTACTGGGGTGTCTGGTTTAGCGAGGTTTCACTGCAAATCAGACATTTGATTATTCCGAGCCAGATTTGTGTGCTATGCGATCATGACAGGCATTATCACCGGAGACAAACTACTAAGAAACCCATAAAAAAATATGATGATATACAGTTCTTGTTGTCCGGTTTAATGCCATAATGCCAACAGATCATACCGGCTGCAAGAGATATCATATTGTCTCACCTGTAGAATCGCGGCCGCTGCTATCAGAGAGAGAGAGAGAGAGAAGAGAGAGAGAGAGAGAGAGAGAGAGAGAGAGAGAGAGAGAGAGAGAGAGAGAGAGAGAGAGAGAGAGAGAGTAGTCAGTTATGCGTCTGCCTCTGAGATAATCACATGTCTAGTTAGTCGTTTACTGTGTTATAAAATAAATGGAGCTAGTACGGGGCGCCATGCAGGACAGGTTAATTATGTGTACAAAATTGAGTTTTGTAACACTAAAAATCACAAAATTCAATTCTGTGTCACAAAATTCAATTCTGTGTCACAAAATTCAATTTTGTGAAGACAGAATTCATTTTTGTCCACAAAAATTAGTTGCGTATGTCATCTCTACGTTGATTGGTTGAGATCGGTCTTAGTCCATTTTACTAGATGGTGGAGTACACTTGCAGGTTTAAATATTTCAATGCGAAAATATAACCCAATATATCAATATTATACTTCTTTATGGACAGTTATTTTGGTTATATTATGATTACAAATGAGTGGTCACACCATATAAGCATATATACTTTGAAGGAGAAATAAGAAAATATTCAGAATTTTCCCTCAATTATGTGTAAACAGGGTCAAACATAAAGTAGCCGGGACATAGCTAGACCTGAGAAGCATGCCATATATAGAGAATACCAGGCTAGTGTATTTTGATATCAAGTTTATCAGGCAAGGCTAGGAAACAAGTAGGAATTCCGAGGCTTGCCGAAGAATTCCTACCGTTTCCGAGCCGAGCCTGATAAACTTGATATTAAAATACCCTAGCCTGGTATTCTATTTATCAGGTAACGTTTTATGCTCGAAAATGACATTAGATGACGTCGTATTCTAACAGTAGATCTAGCCTTGTGAAACAAATGGTATTGGATCTGTGTCTACTAGTTGCGAAGTTACGTGTTCGCAACTATGTGTCTACATGCATTATTTACAGTACACACCATCTTAGTACATGTATCCATGGTATCTACACAAATACTACAAATGGTTTCCTCCTCAAATGGCCCAATACACACATTCTGTTTATAAACACAGACAGCAGTCAGAACACAGGCCACAGCGCGTGTATTATTGATTTAACTGGGGCAAATGTACCTTGCGATACACACTAAATGACGTCAGTACTCGCGGGAGATCTACATGTACATGAATTATGTGTACAATTAATAACGCAAATGAGTTTAAATACGAATGGGTTTGTCAACGTTTGACTGTTTGGAGATAGTTGAAGCAAAATGGCAGAATGAGAAATGAATCATCGGCAGAATGAGAAATAAATCATCGACATTGAATGTGTAGATCGGCGACCGTGACCCATTTCTCCAGTGCAGTTTCTGACCAATGGTAGTCCTTCTTACATGCGTGTGCAGAATTGACAGAATTGAATTTTGTGACACAGAATTGAATTCTGTGACACAGAATTGAATTTTGTGGACAGAATTGAATTCTGTGGCACAAAAAAGAATTTTGTGACACAAAATTGAATTCTGTGACACAAAAGCGAATTTTGTGACACAGAATTGAATTTTGTGGCACAAAAATGAATTTTGTTGACAAAATTGAGCCATGTCCCACTTGGCGCCCCGTAGCTAGCGCTCAATTTAATTTACTGGGCTCCGGAAAAATGCAGTGTGATAGACAATATATTGCTCTAAAACGAGTGGGATACATTTTATATTTTCTAAAATGCCTTTATTTCTTTACACCAATGGGCGGTTGGTTGGGAGGATGAGAAGGGTACATTTAACGATGGGTTTCATCCTTAGCGGAATCCCGATATCCCTGGTTTGACCCTCGTGTGCATTTTTGACGCGACAGTTGAATCTGGTTATACCCAATACATGTATAAAAGCAATAATATTAGTACTAATACTATCTCATTCACTTGATCGGCGACCTTGGACTGAGCAGGTCGTGTGTTTTTACCGGCCGGCAATTAGCTCTAGGATACCGGCGGCGGCCATTTTAACTGTTGGAAATTAACTGAAAGTTCCATTGTGTTTATACTTATTCAGTTCTGATTTTCTGATAGTATCACTTTTGGTTAGTGGGGCTAAGTGACTGTGGTGTGGTGAGAACCTGACACCAGATAAGGTTATTCTAATTTCAAGTCCCAATATATGTTTTTTTCCTGTAAATATTCAATTCCGACGTTGGGAGTTCACAGATTACACAGATTCCGACGTCACAGATTACATCACGTCGTAAAATGTCTCTCCGAAGTGATGTAATTTGTGAAGTCAGTAGATTTTCTTTAACATGTTCCGAACAAAAATGACGGATGTTGATGAAATATAGCGCACGAAAACACGATGACCTATAAGTTTTGTGGGTGCTCTATAATTATAACATTCACGAATAATCGACTACCGTTGTTTCTTGCAATCACATGCACTGTTTTTATTTACATTGACGGTACCGTAATTGATTCTCATCAAAACGACAGAATTATGAGACTAAAGAAAACTCTACAATGCAGGTCAACCTGTTCCGCATTTCCTGCGCTATATCTGATAAACAATCGTCACTCCGTTATAATGATATTAATGGAAACCTACTGTAAACACACGCTAACGTGCTGTTTTCCGATCTCAAACCTACTCTTCGCCTATATTATTATATACGTACTTTCGTTTCCCAACTGAAACACAATGGAACACAAGCCGTCAATATATTTTCATATTGACGCCTCGAGCGTTCATATTGGTAACTGCCCGAAATACGTTTCACCTCGTAAAATAGTTCCCGCTAATCATAACTAATTTGACTACTTTATTTACAGTCTGGAGGAATTGTGGTATAACACAAAAACGTTTATCAGGGTCGGTTCCGAAACGGTAGGAATTCCTCGGCAAGCCTCAGAATTCCTACGCGTTTCCTAACCTTGCCTGATACACTTGATATCAAAAGACACTAGCCTGGTATTCTATATTTAACAGTCTCAGCTGGGTCGCGTTTCACTAAGCTTCGTACGACTAAAATGTTCGTAACTGAAAAATTATGATAAGTCTGTAAATGTCACATTGACAATATTTTCTTGTAAACAATTATTGGATTTACATTTATTGAGCATAAATGTAAATCCATCAATTGCAATTTCCAGACGATCCTAAATATGCACTTACGAACATTTTAATCGTATGAAGTTTAGTGAAACGGGCCCCTAGTGTCTCATATAGCCAATGTGTGGATTTTCGCTTCATACACGGTAAATGGCATCTATATTAATAAAGCAATCGCAACTTTTATTTTATCACATTTCAAACAAAAAGCGTTACATTCAAGTTCAAGTACAAGCTATCAGAAACTGTGATAAGCAGGAAATATAATTTGGCTTGTCATAATTTGGCATTTTCGCTGTACATTTACTATAAAAGAAAAACTGTTATATTTTTGTTGTGAAATAGCAATACTATACCAAATTTAGAAAACAATTCACATTTATATACGCTAGTGTAATTAGCTTAAATTTCAGCCAGTAGTTGACAAACATCTAACGATGAATTACATCACGGGGCAGCAGTAGTTTACACCACTCTCGTTTTTACCGTATATGGTGAAATTTCGTCAATAACGTCGTAATAATGCGTTCTCTTCGACCACTATAATTATCTTACACAAACCCTCTGAATCGCGAGACAGTCGCCGTCACTACGGCCCGCCTCCAGAAATTAATTCGCGCATCTCTTTGCCATATTTGAAACTCGGTTGATTCGCTTTGTTTTTATGAAGAACCAATAGTGAAATATGAGAGCATGCTTATTTAACCACGAGAGCTGATTATCTTGAAGCAATGAATATCTGAGACCCAGCTCCTTTAAAGGTGTAATTTTGTTCTCAAAAATATGAAAATTACCTGCAAAAAGTGCAGATCCTGATGAGACGGCTCGTCACGTGCCGGCTCATCTGGATCTACACTGTTCGCCTATGCCACTATACAGGCATGTGGTGTTGAAAGGGTTAATTAAAGGTACATGCTCAATCAGTAGGTTATAATATAGGGAGACATACATGTAGGTGACGCATTTAATTAGTATAAATAATTAAAAAATAATTGCCTGGTCCAGTTGCTCGCACAAAGAAACTGCAGCAGATTTGCCACTGCTGGTTACAGATTTTCCTCTTCTCTTGAAGAAAGTTGTCTTGCGCTTCCTGTCTGTTCATAATTCCAGGTAAATCCAGGTATATAAAGGTAAATCCAGATCACAGAGTCCAGCTTGTTACAGTGTGACTGCTACTCACTGAATGACACCAGTGAATGAATTGTTCAACTTCTTTCTCTACTGGCCAGCAATCTGTGATGCAACATTCTCTTAATCACATATTAAGTTAATGGTCAGTTTTATTTCAATATTTAGTCTATGCCTTATTAAAACAACTGACGACCAGGGTCAACTGTACTATGCATGGAGTCGGCAGACTAGCCAGAAAGTCAGTACCCAGTCTAGTGTTCGGCGCAGCCTGATCAGGGTCTACAGTGTTTGCTATGCAGAAATATCAAGTGCCAGAATGTTGTTTGTACCCAATATCGTAGACCTGTCTGTACCCAACAGTGCAGACCCAGATCAGACCGCACACCTGTGCAGCAATCTGGTATATGCTGGGCACAGCGTCTGAAACATGCACATCAACTCCTGCAATAGTAATACACTTCACCTGCAGTGGTTATCTCCCCTGCATTGGCTAGCTGTGTTTGTAGTCTGAAATACACATGCAATAGCCTATATCTGATGGCAAGTATTGCTGCCTGCATGCCACACAGGTCAGATCAGCAACAGTGAATGAAGTCGGCGATTTTCCGGATGTGATGTTTCTTGTCCTTTTAAAGATAGCAAGCTTTCCGCAAATAAAGATATGTTGAACAATTCGGAAACAAACAGGAACCCACTTTTCCGACAGCGGAAAAGTGGGTTCCTGGTTTTTGCCGAAATTTTTTAAAGATAAACAATGTGTGTGAAAATTCTCAAACGAACGCAACGACAACGAATGGAAAAGTAAGTGAAAACAATTCGTTTTGTACAGCAACATGCACGGAAATGATTATCGTTATTTTTGTGTACGTGAAAACGTTAAAATACCCTGCTTTCAAATAATTAAAAGCCCGTCGTTTATTTCCATTATTTTCCGCATTTGCTATGAACATTTTGTCAATTTTCAACATAATTACCGGACAATATCGTAAATAATAATAAACTAGATTACAATTTTGTAAAAGAATCATGAGATATCGCATATCTTCTTAGGTACCAAAATCACATGGATTGTCTCGTATGTGGCTGTGCCTAGCAAAATGTGGCTTATGGGCTTTGCGACCAATGTAGATCCAGATCAGCATGTACATCTGAACAGTGTGATCAGGGTGTGCACTGTGATGCTTCTACCAAGCATTATACAGTGGAAACTCTCTAAACCGAACACAAGAACAAGAATACACATGGTATCTTATTTTTTATGAGTTTCTTGGTCATTTATCTCGGCTGATAATGTCTGTGCATGATCGCATAGCACACATCGATGACTCAGAATTATCAAATGCATGGTTTACAGTGAAACCTCTCTAAACCGGACACCATGGGGACCTCCCAGGGCGTCCGGTTTAGAGAGTGAAACCTCTCAAAACCGGACGCCCTGGGAGGTCCCAGGGTGTTCGGTTTAGAGAGGTTTAACTGTAGACAATTCCTATCAGGCTATTTGATCAGGAGCTACACCGGTCAAACCATAAGGCCATGTTTTCAGTAACAGCCACATATGTGGGTTGTCGGGCTAGCTATTTGTGTTGCATGTGTCAGGCTATAGCCTATGCATACATGTACACAGGTCGGAAATGAAATAAACCATATCATTATAGTGTTACATTCATAACGTCAAGCCAGCACAATTGGTACACAAGGGTCGTGCATATAAAGTAGTGGACTAAGTCTAAGCAAAAAAAAATCGGACAGTGAAAAAAAAAAGTATTGTTTTCAAATTGGCATTTTGTGTCAGCTTTAAATCGCAAAAGTTGCCCCCAAATACAATTGAAAATGTGTAAACAAGCGTACACTTATATCTATGACATAGTTAATGTGTGCTTTTATACGCATATACATGTAGTACATATGGGAAATATGGTTGGCAAGGCTTAGGAAACGGGATGGGCGAGGCTCTGCCGAGCACATCCCATTTTAGTGCCGCGCCAGATATTTTTCCCATTCACAGTACTAATCTACTATTCTACATGTATGTATCCCGTCAACATTACAAATAGCTTTCAAATACAAAAAAATAACCGCAGCCGCATCTCCAAATCGTATTGACAGGATATCAAAAATGTTTCACGGCACCGGGTTTCACGGCACATACGCACTGTGTTGACGGGAACAATTTGTGATTGTAGAGCATTCATCATTGCCCTTAGCAACTAATCGTATACCGTACTGTGCCCAGGAAACTGTAACATGCCACATAAGTAGTATAACAAAGCAAGCCGCCAAATTGCATCACTTCCCGCCCCCACCCCATCAACCGCCAAAAATATTGGCTTGTGTATGGTATATGTAAGTATAAATATAAATGGACTGGACTAATCGGGTGTTACCTGTACAAGTTGTTCGTATCTAAGAAACAGCACGTTGTCGTCATGGCGAATGTTCCCAGTATTGTAGCACGTGTAGCCACCAGGGACATACGAATGCTGAAACAAAGTTGAAGGTTCACAAACGAATACAACCGATATTTTCGATTACATATCCGGCTTTGAACAATTTAAATGCCTGTCGTTTTTTTATTTTTTTCCACGCATTGTTTTGACACCGTTTTCATTGTTGTTAATTAGAAAAGGATGTTTAAACAAACGAAAACATCGTTTTCGTATTATAAAAACGAAAACAATTTGATATGCAAAGTCTGATCAAGAAGTGCACTGCTCGCCATTTCATCAATGAAACAGCCATCATGCTTCTAAAAAGCAACACAGATTGTTATTAGGTTACACGGGGCCGTTTCACTAAACTTCGTAAGACTAAAATGTTCGTAAGTGCAAACTTATGATAGTCTGTAAATTCCACATTAACACTGTTTTCTTGTAAACAATTATTGAATTTACATTTATTGAGCATAGGCTGCATATGCAGCCTATGCTCAATAAATGTAAATCCATCAATTAAATTCCCAGACGATCCTAAATTCGCACTTACGAACATTTTAGTCGTACGAAGTTTAGTGAAACGGCCCACTGGAGTGTGCTATTTGATCAGTAGCTACAATAGTCGCAAATCCCATAAGCCCCATGTCCTCCAGTCACAGCCACAAATTTGCATCTACATGTACGTACCTTATAGTTTCTCGAAGCCTGACGCCTTAAACAAGCGTGCCAGGGCGTGTTAAAACCTCAACCCCAGTTTTTAGTGGCACATAATGTACAGCGAACATGTGTTGAACGTTCCCAAACGAATGGACAACGAAGCGAAAACGTTTTGTACAACGTCAATGTGCATAGAAACGATTATTGTTTAGTCGTTTTATTTTCCTTTAATTACCCGGTTTTGAAATATTGATATGCCTGTCGTTTCTTTCAACGCATTGTTTTCTTTGTTTTTAATTAGTACATGCTGTTTTTGTTTGTTTAAACGTTAAACCAACGAAAACATCGATTTCTAATATATAAAACCAAAAACCGAAAAACCTTGTCACAACGATGTGTAAACGATAGGCAATCGTTCGTTTGTTCTCATCGATGAAATAATGACTACTTTCGCTATCTATATTCATAACGCGCATCTGTAGTGCCGGACTACAAATAGGCTGCAAATACACATTCATTACCGTATACAGTCTAAAAAACTGCTAATTTTCATGGAGCGATATATAATAAATAGAATATTCATATTTTTTGCAACTAATATGACATATATGTTCATCCAGTGGCACTCGTGAAATATGGACATTTCACACCACTTGATGAACATATATGTCATATTCGTTGCAAAAATATGAATATCCTCTATATATTACGTGGAAACATCTGATTGTTGTTACTTCTCAGTTGAACGTCTAGTCGTGGTAATAGCATACTTTTAATGAGAAATAGGAACAATTACAGTGTTAAATATTTAGATGTTTTTTATTCCCATATACATGTATGAGTATTCTGCATATGTGTCAATTACGCACAAAATGCATTATTCTGATCTGTAAGCTTTTACCCGGGAGCAAGCTGTTACAAATATAATTTCAATGAATTAGCGACTATTTGATATCATAAACATGTTCCCCCGACACATTTGAGGAATAATGTGTGTCTCATTTACAAATATTTACACTGGCGTTAAATTCATAATGAAAACGTCCATTCAGCGCATTGCATTGCGTTTATATCCCAGTGCATTACACCCACGTGACACCGAGCGACGTTGTTGATCCGTTAAAGTTTGTTTGACGTCATTAAATTACATGACTTTCATCGTCGTTGTCAATAAAATTGACAACAAAAATAGACAACAACATTCGTAAATGTTACGCCGAATTTGTGAATTAATACTATGGATTAATAAAACCATGGGCTGTTGCGTTTACTGTAGTAAAAAAAACCATTTGTTATGCTTAAAGTTTGTTAGGAATCCTTAACATCATATGGTTGTATTGCTTAAATGAGACACGCCATGTGAGTTTGTACCTTCGGACAATTGCGTAATTTCATTAAATATGTTTACCAAATTAACAATATTGTCCGTAACTGGCATCAAAAGTTAACGATTGCACAAAGTACGTGCGGATTTAAATTCTGCATATACTCTGAAAATTGTGTCAACCTTTGAATTTATTTATGAAAAATATTGTAAATTTTATAAACGTATTTAATAAAATTACGCAGATGTCCCAAGGAACATAATCGCATGGCGTGTATCAAATGAGATCCCACACCACCACCTCTAAGCCTACTGTCTGTTTCACGTTAACCTGCCCAAATTTTTAACCTATTTAAACACCCTAAAACTCCCATTTTTTTACATATAATCATTTTTCAGCAAAATTTAGCAATGAGCCATCTTTTTGTTTTTCGAAATTCGGTCCTAGAATGAAGTAATAGCCCGAAATGATAAAGTGAATGGGGGTCTCCCATGTTAAAATATCACACGCTGAGCAGTTTTCGACATTTTCCTATTGTCGAACAGCTTCCTGGATTTCATCATCAAAATATCGGCAATAACATCGGCTTTATGTGAACAAATCTTACCATTCTGAAAAATATAGGCATCCTGCTTCCATTAGTCGGTGTTTATATATCAATTACATTAGTAAGTTCTGGAATTTGGTGAAAATAGAAGATGATGTCGGTCAAATATCTCCAATCTTTGTTGTTACTCGTGACAACAGATGACAACTGAGCGCTGATTGGCTGGAATTCAGTGAAGGCGGCTGGCCTCGAAGCAAGTCCATTTCGCAGGAGGGGAGAACCAAATGCGATTTTTTTTGTCGAAGCAGTAAGTAAGCGTACTGCAAATTTGATTTTGGCATGGAAATGAAATTGTTTTTATGAACACTGTTAACTTTTCAGATGCAATCATTAGAAATTTGTTACATAAACAGTAATGTATTATACTGAGCTTGTGAAATTTGAACAAATTATGGCCAATTCGTGGAAGCCTGGAAAAACTTCTCTGAATTTGTGGTAACATAATTATCAATTTATTTTCTGCAAAAACATGTCAAACAAAAACTGTGTCATACATCCAAATACTTACAAGTTCAATGCTAGCTGCTGTTAGAAAGCACCTGTAAGTCACCAAAGTAACTCGTGTGGAGGGCTGAATTGGTTTCTTCTTTGTTTACCCTGTGACTGTGTCTCAGATGATGTCTCAAATATTTATCTAAAATCTAATATGTGTTTTTTCTCGTAAGGCACAGTAAATGGAATAATATATATATTTATATTTCATCACATTCCCAAAAACATGCGTTATATTCAGTTATATATCAAGTACATCAGGCGCGTAGCTGCATTAAGGCACTGCAGGCCCGGGCCTACAAAATTTTCGAGAAAATGGAAAATAAAATGTGCCAGATTGCATCATTTACCTTCTAGTTTCGATATTTTTAAGGGGGGGGGGGGCTTGCCCCCAGACCCATCTAGCATACTTACTCGCACCAACGGTTCTCGAAGTCGTCAACCGGGCCTGCAGATTCAAATTGGCTAGCTACGCCCCTGTACATGCTCAGCTATCAGAAACTGTGATAAACAGGGTTGATATGTTTGTTTGGTATAATTTGACATTTTCGCAGTACATGTACAAGTAAATAAAAAAAGTGTGAAATAATATAAATCGGTATTGTGATATGGTTTAGAGTTTCCGTACTATGGTGTAGACAAGGTATATACATGCTGGCAAGATGGCGTCGCGGGACGACAGCAGTAAGTGTCAGTTTAATTCAATATGTTACAGCTTACAGAACATTATCAGCAATGTATCTGGTATGTACAGACGGAGAAATGAATAAGATTTACGACGATCATTCTCAAAATACCTATGATAACGTGTTTGTGTCAACATATATACCGTGTCTACACCATATACAGAAACTCTACACCATATGACAATGCCGTTTTCGAACAGAATCGGTAATGTATTATTTTTGAGCCAGGTTTTTTGAAAATAAATCCAGGCTATTGGATTGGCGAAAGCCGGGCGGGCGGGCGGGCGGGCGGGGCGGGCGGGCGGGCGGGGCGGGCGGCGGCGGCGGCGGGCGGCGGCGGGTGGCGGGCGGCGTCCACAATAATGTTAAGTTTTCATGTTTGATCCATTTCTTTGTTACTGTACATGAGCCACCACATTTCACAGCTTTCTAATCAAGTGCCCACCAATCACTATCCAACATGTTACTAAATTCACGCATATTTTCCGTATCACTAGCCATTTTCAATGTTAATTTTCGATATAAAATAATTTTTGTTTAAGTCCTTTCTTTGGTACGTACACCTAGGACCACCAAACGTTCACAGCTTCATAATCAATGGGGTACCCACCACATATCCACTATCCTTTTTTTTTTTAAAATTGTACTTTTTTTTTTAACCTACTTCACCCATCATCCGCCAGTGCGGAGTCGAGGGGCATAGCATTTTGCAATGTTAAGTTTTCGCGTTTACAATGTTAAGTTTTCGTGTTTAAGTCCATTTCTTTGGTACTGTACCACCTAGGGACCACCAAAACTTTCACAGCTTCATAACCATGGGGTGCCTACCACATACAACTATCAACATGTGACCATTTTTTACCTTCACCTATTATTTCTACGTAATTGACTTAGCCATTTTCACATTAACTTTTTAACGTACGTCTGGTTAGAGTTTTTTGTTAAAATTTTAAAAACTTTTTCGTTATACTATATCTCTGCAACTGCTTCGCCCATTACCTTGAAACTTCACATGGGTGTTTATCATCATCCATATTTTCATTCTAACCCCCAACCGTGCGGCCCCTGTGCCCAATGTCAAGGTCAAATTACTTTGAATTTTTTTGTTAAAGTTTTTTCGTGTACTATATCTCTGCAACTGCTTCACCCAATACCTTGATACTTCACATGGGTGTTTATCATCATTGTCACACCTGCTTGCGGAAAGCGCGATATCGTCGGCATTTTGGCATACGTCCGTCCGTTCGTCCGTGTGTCCGGTTAAAGTTTTTTGGTTAAAGTTTTTCCATCTACTATATCTATTTTTTTAGTGTCCATGCCTCGCCCCAAGGCGCGACATGCAGGCCACGGCCATCTAGTCTACAAAAAGTGGGTATAATTATGTTATCCAAGTGTCTATGCTTGGAAAAAACCTGGCCTTCGTGGCTTTGCCTCGTTTCTTGTTAAGTTGTGCACTTGTAATTAGTAACCTGAAAGTAAATCCTGTAGATGACTGAATGAGTTTCTTCTTTACCATAAGACTCTGTCTCCTATGATCACCAGCCTACTATAGGGAGTACCTGTTTAACTGTTACCAGCAAACAATAGTAAATAAGCAAACAAGACATAACAAGTTAATTTCCAATTAAACTGTGTTGTTCGCTGTCAGTCCATGATTAATACACTATATTTGTTCGTTTGTTGGGGTTTAACGACCTATCAACAGCAAAGGTCATTTAAGGTCCGGTCAATGGGTTTAGTTCTAAATCCCATATATTAACTACAAATGACGGGGGGGGGGGGGGGGGGGGGGGGGGGGGGGGGGGGGGAGGTCCCAATATCAGAACTGAATATTTACAATAAGGAAAATATATATATATATATTCAGCCCTGAAATCAGAATAATCCTGATATGATTACAGGGTGCTCTCGCCACACCAGAATCACCAAAGATTCACAGCAAATGCGGAATAATATTTGCTATGCAAATGTTGTAAACTTTCGAAGTTATTTACTGAAAATGTAACTGTTTCCGCAAATATTGTTCAATAAAAACGTGGATTTTTCACATTACGGTATAGGACCATGCAGCAATGCCTGTGTCAAAAGTGAAGTAGACCCAAGCAAGGAAACATAAATTATAAGCCATTTACCGAGCTGTAATGTGTAGTGACGCACGGACGGACAAAATGCCTCCAATATACTACACCCCACAACCTCGTTGCACGGTGGTATTATTAAGCGTACAAACTTTCATGTGGAATATTCATATATAAATTAACATTACAGAGATCGTCGAAAATTTTTCATGGAAAATACGGGGTAAAAAAACGATAAAAAATTCATTTTTTTCATTTTTTTATAATGGAATTATGGATGACAAAAAAGTATATGAAGTTTAAAGTCATCCTGACAGTAACACAGATTGAACGTAGCCGAAAAAGATGACCCGACGGACATATATCATATGTACATTTGCACGCGAGTTTCTTTTCCAGGGTACATAATAATGCGAAATTGACTGGTCGTCCCATGTCCACAATACAACTACTCGACAGCAAAGTGTGGCATCTCTGTCGTAATATATCACAATAGCAGAGGCGTACCTAGCATTCACGCTTATTGCAACATTGGGGCGTGGATTCTGCTTAATACATTAATTGAAGTTCAATGTGTATCTGACTCTTATCAATATGGCTACTGGGTGCAGATACCCTGCTAAATGTGCAAATTATCACTATTATAGCGTACTAGTTTTGCCTTTTGTGTGTATCAAAACCGAAACGAGGGCGGGAAGGCATGCGTGCGACGGGAATAGCTCCGCCATGATCCGCCCATGTGTATGTAGTCTATTTTAGCCGTGTGTATGCCTAAGCGAATTACTGCAGTATTAGGGAGCATTCCTTTCCTTGTCAAACTAGCTTGGGCAAGCTGCTGTACGAATGAACTGAGCACATGATGCTGGTGTGTTTGAGTGGGTAGTGCAATAAATACATATATATACAAGCATAAGGACAAACACACTCTGGAACTGTTTCTTGAAAGTAATATATAGCTATAGTTGTGATAAGGTGTTGTGATGGTTCGCCAATACGTTTTGACTTGTTCCGAATATCAAGAAGGAATACACCCTTTGGGGGAAGAGAGGGGGGGGGGGCGTAATTTACCCATTGTTAATTACTGGGTACCTCCATACTGATCCATAACCTATTTGAAGATTTACAGTCGGAGACATGCATACTATAGTGAAAACAAGAAATGCGTCTGTCGAACGCGGATGCCACCTGCAGCATATTTGAGAAACTGTGACAAATTGGTTAACCGAAAAGTGTGACGGACGGATGGATGGACAGACAGACAGACGGACAGACAGACGGACGGTCCAAACACTATATGCCAGCCGTTTCTTCGAAACCCGGTGGCATAAAAATAAATATACATCAGATAAAAACGTAATTTTTATTTAGTGTAACATAGAGATCTACATATCTATAGTATAGATTTCAACAAACAAGGCCTTTGAAAAGCTTTTTCACAAGAACTTGTGTTACAAACGCCTGTGCGCTCTCAATTGCCTTCATTGGTTCCATCTGAATGGCTACAGCGATGACAGCAGACAAGATTTCAGACAAAACCATAATTAGGTTTGAGGAATTTGATTCCTCAAACCTTTTGTTTTCGTTGGTTTTTTTTTTCTTTTTCTTTTTCTTTTTTTCTTTTTTCTTTTTATTCAGCCGTCGAGACTACAGCCCAAACCGCTGGTCGGATCGACTTCAAATTTTGTATACCGATTCGCATCAACAGTGAGACGAGAATAACTCAATTTTACAGAATTCTCATGACGTCACTTTTTACGAAACCGGAAGAGTGACGTCTATATCATCCCTAATTCCCTAACTTCCTTATTTTCCAACCGATTTCAAAAATTCTTTTTGAATTGTAAAGCTGTGAGAATTCTCTATCTTCGCTTCGCTGACAATGTTTGGCTATCTGCTCAAATGAGAGAGCTATAGACATGTGAAATTGAGAAAAATGAAAAAAAATCAACAATTTCAGATTTTTATTTTATTTTAACGGGTGGTCTTTGAAACAGTTTCCAATTTGTACAGTAATCTCAGCAACATAATTTTTTGACAGCGTCACGCGGGGACATTCATCCGCACAGAAAATGATATTTTTCAGAGCAATGGCTTGAATAGTTCTGATTCTATTGTCTTTCAAACTTGGACGTTTTTTTTCAATTTTTCAAATTTGAAATGGTCATAACTTTTTTATTATCTAACCGATTTCAAATATTTTTTTTGCATTGAAAAGCCAACAAAATTCTCTATCTCCGTTTCACTGGTAGTTTTTGGCTATCTGCCCAAATGAGAGAGTTGTAGGCATTTGAAGTTTTTAAACAAAATTGAAATGGTCATAACTTCCTTATTATTCAACCGATTTCAAATATTTTTTTTGCATTAAAAAGCCAATAAAATTCTCTATCTCCGGTTCGCTGGTAGTTTTTAGCTATCTGCTCAAATGCGCGAGCTACATTTTTTTTTCAATTTTTCAAATTTTAAATGTTCATAACTTTGTTATTATCTAACCGATTTCAAATATTTGTTTTCCATTAAAAAGCCAACAAAATTCTCTATCTCCTTTTCGCTGGTAGTTTTTGGCTATCTGCCCAAATGAGAGAGTTGTAGGCATTTGAAGTTTGGTTCTTTCATTTTTTTTATTTTCTTTGTTGTTTCAACATAATCATGATAATTATACCGATGAAAGCCGAAACAGGCCGAATGCCTGTGGCTGCGGCTAAATCCTTTGATCTTAGCAACGTGTTAAGTTTCATGAGGTCACTGTCTAGAGTTGGATGGCACACTTCGCGTGTTAACTCTATGCGACCACTGACCAGCGTTTGTTAAAGGTACATGCCCACGCAGTAGGCACAAAATGTTCTTTATAGGAATTAAATAAGTGTATAATTATGTCACTATTCCACCAGTTCTAAAACATTACGAGTGCCCGCTATACAAATATAATCATTTATTAATTATCAATTTACTGTTAGCGACGCGCGGCGGTAACAGTCTATTTTGATAATGTGCGTGGACGACGACTTTCACATCACGGCTTGCGGTGCGCATGCGCAGTATACTACGCGCGCCAGTCGGCTTCCCAATATGTAAACAAGAATATCAACATGTCGAAAACGTCCAGGACGGAAATTGTATGAAACGGCGTCGGCCAAAAAAAAGGCGAAATGTCTGAGGGACAGGCAGTACAGAGAGAGAGATATAGTGGTTAATATTGGCGACCAAATCACCAAATGGAACGAGTTACGTGGATATTTAGATTTGGACTCGAACTTAAACAATTTTCATTTTATTATACAACTGACATGCTGTGAGTGCTTTAGAATCGTCTCAACTTCAATGTCAGACTAGGGGGTTAACGGTACACATTTCGTAGAACGTTATATAATGAAAAAATGCTTAGGATAGTCAAGCGATTCTGAAAATACAAAACTTTATTTTTTCAATTTCATTGGAATTGCATCAATTTTTTTTGAGTTTCATATGTTTTCGTCATTGGCAATGTCTTCTAATCACTTTGCCAGTGTACGTTTGTCAGTACATCAAGCCTCAAACCGTTGATGCAGCTTCAGCTGCTCTAGTTCTAAACTTATTACCATTGAAAAATACAGCCCAGTTTGTCACATTTACTGACCAACTTAATTTCACAATATTCGATTGCGAAGACCCCTTACTCATAACCATTGGACTCGTCCACATCGGAATTACCGCCATCTTGTTTTGACACACGAAAAAACACCGACGGTTCATTCAAAACAGAACAGATTTAGGACATTTATTTTAACTGACAACTAGAAACAAATGTGTAATTACAATTTAGAATGTTCAGAAAGTGTAGTAGGTAAGTCTCATTCCGAACCATTATGTTTATAGTTGCTTATTTGTTCTTGACATTTTGAAAATCGGTCAAATCTTGCAAACCAGACGGACATTTGTATGGCAAGTGCCGTCCGTGGCAGTTTTTTTTTAAATAACTTAATTATTTGACGGATTTTCGTGAAATAAAAAGGAGGCTCATTTCTAAAAAACTGCTTTGGATAGTTTTATGAAAAAAATAAATAAGTTTGGCGTGTTTTGATAGCAATACATTTTGGGCAGCATTCCACGAAACAGACAATAGGTCCTGGATCCACCATGTGTACACAGTAGCAGGTTGCAGTGACAACACTGTTTATTACGGAGTTTGGTCACGTGACGTACCTTTATGTTGAGGAACAGTTCCATGTATTCCCGCAGTGACTCCGCCTGACATGATTCATACCATCGGAACAGTTTGTAGTACGACAGCGCACATGCGTTCTGATTGCGTACGACATACCGATCTAAGAAATAGAGGATCTCAAACTAGTTCCCATTTGATATGAGATTTATGAAACGAGTCGCGCATAGTTTATGCACCGAGCCTCTGGCGAGGTGCATACACATGCGGACGAGTTTAATAAATCTCATATCAAATGGGAACTCGTTTGAGATTCTGTTTATCACATGACTTCATCCTCCAAAGAGCAGTCAATGTGGAGATATCCAATACGGTTTCAGTGAACAGACGCCATTGACTATTTTTGCATCTAGATATAAATCTCCACAGAGAAAATAGTTTTAATCCCTGCAAGAAAATTGTAAAAATATGCCATACAAGAGCTCCAGTTAAGGTGCTTAATTTGGAGGTAAATGTCTTATTTCTTCATCAACAATGTCAAGTTGGGAGTGCTTTAGAATCGCCTCAATGAGACGATTCTAAAGGACTCCCAACTTGCCAGTTTTGATGAAGAAATAACAAATTTTACCCCAAGTTGTTCAACTGGAGCTCTGCATATAATAGGTGCCTGTACTTTGTACCAAACGGGAGCACATTAAAACAATTTCAGTAATTTTAACGAGGCACTGGCGCTTCTAATGACGTTCCAAACATCATAACGTCAACGTCAACGTCAAAACATCATTGTTTTGTCGCGCCATTATGGACGTCATTTCGAACGTCTCTATGTTTTTCATTTGACACAACGTTGCGGCAAAATATGAATACATAATTAGGGTGATGAGGTCAGCCAATCAAATTCGCTCCAGGTGTTATTGCACGTGTGTCACATTTATGAAATGGGTTACAGCACGGAATAACAATGGTTTCATGTGATAAACATATGTACGTCGGCATATTTAACCCTTTGAACCGAAAGCCCGTTATAGCGGTTATGCAACCAGTGCAGATCCAGATGAGCCGGCTCGTAACGAGCCGTCTCATCAGGATCTGCACTTTTTGAAAGTAATTCTGGTGTTAACAAGAACGTTACAGTAGTACATGTATTCCGAGATGGTATGGTGGTCGCCAGATCGGACAAGTGGGTTTCCTCCGGGTACTCCGGTTTCCTCCCACACTAATGACCGCCCATACGCCTGCATATGTGCCAACGAAAGCAGTTGTATAAGTGCTACATGTATTGCGCTTGTTTGTAATCGTTGTAAAATAAATAAAGTTATTTCCTTTTTTATTCTGAGTTTCTCATACCTATCCGCTGCCGAGCCTGAGTTCCCCTGGCGACAGGAAGTGGTGGAGGTGGGACTTTATCACTCTAGGCGGCGCGAGCTCCCGTACTTGTTTTACACCCCTGAACGGTTCAGGAAACATGTATTAGTGGAGCGGATATGTAACATTTTTTGGGTCAGGTGTGCACTTCCGGAAAGAAGCATGAAACTTTGTCCTATGGTAATTTTGAGTATGCTGATTTCAAAAATTGCGGGAACCACGACGTCACTTCAATGGATCATAGCGAAAATTGAAATTCAAAATGGCCGCCACAAAACATAATTGTGCCCATAAATTTCCTCTCAGTGCTCGGATTACCATGATATTGGTGTCTATACTTATGGTAGTGAAGGCAAGGAATCCAATAGAATACACGTGAAATACTATTACGTACATTTTAATGGAGAAAATTTCAAAATGGCAGCCATAAAACAGGATTATGTCCATAAAGTGGCTGTCGATGTCCCGATTACCATGATCTTGTTGTCTATATCTATGTTATTGAAGGCAATGACTCCAATATAATACATGTGAAATACCATAGCATACATTTTCATTGAGTAAATTTCAAAATGGCTGCCACAAATTAGGATTGTTCCCATAAAATGGTTCTTAGTGCTCAGATTACCATGGTATTCGTGTCTATACCTATGTTATTGAAAGCAGTAGTATATAGGGTATCACTTCATTACCGCGGGGGGGGGGGGGGCATAAAGGATTCAGAGGGCGTGCAACCTCCCAAGGGGGGTAAAAAGTTTATTTTTAAACCTTAATTGAAAGGAAAGAAACACACCCCCAGCAATAATAGAAGGCCGTACTGTTGTACGAGGTGTTTTTAATAAATTAATTTTCTCAAAATTAATTTATTAAAAACGCCCTGTTGAACAAAGAACATATACGAGTTAACAATTAATTATTTTTCATTATTGAAAAATAATATACGTGTTAGTATATAGACAATTTTGAAAAAATTATGTCACACATTACTGAGAAAGTTACGAGGAAAGTTGACCCGAAGTTATCTCGTCCAAAGATTGGTGAGATCGAGGGTATAATGCCTAGAAAATTAGCACAGAGTTCTTCTCCTAAGATTAGGGAATTAAGAGCTGAGTTAGTAAGAATGGGTATACCCTTTTCAGCCAGATTAAGAGAGACGGGTTTGAATAAAATTATAAATAAGAGTAAAAACGATGAATTTATGGGAAGATTTCGCAGAGCGTTCTCCCGAGGGGTATTTAAGGGAATAGAAAATAAAGATGCAGAAAAGATAGCACAAAACCTAGCAGACGAGGCGTCTTTAAGTCTTAGAAGTAAAAACATTGGAAAACCTAAAAAGAGGGTTCAGAAAGCTAGTTTGTTAAAAAAGTTAATAGTGGAGGGGGGTGAAATATTAGAAGATTACAAACAAAAAGAAAAGAATATAATAAAGGGACGTAGAACGACTACAATAACATTGAGAAGGAAACTTCAAACAGACAACACCGATATAATAATGTCCGAGTTGGCCCCAATGCTAACTGGTTCATCTCGAGGAGAAAGCCCTGAGAGGAAAGCCGAAAACCCTGGTATTTTATAAAAACCTTTACGAGAGCCCGTGGTTCAGAGAATACGAACCAGTTAGAAAATGGGTTGAGAAACAAGAAGAGTCCCGATTAAACATAGATAAAATAGAGAGACCAAATACAAAATGGAGTTTTGTAAGATGGGTAAGCGCTAGTGTAAAAATAATATACGGTACAGTAACGAATGATATTGGAATGAAGTCTGTAACAATTGCGGGAGGACAATTACCAGAGTGGCTGCGACATAAAAAGGGGATGAAACCACTAGATAAATTTAACGATGACAACTGTTTATTCAGATGTTTAGCTCTTCACACAACAGAGGGCCTTAGAGCAGACCGGTGTTTAACTTTGACAGAGGATTTAAGATACACATATTTACATTTTTCTAAAGAAAAAGGGTGGGAGAGGCCAGAGGGCCCAATATTATTCGATGATATCAAGAAAATCGAAGAGTGTTTTCAAATCGGTATTGAGGCGTATGAACCCACAGAAGAAGGAACATGGTATTTAAGAAACGTTGCGGCACATTACGAAAAGGTAGGTACACAGAAAATGAAAATTGGTATTTACGACGACCACGCATTTTTGATCACAGATATGAATAAAGTTTGTAAGAACTATTGTTGTGTTGACTGCAATCAACGCTTCACACAATCACATTGTTTAACAAGACACGCACTAACATGCATGAAAGGAGAGAACGGTGGAGAACGGTGGGTAGCCGGAGCTCCTGTTGATGGATTTTGTTCGGAGACAAATACAGTTTATCAATTTCACGGATGCTACTGGCACGGGTGTCCGAACCATTGTAAAAACTGGAAAGAAAAACACACACAAACACGAGTGCGAGACGCGTTGATCAGCAAAGTGTTTAATTTAGTAACTATTTGGGAATGTGAGTACGACACCTTTTCAACCCCACACACTTCCTCTGTGCTTGAAAACCCTCCTACAACAGTTTATCCCTACCAGATTGTCTACGATTTTGAGGCTTATTTAGATGATTCGAATGAGAAAAAAGATGCATCCATAGAGCTAGAATTTGTAAATGAACACGTTCCAATAAGTGTAAGCATCGCAGATACGCTGTCAGGAAATATAACACACATATGTGAAAATGATCCAGCTAAATTGGTAGCACTATTTATACAAGATATTCAGAGACGAGGTAAAGAAATTTGTGGGGTTGTTGGAAAAGATAAAATCTACGGATACCCAACAGATTTTGACAGACTTTCTGCTCCACAGAAGCGGGAGATTGAACGATGGGTTTCCCAAGTACCGGTGATTGGTTTCAACTCCAGCTCCTACGATCTAAATCTAATCAAGAAACACCTAGTTGGGATCTTGGCTGACACAACAAAGAAAGTATTAGTTGGAAAGAAAGCTAACACAACCATTTTCCTATTTACTCCAGAATTTAGGTTTTTAGATGTCTAATTTGTTTGGACATGGTGAGCCACTAGGTTTCCATCAGCGATTGGCCTTGATCAGTTTCTGAAAATCAGAAAATGAAAGTTGTTGAATTTACATCATTTCAATATGTTGTTAAAAAAACTTCAATATCTTCAAGATTATCTTTCATATTTGTTGGAACAGTCTGGTTCCTCTCCTGCTGATGACCCCAAGGACGAAAACCATAATTATTAATGATATTTAGATATATGTATACTTGGTTAAAGACCTGACATTCCAGCCTTACATTATAAGTGGGCTCTGTCTAATTGAAACATGAATATCGCGCGAGCCAGATTTGTTTAGAAAAGTGGGAAGTGCAAATATATACATATTTTTTATTTTCGCCCTGAATAGGCCTGTTATGAGATTCCACATGTGTCCTATTGCATTCCTTGACCTGAAAAACATAAGTATAGGTACCAATAACATGGTGATCGGAGAACTAACAGTCGATTTATGGACAAAAACGAGTTTCATGGCGGCCATTTTTAATTTTCATTTTTGGGCGGGAATTGTTGGAATGACGTCGTGGTTCCCGCAATATTTGAATTCGGCATACTCAAAAACCCCCCGTGTGCAAAGTTTCATGCTTCTTTCCGGAAGTGCACACCACAATCACATATCCGCTCCACTATATGTAATGGAGTAAACTTTGAGGGCGATTCACATTACACGTTTAACCCGGTATTACTTTAAGCACCATGCATTTCAATTGGAGTTTAAATATAGTACAAATCATGTATACGTGTATTTCACCCCTAAATAGCTGGAATGGATTTTGATACGCTAATTTTGCAACCACTCCAACCGTCACAAAATGATTGTCAGACTAGTCCATTTATGAAACTTGGTTATTTTTTGTTCTCAAAGATTCAAAGATATGAACATTATTTTTTAAAAAGTTCAGAGATCCTGATGAAACTTTAGTTTGAATGATTATCTTACTTAGATTACTCATTATGTCTATTAAAAGTGGAGACATAGAGATTCAACTGTATGCAATATACAAGGTGCATGATCACGTGGTTAGAACAACAACAATAATGGCTGAAAGCTCGTACACTCCAACATAAGTAATATTTGATATTTTCCTTAATATGCAACGTATTTTGACACAAGTTGGTGCAAAAATACAGAGACCACCAAATGCAGCTTAACAAGACGCGTGTGATGCGCCATATTTCATCAAAATCCGTTGCATACTATGGACATAATACAAGAATACGTACTTTGAATCGGAGAGATTCTGGAAGCTTCAGTACTTGTTGTTGTTTTTGTTGTACATGTAACCACGTGATCATACACCTTGATATACGTGTATTATACAGTTATTGGCTTTTTGTGAGGTAAACATGTAATTTCATCGACCCTTTAAAAGTGATATCGACCGAGGTCGATACCACTTCTATAGGCTCGATAAAACCACAGGCATTCGGCTTTCATCGGTATAACTCTATATATATGAACAAAGCTTCTAACTTTGGTTGGACACGACCTCGTATCATAACACATTCCGCGATTTTATTAACGCTAATGTGAATATTTTGGCGGAAATTGCGCATGTTCATTTGAGAATTATTGTTATCTTGCTAAAATAACATAGTTAGAACATAATTATGCAAATAATATCGAATTACAGCTCCTTTTCCTAGGTCGGACACAACCTCGTATCATAACAAATGAAATATTGTGTTTAGGGCTCTAACGTCAATATTGTAGTGGCAAGTTCATATGATCATTTGAGAATTACAATTTTAAACATGTTATTTTGTTATGATACGAGGTCGTGTCTGACCAAAGTTAGAAGCCTTGTTCATATATATATAGAGTTATATCGATGACAGCCGAAACACGCCGAATGCCTGTGCGTACATGCGGACGAGCCGGTGAGTACATATAACTAAAACGTATTTGCGACTGTTCACACATTTGTATCCATCCAACAATTTCACCATACTCACCACCGCGTTAATCTTGCCAAGATGGCGACGTTTCTGAACATCTCTTGGCAATCTCAACTCGAAAGCAAGCAGTTCATTGGCTGAGCCGCAGCACAGCTAATGCTCAGCCAATCAAGTTGCTTGATTTCAAGCACAATATTGATTTGATAATTCCGAGCTATAGTTGTGTGCTATTATCACCCGAGATGACCAAAAATCGCATCAAAATAATATCACATGTATTTTCTTGGTGTCTACTGTATTTGAAAAAACCCCAAAAAAAACAAGTATTTGCAAGATTATCGCAGGCGGAGGTGTACATGGTACCCAAGGTGCCGGCGGGGGTCGGGGTCTACGACGTCTATATATGGGGACCGTTCCTCCAGCAGCACGTGTCGCGCCGTCTCAAAATCCCGCGTCTGGATCAGGTACACAATCTCCTGTGTCAGAGTCGTGCCTGGGTAGCATATTATATTTGTAATAAAAATAATAAGAATAATAAGAATAATATTAATGAATAATAATATTATTAATGAATAATAGTAATAAATGAATGAATGCATGAATGACTGAATGAATTAATGAATGAATGAAGGAATGAATGAATGAATGAATGGATAAATGAATGAATGAATTAATGAATGAATGAATGAATGAATGAATGAATGAATGAATGAATGAAGAATGAATGAATGAATGAATGAATGAATGAACCAATGAATGAATGAATGAATCAATCAATCAATCAATATAAGTTAATATTGCAAGCCGTTGAGTGCTTACGATACACTATGTGTGGGTGTATGTGGATTCCAAAATAGAGGGCAACCAATACCCACTGAGGATGTTCGGTAAAATGATGTAAACTGGCGGTTAATATATTTCACTGAGGTACATATAATATACATGTACAGTGGAGATTTATTGGAGATTCCCAAACGAAAACAGCGAAAATGAATGGAAAACGAAATGAAAACGATCGTTTTGTACAACGGTGGTACGCAGTGACACGATTGTCCATTGCTGGGTATGTACGTGGAAATGATAGTTTCGTTTTAATCCCTTACACCGCTATCTTAATTGTTCGTCGTCGGATGTTTATTTTTCTATTTTCCATTTTTATCATCAAAAACATGCCATGACAGCACTCTAGAATAAGTTTATTTAACAACATGTATGAATGCTTTGACAGCACTTCAGAATAATTTACAACATGCTTTGACAGAACTTCTGATAATTCACAACTGCTTTGACAGCATTTTAGAATATTTATAACAACTTTGACAGCACTTTGGAATAATTTACAACATGCTTTGACAGACTTTATAATAACAACATGTTTTTACAGCACTTTGGAATAATAAACAACATGCTTTGACAACACTTTAGAATAATTTACAACATACTTTGACAGCCCTTCTGAAGTGCTGTCAAACCATGTTTTTTTATTGAGAAATAAGGCAAGATATAAAAGCAACAGCAGACGACAAGTGTTGTGTGAAGCGGTCTAGGGTTAACATTGTTTTCCTTGTTTTTAATTAGTAAATGTTTTGAGACACATGTAAACCAACGAAAACTTTTATATCGTTTTCTCATTATAAAAGCGAAAACGCCTTCAAAACCATGTGTAAACGATAGGCAAGTGTTCGTCTGTGGGATCAGGAACAAATCCGGACGATATGTGACAATAGAAGCATCACAGACACGGATCACATCTCAGTTCAGTTACCATGGTTATACTACTTTCGGAAAAACGCAGTTGAATGTGGTATCGTAGTTATAGTTATTTCCCTTTGATTTTATATATAGAAATCCGGTCCAAATTGAATACATGTATGTCATGGTACGGTTTCTTGTGGAAAGGGCGACTGTAGCATGGTTTGTTGCGAAACGGAGACACTACAGTGTACACTGTAGTGTCTCCGTTTCGCAACAAACCATGCTACATATCATCATGAATACATGCGCAATCTGATCAGGGACTGTACTATTTGTCATGTGCATATGTTCACACGTATTATTAATGGTATTCCACACAGTTTAGAAAGTTGTGCTGTCTGATATGGATCTACTCATTTCGCAATCTCAATTTTAGTACTATTCAGAATCAAGTAAACACAACACCCCAACATGGGACCGGATCTGTACAGTTTTCCAAAGGGAAATAACTAGCTACGACTCCTCATTGTGTTGACCTCTCCAGGAAAGCGTGTTCCCAGTACCGTTACATGTACAGTGAAACCTACTGTCCGTTCCACGTTGTGCTGCCGACGAACATTTGGCCATTAAACACATTAAATCTAAAAAATATTTAAAAGTAAGTACTTTTTCATCAATGACAAAAGTCACCCTCCCCCAAAAAGAATTCATGAAATTCCATCAAATTTTGATTTTATTGCGAAAAAAACAATTTTCCTATGGGAATTTAACATGGGGGCTAAATAGAAAATATATTTTTTAAAATATTTTGTTTATTTGTGGACCGATTTTCAAAATCTAACTTTCGTTTTCTCAGTTACATCATTTTCATGCTCGCCAGGTTTCGGAGTCAATTTCCAAAAATTTGGAAATTGACTCCCCATGTTAAATTCCCATAGGAAAATTGTTTTTTTCGCAATAAAATCAATTTTTTTGGGGAGGGTTACTTTTTTGTTATTGATGAAAAAGTACTTACTTTTAAATATTTTTTAGATTTAATGTGGTTAATGGCCTAATGTTCGTCGGCAGCAAAACGTGGAACAGACAGTAAGGTCCCCGGGGTGTCTGGCTTAGAGACGTTTCACTGTATATCAGGTATTTCATCTGAGCCATAGTTGTGTGCTATGCGATCAATATGCGATTGTGTGCTATGCGAACAGACATTACCACCAGATAATTAATGACAAAGAAGCTCATCATCAAAATAAGATAACGTGTATTTCCTTGGTGTTCGGATTACAGAGTTTCCACTGTACGTGTTTTGCAATATGTAGGCTATATAGTCAGCACGGTGGACCTCTAAGAATACGTTAGCCTAGCGTTGATGTACTACTAAGGTTTTTGATGGATTATGCTAATTCAATCTGTACTGAATCAGAATCCGCTGGGTGCCATTTCCGCATGACAAAGCAAAGTTGTTTTTCTTTTGCACATTTTATAACAACAACATTTTCCATCGCTGCTACATCAGACCAAATTTGTACACAGATACATGTACAGTGGAACCTCTCTAAACCGGACACCCTGGGAGGTCTTAGAGAGGTTTCACTGTAGTACTATGACTGGCCCCGTCATCAGAAACAATATATAACAGCAACTGCATGTAGCTACTAAGGCAATAACTTGTCATAGTATATGTACTACAGTTGAACCTCCCTAAACCGGACACCCTGGGAGGTCCTCAGGGTGTCCGGTTTAAAGATGTTTCACTGTAATTCCGGTGTATGATCACCGAAATACATGGCTATGTGTCTTGTGATCATGTTCATACCGTGGTACCTCTCTAAACCGGACACCCTGGGAGGTCCCCAGGATGTCCGGTTCAGAGATGTTACACTGTAATACCGTTGCAAGAGCACTGAAGCACATATACATGTATATAGCACTAGTTAGCACGTTGTACACCGATTAACCATCCCCAACAGACGGCCTTATATATTCTACGGATGTCATTTAATGCTATTGCATCCGAATTATCAGATTGAACTGGCCCCCGCTGATGTGTGCTTGTCTAAATATTATTATTGCACCCAGTAATACTTTTTTGTTTAAATCTGAGGAACATGCCATACCGTTTTTATCTTGTTATAGAAAAAGAGGTTTGGTGACCGGTACAGCTTCAATGTATGATAATGTGCTTATGCTATACATATAATCTAACATTCGTGATGCTTTAATATGATAGTTATTAAACTCGTTGACTGATTGCATAGACTCATTTCTTATTAAATCAGGAAACTCGTTTAATAACTATCATATTCAATCATCATTCATGTAAAATGCTCTAGTTATGCATGAATTGAACATTACTCAAAGTGTACGAATTTCAGTAGAACCTCTCCAAACCGGACACGCAGGCAGTCTTTGTATCATTAATATTATGTGTTTCATTTGTTGTATATTTATGATGAGAATGACTGTTCGCAATGTCGCAAAGCAGAGCCGCATACATTGGCATAGTCCAATGTCTGATTTACAGTGGAACATATCTAAACCGGACATCCTGGGAAAACGAATGGAAAACGCGGTGAAAGCGACCGGTTTGAACACCAATATGTAGAGATACGAGCTTCATTGTTTGTACTATATAAAGGCGTGTCGTTTCTTTCAACGCTCCGGTTTGACTAATTTGCATTACCTGTTCCTGGTTCGACAAACGAACGATAGACACGAACGGCTTTCGTTTTTATAATTAGAAAACGATGATTTCGTAGGTTTACACATTTTATATTTAAAAACAACGACAATGCGAGAACGATGCGCTGAAAGAAACGACATGCGTTCAAATAGTGGAAATATCGTTTATATAAACCTGTGAAGTTTATTATCGTTGAAATAATACACGAGATATTGGGTCCTTACGCAAAACAAACGAGTGAGCGTAGCGAATCGAGTTTGCTTAGCGATAGGATCCAATCACGCGGGCATTATTTCAAGATAATCAGCTTACCTGGTTCAATAAACGTTTTCTTATATTTCAAACACGATACTTTATAACAAAACAAAGCAAATCAAGCCAATATGGTCAAGAAGTTTGCGAATTTAATTTCTGGAGGCGGATCGTAGTGAAGGCGACTGTCTCGCGATTCAGGAGGTGTGTTTGAGAATTTGATTGGCCGAAGGAAAACACGTCATTTCTCCATGTATGGTAAGCACGCGATGTGTGTAAACTACTGATGTCGAGTGGTGAATATATGTAAACTACTGGCTGAAATGTAAGAAAGTCGGATATTTAAACGAAAATATCGTTTTCACGTACAATACGGACAAACGATAACAGTTTCTATACACTATGATCTTTTTCACTTCGCTTTCCATTCGTTTTTATTTAGTTTTGTTTGGGAAACTTCAACAAATGTTTACTGTATGTTAATGCAATAACCTCTATATAACATGTAAGAACAATATATATTTTAAAGAACAATAAACCCTCCATACAGAAAATTGCTGAGTTTGTCGGTAAAAACGTTAACGGAAGACGAACTTAACAAGATAGACGAGCACACGGATATCGATAACATGATAACATGAAAGGAAATGCCGCCGTCAAACTACTCGTGGCACGAAGCGTAGTTTTAAAAACGAACAAGGATTACGGTGGATTTATTAACAATGGTTTGTATTGATTCAATGCATATCCAAGGTGTATGATAACGTGGTTACAACAACAACAACAAGTACTGAAACTTCCAGAAGCCCTCCGATTCAAAGTACGTATTCTTTTATTTTGTCTTTATTATGTAACGGATTTTTATGAAATATGGTGCATCAAAAGCATCCTGTTAACCTGCATCTGTCGTTTTTGCGAAGAATCGATTTCCGGTGTCAAAAACGACATATGTATGTGCTGAACTCCATTGATCACCACATACAGCTCATGAAGACACGTTTGCTACGCTTTTATTCATCAAAATCCGTTGCCTATTAAATAAAATATCAAATAATACTTACTTTGGAGTGGGCGCGCTTTCAACACTTTCAGCCATTGCTGTTGTTGTTGTAACCGCGTGACCATGCACCTTGATATATTGTGTGACCGAAACCACAAAGAACGGAATATGAGACGAGTCATGTAATTGTGTACCGAAGACGATGTGCGGTTTTTAAAAACAACTATTTACAGAAACTTTTGCATTTATGTAAATGACGTACATTGTATAAGTGACGTAATTGTCTATTCCGCATTGGTTCTAAACAGTTCGTTAAATGTAACTTTCAACTTCATTTACAGACTAAATCATAAAGTTAGTAAATATTTTTCGTGAAAAAAATGCACATCTTCATAGATACAAAATATACTCGTATGTGTGTTACATGTACAACACTGTTCATCGGCATAATTACGAGGCGATAATCCTCGAGCGCTATAGCCAACTAATTAAGAAATAAAACCATCGGCTGTTGAGTTTACTGGGGTATATATATTTAATTTTGGTATGTTTAAAGTGCGTGGAGTCCGGCGCATAACAAAATAACAAATGTATTGTGCGTCACAGTAAACGCAACAGCCCATGGTTTTATTACTTATATTTACACTGCATTTTCTGATAGTTCCAAAAATATCAATAACCAAATATGGCGCTAAAATTAAGAATAATATGGATTTACGTCAGTTTGTCGCAATTCATGGAACAGCGACGTTGCCGGTCAATAGCGTGCAGTTATTGACAACCTCGATGGAAATTAATGAAGTCAAACGGACTTTAGCTAATCAACAACATGGCGCGACGTCACGTGGGTCTAATGTATTGTACTGGGATATAAACGCAATACGTTGAATGGGCGTTTGCATTATGCATTTATGGACAGTGTAAATATCGTGATGTAATTCACTTAGCCCATCATATACGGAGTCCTGCAGTGACGTAGAATTCTCTTTTTTATTAATTCGTTCCCACGAAATAACAATGTGTTCCCTCAATTTAACAATTCGTTTCCACGAATTAACAATTCGTCCCTCAATTTAACAATTCGTTCCCACGAAATAACAATTCGTTCCTACATGGGAACGAATTGTTATATCGTGGGAATGAATTGTTAATTCGATGAAACAAATTGTTAAATTGAGGGAACGAATTGTCGTTAAATTCGAGGGAACGAATTGTTATATCGTGGGAACGAATTGTTAATTCGAGAGAATGAATTGTTAAATTGAGGGAACTAATTGTTATTTCGTGGGAACGAATTAATAAAAAAAATCCATGTCCCCTGTGGGGCTCCGTAATCATCAACATTTGCCATGTACTCTGTAAACATTTGCCATGTACTCTGTACACATTTGCCATGTACTCTGTAAACATTTGCCTGTAAACATTTGCCATGTACTCTGTAAACATTTGCCATTGCATGTACTCTGTGAAGATTTGCCATGTACTCTGTAAACGCAGCTGTGTCGGGTGAAATGGGGCTTACAGTGTACGGAATTACAGTGTACGGAATTACAGTGTACGGAATTACGGAATTACAGTGTACGGAATTACAGTGTACGGAATTACAGTGTACGGAATTTACGACCCGTGTAGATCCTAATCAAGTAACGTCTTCCTGTCGACTGTTCACGATATACATGTGTATTTCTTGTTAGAAGCATTATGTGAGTTTCATTGATTGAATGGCGAACAGTGCAGATCCTATTTATATTAATCAGACTGTGCGGATGCACATGCTGATCCCGATCTACACTGCTCGCAAAACCGATACGCCCAATCCCCAGTCACAGCCACATATACATAGGCACAGCTCGCGAACGTGTCAATGGGATGATTCAGGACTTTAGCAGGCAACATGCACTGTATTGACCGAATATATCTGACTGATAACATATTGTTGTATCAGCACAAACGTCTGGGTTACAGCGAAGTGAAAATATATGACTTTCCATTGATTCGGATGACGTCACTGACGTTACCGAATGACAACAGTAATAATGACGCAACGTAAACAAGTCCGCGTTCTGTGCATAGATAACGACGTCATATGTGGTCATTTCCGAGCATAAAACCTTACCTGATATATAAAATACCGTCTTTTTGATATCAAGTTTATGAGGCTCGGCAAGCCTCAGAATTCCTACGCGTTTCCTAGCCTTGTCGGATAAACTTGATAGCAAAAGACGATAGCCTGGTATTCTCTATTTACGACATGTACTCCTATAGTTCTTACATTAGGATAATACCTCTTTCCATTGAATAACACATGTACACATGTACAGTAGCAGTAAAGTTTATGAGTCATCATTTGCCTTTCGGAGTGTTCTAACACTGCCTGTACTCTTCGAACTGTTGCATATATATTTTGTTTACGCTCCCCGAAAAAAAAATTCGGGGAGCATATAGTTACCGCTTTGTCCGGCGCCCAAGTTTTACGTAAACGTTTTTCAAATTGCTATATCTCTGTGAGTGCTGGGGATATCAACTTGAAACATCATATACACATTGATCACCATCCATATTTTCATTGTATACCCTACCCATTCTGCCACGAAGCCCAACGTCAAGGTCAAGTTTTAAGTTAAATGTTTTCAAATTGCTATAACTCGCTTGCGATATCAACTTGAAACTTCATCATACGCATTTATCTCAAGGTTAAACTTAAGCTTACGTTAACGGTTTTCAAATTGCTATGTCTCTGTGACTACTTGGGATGTCAACTTGAAACTTCATATGCACATTGATCCCCATCCATATTTGCATTGTATATACTACCCATGCGGCCCTGGAGCCCAATGTCAAGGTCAAATGACTTTATACTTTTTTTTAAAGTTTTACGTTGCAGTTTTTCAAATTGCTATATCTCTGTGACCGCTTGTGATATCAACTTAAAACATAACATACGCATTGATCACCATTTATTGTGCTTAATAAGAATACTAGGCCAATACCCAGGATCAAGGACTTTGAATTTCAATCCAGGCGTCATCGCGGAGGATTTGTCGGATTTGCCGACCATCTAGTTAATATTGGTACTCATCCGGCGGAACATATGAATGTGTATTGCATTGTTTCCTATGTTCTATAGACTAAAGTCCGTATGTTATAACAATTACATTATATATCAAGGTGTATGATCACGTGGCTACAACAACAACAACAAGTACTGAAACTTCCAGAAGTCCTCCTATTCAAAGTACGCATTCTTTAATTTTCTCATTATTATGTAACGGATCTTGATGAGATATGGCGCATCAAACGCGTCTTGTTAAGCTGCATTTGGTTGTCTCGGTACTTGGCCCAAACATCTGTCGTTTTTGCGAATAATCGATTTCCGTGTCTACTGACACGGAACTCGATTCTTCGCAAAAACGAAATAACTATGTGCCGGACTCCCGGACCGGGACCACCAAATGCAGCCCATGAAGACGCATATCCTGCGCCATATTTCATCAAAATCCATTGCTTATTAAGCAAAATATCAAATAATACTTACTTTGGAGTGGGCGCGCTTTCAACACTTTCAGCCATTGTTGTTGTTGTTGTAACCACGTGATCATGTATCTTGGATATAGACACCATAAAATGTTCAATATTGCTCCATATAAATCATTTTAAATAAAGTTGACCCTTGTGAGACCGCTTGGTGTGCGCTGACTATGGTACATACATTACATGTAACACAATTAGCACGTGCAACCTATAAACAATGCAAACACAATACTTTTTCGAGAATGTTAAATGTTATCAAAATTTAATAATGAGCATATTTCGTAAAATTTGGTCAAATATTTATTTCATTTTGAAAACAATATTGACAATTTAATGGGAGACAAGAGGTGGCCACGGAGCAGTCGAAAAACGAACAATGTTGAAATGACTCTGTAACTGGTTATGTAGCTTGGAAATGATCTAACTAAGAAAACAAAAGTTTAATATTGAAAATCGGTCTACTATTTCAGAAATTGAAAAAACAAATCCCCATGTTAAATACCCATATACATCTTCATTCGGTTGGGCAAGGTATTGTCCAGAATGTCCGTTTGTTTACAGGTTCCAATGACGGTTGGGCCAGGTATTGTCCAGAATGTCCGTTTGTTTACAGGTTCCATTGACTGTCGGGCCAGTTATTGTCTAGTATGTCCGTTTGTTTTCAGGTTACATTGACGGTTGGGCCAGGTATTGTCTAGAATTTCAGTTTGTTTACGGGTTCCATTGACGGTTGGGCAAGGTATTGTCTAGAATTTCAGTTTGTTTACGGGTTCCATTGACGGTTGGGCCAGGTATTGTCTAGAATTTCAGTTTGTTTACGGGTTCCATTGACGGTTGGGCAATGTATTGTCTAGAATATCCGTTCGTTTAGAGGTTCCCATTGACGGTTGGGCCAGGTATTGTCTAGACTGTCCGTTTGTTTTCAGGTTACATTGACGGTTGGGCCAGGTATTGTCTAGAATTTCCGTTTGTTTTCAGGTTACATTGACGGTTGGGCCAGGTATTGTCTAGAATGTCCGTTTGTTTACAGGTTACATTGACAGTTGGGCAAGGTGTTGTCTAGAATGTCTGTTTGTTTACAGGTTACATTGACGGTTGGGCCAGGTATTGTCTAGAATGTCCGTTTGTTTTCAGGTTTTATTGACGGTTGGGCCAGGTATTGTCTAGAATGTCTGTTTGTTTACAGGTTACATTGACAGTTGGGCCAGGTATTGTCTAGAATGTCTGTTTGCTTACAGGTTACATTGACAGTTGGGCCAGGTATTGTCTAGAATGTCTGTTTGTTTACAGGTTACATTGACAGTTGGGCAAGGTATTGTCTAGAATGTCAGTTTGTTTTCAGGTTACATTGACAGTTGGGCCAGGTATTGTCTAGAATGTCTGTTTGTTTACAGGTTACATTGATGGTTGGGCCAGGTATTGTCTAGAATGTCCGTTTGTTTTCAGGTTACATTGACAGTTGGGCCAGGTATTGTCTAGAATGTCTGTTTGTTTACAGGTTACATTGACGGTTTAGCCATGTATTGTCTAGAATATCCGTTTGTTTTCAGGTTACATTGACAGTTGGGCCAGGTATTGTCTTGTCTAGAATTTCAGTTTGTTTATGGGTTCAATTGGCGGTTGGGCAAGGTATTGTCTAGAATATCCGTTTGTTTAGAGGTTCCCATTGACGGTTGGGCAAGGTATTGTCTAGACTGTCCGTTTGTTTTCAGGTTACATTGACGGTCGGGCCATGTATTGTCTAGAATTTCAGTTTGTTTACGGGTTCCATTGGCGGTTGGGCAAGGTATTGTCTAACATATCCTTTTGTTTAGAGGTTCCCATTGACGGTTGGGCCAGGTATTGTCTAGACTGTCCGTTTGTTTTCAGGTTCCATTGACGGTTGGGCCAGGTATTGTCTACAATGTCCGTTTGTTTACAGGTTCCATTTACGGTTGGGTCAGGTATCGTCTATAATTTCCGTTTGTTAACAAGATCTATTGACTGTTGGGCCAGGTATGATCTACAATGTCCGTTTATTTCACAGGTTACATTGACGGTTGGAAGGGAGTGATGCCGATCGACATTCAGGAACGGGTTACCGCGATAGTGCAGCAAAGGCTCGGTTACACCGATCTCTCATTCTAAACCGTGTCATGTTATTTGTGTCGACAATCGGCAAAGTATTCTCTATGGGAATTTAACATGGGGAACAAAAAGGATGATAACCTGGAGGAGGAGTCGACAAACGAAAAAGTTTGGAAATTGATTCTGAAACATAGCTAGATAGCTTGTAAATTGGAAATGATCTAACTAAGAAAACAAAAGTTACATTTTTAAAATCGGTCCACTATTTCTGATATTAGAAAAAATTATCCATGTTAAATCCCCATAGACATCTTCACTCTGCGAAGATGTCTATGGGGATTGAACATGTAGAAATTGTCTTTTTTGCAATCAAATCAATATTGAACCAAATTTAATGAAATAAAAAGGAGGCTCATTCTTAAATTTTGCTAAAAGTTAATATTATCGAAAGAAATAATCTTTTTGCATTGTTTATATGGCCGTTCAATTTGGGCACGTTTCGTGAAACAGAGAGTAGTGATAACTTATTACTTACACAAGCAAATAAATGCTCGTCTGTGCGTTCACCTAGAACATAATGTATCTGAGATACCACTTTATAATAAAATAAATATATTTGTATTTAATGCAGATACATGTAGTGAACTATGGTAAACAAAATGCCGCCCTGTGTTCCCGGTAGTACGTTCTACGCGCCACAGCATTGGTGTTTAAAGTATGTATAATGCGCCGACCGAGCCATTCATGAACTCTATATGTTACAGAACACTGGATTGGCCAATTCAATTCCAGCCTGTGGCTGTACTGTAAGTAGGCAAATCCTCCTTTTTAACAATAACTGCCTTGTTGGATGTTTTTTTTTTTTTTTTTTTTTTTGGATGACATTCAACAATCCAGATATAACCGGCCCTGCCTAATATCCAGCCGCCGGCTGTCACTATGTCAATCCGAAACGCATCCTGAAATGAGAATGGCTCGGGCTAGGTTTTCGTATTTTTGTACATTGTTGCATTGCATATAGTTTAAATAATGATGAATACAGTATTTTAAACACCCGAAAAGGGGCCGTTTGTGTTGTTAGCTGGAACGTATGCATTGGAGCTGCTTTCCTAGTGTGCTAACTATTTTATCAGAATATATCGGACACGGAATATTGTGATCTATTAAATAATAGTTTGACTACATATAATTATATTTTAAATTGTATGATAATCACATTTTCATCATTTAATCGTCGTGTTTTAGCTCGACTATTCGAAGAATATTTAGAGCTTATTAAGTCACCCCGGCGTCGGCGTCGGCGGCGGCGTCACGCCTTGGTTAAGGTTTTAGTCAAGCTTGTATATGGAATACTCCTGGCCCTACACCCACCATACTTGGACAACTTCATCTCCTAGTGATGTACATCAACAACCCCTGACCTATATTTGACATTGACCTACATTTAACCTTGATTTACTTAGTTAATTCCCCTTGGTTAAGGTTTTTAGTCAACCTTGGTTAAGATTTTTAGTCAAGCTTGTAGATGGAATACTATTGTGCATACAGACACCATACTTGGACAAGCTTTTTTCATAGGGATGTACACCAATAACCCCTGATCTATATTTGACCTTCACTTACATTTCCTCTTAAAATTATTTAGTTAATTCCCCTTGGTTAACGTTTTTAGTCAACCTTGGTTAAGGTTTTTAGTCAAGCTTGTAGATGGAATACTCCTGGCCCTACACCAACCATATTTGGACAACTTCGTCTCCTATTGATGTACATCAACAACTCCTGACCTACATTTAACCTTGAATTACTCAGTTAATTCCCCTTGGTTAAGGTTTTTAGTCAACCTTGGTTAAGCTTTTTAGTCAAGCTTGTAGATCCTTTTCTCATGGGGATGTACATCAATAACCCCTGATCTATATTTGACCTTGACCTACATTTCCTTTTGAATTACTTACTTAATTCCCCTTGGTTAAGGTTGTTAGTCAACCTTGGTTAAGGTTTTTAGTCAAGCTTGTAGATGGAATACTTTTGTGCATACAAACACCATACTTGGATAACTTTTTCTCATAGGGATGTACATCAATAACCCCTGACCTATATTTTACCTTGACCTACATTTAACCTTGAATTACTTAGTTATTTCCCCTTGGTTAAGGTTTGTACTCAAACTTGCTTAAGGTTTATAGTCAAGCTTCTACATGGAATACTCCTGGGCCTACAGCAGCCATACTTGGACAACTTCATCTCCTAGTGATGTACACCAATAATCCCTGACCTATATTTGACCTTGACCAGCTTTTACCCTTGGATTACTTAGTTATTTCCCCTTGGTTAAGGTTTTTAGTCAAGCTTCTATATGGAATACTCCTGGGCCTACAGCAGCCATACTTGGAAAACTTCATCTCCTAGTGATGTACATCCATATCCCCAGACCTATATCTGGCATTGACCTACATTTAACCTTGAATTACTTAGTTAATTTCCCGTGGTTAAGGCTTTTAGTCAACCTTGGTTAAGGTTTTTATGCGGGCCGCGGCCCCCTTGTTTCTCAAGCTATGTGTACATCGACAACCCTCGTAATCGAGCTATGCTGTTCTCATAGAGCTCTTGATATGCTTTTCCGTTTCATTACCAAAAGACTAGAAGACCTACCCGCAGTCACAGACGACTACATTCACTACTGTCTGTTTCACGAAACTTGCCCAAATATTACGGCCACATAAACAATGCAAAAACAATATGTATTTCAATAATAATAAATTTTATCCAAAATTTAAGAACGAGCCTTCATTTTATTTCGTGAAATTTGGTCAGATATTGATTTTATTGCGAAAAATTAATTCTATGGGAATTTAACATAGTGAAAAAAAGACGTGAAGAGGAGGAGTCGAAAAACGAATTTGTTTGTTAATTGATTCTAGCTAGATTGCTTAGAAATAAGAAAACAAAAGTTACATTTTAAAAATCGGTCCACTACTTCTGAAATTAGAAAAAATATTTTTTTCGCAATACAATCAATATTGGACAAATTTCAAGAAATAAAAAGTATTTATATAGCCGTAAAATTATTTTTATCACCAAAAACATGCTTTGACAGCACTTTATAATAATTTACAACAAGCTTTGACAGCACTTCAGAATAATTTCCATTAATATCATTTGACTATAACAAGTAATTGTCCGCCATTTCTGAAATGTTAAAGGTATATGCCTACTCAGTAGGCACAACATGTTCTTTATATCAGAGACATCATCTCAGACATTTTCAGGCAAAATAAACATGCATTCACCAATACCCCACGTATTGATTGGCATTATTATACACTTGATATCATACGTAACTTTCCAGACTGATATCAGGGGCGATAACCGTATTTCCTTAAAATGTTGACGAATATTACTATTATATATACTCTGTATTTATTGTTTGATGTGCAATTATCATAATTTATAATCTGTCGAAAACATTATTTGTACAGGTGACGCATTTAACTAGTATAAATAATTAAATATAACATAGCCTGAAAATAGCCTGATACCAACGCGCGTCACTTTCAGTAAAATAAATATTACTAAATGATTATATCTGTATAGCGACCACTCGTACTATTTAGAACTGGTGGAATAGTGAAACAATTATACACTTATTTAATTACTATTATTTGTGCCTACTGATTGGGCATTTACCTTTAATGGTGCATGGAAGAATAGGTTCTGTAAATGTAGTGTTTTTATTTTTTGTTTGGCTAACTAATTGTCTCGGACTTCAGCCAGACCTGTGTCACGTAGCCAGAATCGGCACAATCGTATATTAACTTTAAGCCGGTATACGGCGATAGTACCTATGCGCTACCCAAAGCAAGTCAATGAGTGTATCTGCTATTGACAAGCCCAGGAAAGTCGTTCCCTTGTCTACCAATAATAGTGAAATCATAATATATTATTATCAACATACAGTCATACGATCATAGAAAGGGTTTTAACACAACAAATAGGCGTGTAATAATATTATACCGACAACTTTATTATGGAAATTTAATATTATAATTCATTTATAACATAAAACTGTCCACATATATGTATTGTGACTCAATAACAAAACAAAGTTGCATGGCTATATGATAAAAATAAAAAATATGTATTATCAGCCAGTGTAATTGCCAAGCTCTGTGCATGAATTATATTAGGTTCCCATAGCAACCACTCAACAACACATGCACAAAACAAACCAAAACCACTTCGCTGCCAATATCATATTTGTCACATGAGGTATTGAGTACAATAATTTAAATTACATTTCTAGTTGTAAAACAAAACATCACAAAAGTGAACACATAACGCAACTGTTCCAAATATGTATAATAGGGTGTATTATAGATAAAATTAGTTACTATATTATGTTTAAAAGTGGCATAACCAGTAAATTACGGTGGTACAATGCCATGTGAACAAATAATAATGGTTAAAGATGGTCAATCGAAGTTAGTATTAGAAAATGTATAATGTTAGCAGGAGTTGCATGTTGTATTGTCAACATTTACGGTGAGTAGTATTGTAAATTAGCATACTGTATATCAGGTGGTTAGGATTGAAATAGGTTTTAAATTCTGGAACAATCACGTTACTTACTCACATCATAGATTAGAATATATTGTATGTTACAATAATATAATGTCAAAATAATATAAACTTCACTTCTGTTGCTTCTGTGTTCATGGTAAAGGTCAGAAATTCCTATGTAAAGGAGAACATTTCTCACATAACATAGCCAAATTTGAAATATCGTACAATATCACAATATATGGTAATATTATGTTGAGAACAATAACATATACATATATGTATACGGTTTTGTCCTTGGGGGACAAAAATGGCGTGTTAAACGTTTTATACGTGCACGAACCCTCCACGCCACCGTAAGAAGATATTAACATTAGTATGCAGGTGTAGTGAAAAGTTTTTAATGTACCATGATCACACTGAATCAGTTACAAATCACCAGAAGTTAGAAATAAAACCGGTTACATTGTAAATAATACAATTACATTGTAAATAATCCAAACAAGTGCAAAACTATTTGTTTCTAATGTTAAGATAAATGAAAAGCATCAGGATTATGTCAGCGGTCAAATTTAGGGAATCTCCATCAAATAGTTTTGTAATTATAATCCTAGGGATGTATCTAGTACCATAGGTAGTGATACGTATAAGAGGACGACTAGCACTCATGTTAGTTATCAGTTAAAAATAGGGATAACCTTAGAGTATGAAAACCGCTAGGGTTAGGTTATCATTCAAAATTAGGGTTAGGTCAGTAGTCAAAATTAGGGGATCTAGTCAAAATTTGTACATGTACATGTACGTGGTCAACCGTTTCCATAATTGAGACGGGCAATGAGATTTTGTACCTTCGGACATCTGCGTAATTTCATTAAATACGTTTAGACAATTTACAATATTTTCCATAAATAAAGTCAAAAGTTGACAAATCTTTCAGATTCCGCATGTACTCTGAAAATTGTGTTAACTTCTGACGTCATTTACGGAAAATATTGTAAATTTTGTAAACGTATTTCATGAAATTACGCAGATGTCCGAAGGTACAGATGCGTGTGTAAATATAGTGTCAAGTCTCACGATTTGCGTCAAACGAGAACTTTCTACGTTGTTCGGGATACGTGACATACGTGGTTATTTCTCTGCAGATAATTGGGAAGCCTCATTAATGCCAAGCATTTCTTGCAGTGCAACAGGATATGTTGATGTAAAACATATGGGCAGTTGGCAAGTATGACGAGTACAGTATCCAGAAACTGACGATGATGCGTTCCCTGGCGTGTATTCTATCAAATATAATGAGAACGTACTGGCACCGGAATGTTGCAATGTCTTAGTCTACGACACGTCTTTCACAGTTGCCGGGAAAACATAACTACTTCAAGAAAATGATTTTTATTCGTGGTATTCCTCTTTAGATTAGGGTGGTTGTAAACTTAAATTATATTACTTGGAAACTTGTTTTCAGTAGTACAGTGCAACCTCTCTACAACAGCCACCCATGGGAAGACGCAAAACTGGCTGTTGTAGAGAGGTGGCTGTTGTAGGGAGGTTAATGATGAATTAAATTTTGTCGTCCGCTGTTTATTTATTTTCTTCGATAATTATCATCAAAAACATGCTTTGGCAACAATGAAAATGATTCTAAAATGCTGTCAAAACATGTTAAGCTGGACCTCCCAGGGTGTCCGGTTTATAGAGGTGTCACTGTATCATGGATATCTTGATCGTATATTGTGGTATGATGTTGGGAAACATGTGTGCAGCGAATGAATGT
>CM055271.1:80139018-80207722 GCA_029237695.1 Conchocele bisecta
ACATTCATTCGCTGCACACCTGTTTCCCAACATCATACCACAATATACGATCAAGATATCCATGATACAGTGACACCTCTATAAACCGGACACCCTGGGAGGTCCAGCTTATAGACGTTTCACTGTAATCAGTTATTTAATCATTCTGAGCCATAGCTGTGTGCTACATGCGATCACAAACAAACGTTATCACCTGAGATAAATGAGCAAGAAACTCATCAAAAATAAGATTGGTGATTTTTCTTGGTGTCTGGTCTAGAGAGGTTCCACTGTAATTGCAAACATAATCACGTCCTGATGCATAGCAAGCGCAACTCATGGTATTACAGTAGCCGACTTCACGAAAATTGCTAAGCATACTTATCTAGCTAAACATTCTTTGAGGAAGTAATCATTTATTTCTCCCGAAATGCATTTGTTCATATAGAACCAACGACTGCATATATTTGATGAGTAAAAGTATTCAGAATAATTATACTGAATGTATTTAGTACATTCAATATAATAAAAATTATTAAACTTTTCCTGTAATCGAAAATTTCTCCCTCAAAGTGTACTTAGCAAGATAAGTATACTTTGCAATTTTGGTGAAATCGGCTACTGGGCAGGAACCACGATTTCAAAAAACAAAATAACAACAACAACAACAACACACATCGACATGTAGATACATGTATGTATATTACAGTCGAACCTCCCCGAACGGCCACCTCTCTACAACAACACCCTCTCTATAACAGCCGCTATTTTACATCACAACTTGATGATTTCCTCTGTATATCGCCCTTAGACTGCTGAGCTTGAACATTGTCGTCGGCTGTTGCTTTTGCCTTCGTTCTCAATAAAAACATGTTTTGACAGCATTTTAGAATCATTTGCATTGGAAATGATTCTAAAATGTTGCCAAAGCATGTTTTTGATGATAATTATCGAAGAAAATTAATAAACAGCGGACGACAAAATTTAATTCATCATTAACCTCCCTACAACAGCCACCTCTCTACAACAACCAGTTTTACGTCTTCCCATGGGTGGCTGTTGTAGAGAGGTTGCACTGTACTACTGAAAACAAGTTTCCAAGTAATATAATTTAAGTTTACAACCACCCTAATCTAAAGAGGAATACCACGAATAAAAATCATTTTCTTGAAGTAGTTATGTTTTCCCGGCAACTGTGAAAGACGTGTCGTAGACTAAGACATTGCAACATTCCGGTGCCAGTACGTTCTCATTATGTTTGATAGAATACACGCCAGGGAATGCATCATCGTCAGTTTCTGCATACTGTACTCGTCATACTTGCCAACTGCCCATATGTTTTACATCAACATATCCTGTTGCACTGCAAGAAATGCTTGGCATTAATGAGGCTTCCCAATTATATGCAGAGAAATAACCACGTATGTCACGTATCCCGAACAACGTAGAAAGTTCTCGTTTGACGCAAATCGTGAGACTTGACACTATATTTAGACACGCATCTGTACCTTCGGATATCTGCGTAATTTCATGAAATACGTTTACAAAATTTACAATATTTTCCGTAAATGAAGTCAGAAGTTAACAACATTTTCAGAGTACATGCGGAATCTGAAACTTTTGTCAACTTTTGACTTTATTTATGGGAAATATTGTAAATTGTCTAAACTTATTTAATGAAATTACGCAGATGTCCGAAGGTACAAAATCTCGTTGCCTGTCTCAATTATGGAAACGGTTGACCACGTACATGTACAGAACCTATTCTTCCATGCACCATTCTAGGTAAATGCCCACTCAGTAGGCACAAAATGTTCTTTATAGGAATTAAATAAGTGTCTAATTGTTTCACTATTCCACCAGTTCTAAATATTACGAGTGGTCGCTATACAGATATAATCATTTAGTAATATGTATTTTAC
Source organism: Conchocele bisecta (assembly GCA_029237695.1). NCBI lineage: Eukaryota > Metazoa > Mollusca > Bivalvia > Lucinida > Thyasiridae > Conchocele > Conchocele bisecta. Next base: position 80,140,920 of record CM055271.1, read on the forward strand.
TGATAGTGACGCGCGTTGGTATCAGGCTATTTTCAGGCTATGTTATGTTTTAATTATTTATACTAGTCAAATGCGTCACCTGAAAAAATAATGTTTTCGACTGATTATAAATTATAATAATTACACATCAAAAAATAAATACAGAGTATATATAATAGTAATATTCGTCAACATTTTAAGGAAATACGGTTATCGCCCCTGATATCAGTGTGGAAAGTTACGTCTGATATCAAATGTATAATAATGCCAATCAATACGTGGGGTATTGGTGAATGCATGTTTATTTTGCCTGAAAATGTCTGAAAATGTCTGCAAATTCGAAAGTTTTTGAAAAAGGTGAACTTGTTAAAATCAAATAATATGAATGGAAATGATTCTGAAGTGCTGTCGAAGCATGTTGTATATTATTATAAAGTGCTGTCAAATCATGTTTTTGGTGATAAAAATAATTTTACAGCTATATATATACTTTTTATTTCGCTACATTTTGTCCAATATTGATTGTATTGCGAAAAAACTACTTTTTCTAATTTCAGAAGTAGTGAACCGATTTTCAAAATGTAACTTTTATATTCTTAGTTAGATTATTTCTAAGCTATCTAGCTAGGTTTTAGAATCAATTTAAAAAAAAATCGTTTTTCAACTCCTCCTCTTCACGTCTTTTTTCCCCATGTTAAATTCCCATAGAGAATTAATTTTTCGCAATAAAATCAATATCTGACCAAATTTCAAGAAATAAAAAGAAGGCTCGTTCTTAAATTTTGAATAAAATTTATTATTATTAAAATACATATTGTTTTTGCATTGTTTATGTGGCCGTAACATTTGGGCAGGTTTCGTGAAACAGACAGTAGTGAATGTAGTCGTCTGTGACAGCGGGTTGGTCTTCTAGTCTTTTGGTAATGAAACCGATCGCGTGGGCCGCGTAAGTATAACAAGAGCTGTATGAGAACAGCATAGCTCGACTACGAGGGTTGTCGATGTACACATAGCTTGATAAACAAGGGGGCCGCGGCCCGCATAAAAACCTTAACCAAGGTTGACTAAACAACTTAACCAATGGAAATTAACTAAGTATTTCAAGGTTAAATGTAGGTCAATTTCATATATAGGTCAGGGGTTATTGGTGTACATCACTGCGAGATGAAGTTTTTCAAGTATAGTTACTGTAGGCCCAGGAGTATTCCATATACAAGCTTGAATAAAAACCTTAACCAAGGGGAAATAACTAAGTAATCCAAGGGTAAAAGCAGATAAAGGTCAAATATAGGTCAGGGATTATTGTTGTACATCACTAGCAGATGAAGTTGTCCAAGTATGGTTGCTGTAGGCCCAGGAGTATTCCATATAGAAGCTTGACTATAAACCTGAAACAAGTTTGAGTACAAACCTTAACCAAGGGGAAATAACTAAGTAATTCAAGGTTAAATGTAGGTCAAGGAAAAATATAGGCCAGGGGTTATTGATGTACATCCCTATGAGAAAATGTTATCCAAGTATGGTGTCTGTATGCACAATAGTATTCCATCTACAAGCTTGACTAAAAACCTTAAGCAAGGTTGACTAAAAACCTTAACCAAGGGGAATTAGCTAAGTAGTTCAAGGTTAAATGCAGGTCAAGGTCAAATATAGGTCAGGGGTTGTTGATGTACATCACTAGGAGATGAAGTTGTCCAATTATGGTTGGTGTAGGGCCAGGAGTATTCCATCTACAAGCTTGACTAAAAACCTTAACCAAGGTTGACTAAAAACTTTAACCAAGGGGAATTAACTAAGTAATTAAAGAGGAAATGTAGGTGAAGGTCAAATATAGATCAGGGGTTATTGATGTATATCCCTATGGAAAAAGGTTGTCCAAGTATGGTGTCTGTCTGCACAATAGTATTCCTTCTACAAGCTTGACTAAAACGATTAACCAAGGTTGACTAAAAACCTTAACCAAGGGGAATTAACTAAGTAATTCAAGATTAAATGTAGGTCAATGTCAAATATAGGTCAGGTGTTGTTGATGTACATCAATAGGAGATGAAGTTGTCCAAGTATGGTGGGTGTAGGGCCAGGAGTATTCCATATACAAGCTTGACTAAAAACCTTAACCAAGGCGTGACGCCGACGCCGACGCCGACGCCGACGCCGACGCCGGGGTGATTACATAAGCTCTAACTATTCTTCGAATAGTCGAGCTTAAAAACGAGTATTAAATGATGAAAATGTGATTATCATACAATTTAAAATATATTTATATGTAGTCAAACTATTATTTAATATATCACAATATTCCGTGTGTCCGATATATTCTGATAAAATAGTTAGCACACTAGCAAACCAGCTCCAATGCATGCGTTCCAGCTAACAACACAAACGGCCCCTTTTCGTGTGTTTAAAATACTGTATTCATCATTATTTAAACTATATGCGATGCAACAATGTACAAAAATACGAGAACCTAGCCCGAGCCATTCTCATTTCCGGATGCGTTTCGGATTGACATAATGACAGCCCGCGGCTGGATATTAGGCAGGGCCGGTTATATCTGGATTGTTGAATGTCATCCAACCCGGCAGTTATTGTTAAAAATGAGGATTTGCCTACTTATATTACAGCCACAGGCAAATCCAGTGTTCTGTAACATATATAGTTTATGAATGGCTCGGTCGGCGTGTTATACATACTTTAAACATCACTGCTGTGGCGCGTATAACGTACTACCGGGAACACAGGGCGGCATTTTGTTTACCATAGTTCACTACATGTATCTGGATTAAATAAAAATAGATTTATTTTCATTATAAAGTGGTATCTCAGATACATTATGTTCTAGGTGACGCACAGACGAGCATTTATTTGCTTGTGTAAGTAATAAGTTATCACTACTGTCTGTTTCACGAAACGTGCCCAAATTGAACGGCTATATAAACAATGCAAAAACATTATTTCTTTAGATAATATTAAATTTTAGCAAAATTTAAGAATGAGCCTTCTTTTTATTTCACTACATTTGGTCCAATATTGAATTGATTGCAAAAAAGACAATTTCCACATGTTCAATCCCCATAGACATCTTCGCAGAGTGAAGATGTCTATGGGGATTTAACATGGATAATTTTTTTCTAATTTCAGAAATAGTGGACCGATTTTCAAAATGTAACTTTTGTTTTCTTAGTTAGATCATTTCCAATTTACAAGCTATCTAGCTATGTTTCAGAATCAATTTCCAAACTTTTTCGTTTGTCGACTCCTCCTCCAGGTTATCCACCTCTTTTTTCACCATGTTAAATTTACCATAGAGAATACTTTGCCGATTGTCGACACCAATAACATGACACGGTTTAGAATGAGAGATCGGTGTGCCCGAGCCTTTGCTGCACCATCGCGGTAACCCGTTCCTGAATGTCGATCGGCATCACCCCCTTCCAACCGTCAATGGAACCTGTGAAATAATAGGACATTGTAGATCATACCTGGCCCAACCGTCAATAGATCTTGTAAACAAACGGAAATTATAGAAGATACCTGACCCAACCGTAAATGGAACCAGTAAACAAACGGACATTCTAGACAATACCTGGCCCAACCGTCAATGGAACCTGTAAACAAACGGAAAGTATAGACAAAATCTGGCCCAACTGTCAATGGAAACTGTAAACAAACGGACATTCTAGACAATACCTGGCCCAACTGTCAATGGAAACTGTAAACAAACGGACATTCTAGACAATACCTGGCCCAACCGTCATTGGAACCTGCAAAAAACGGACATTCTAGACAATACCATCATTATTAAATTTTGATAACATTCAAAATTCTCGAAAAAGTATTGTGTTTGCATTGTGTATAGGTTGCACGTGCTAATTGTGTTACATGTAATGTCTGTACCAATTCTGACGTAATATGTGTAGTTTTATAGTCAGCGCACACCAAGCGGTCTCACAAGGGATCAACTTCAAGATGATTTCTATGGAGCAATATTGAACATTTTATGGTGTCTATATCCAAGGTGCATGATCAGGTGGTTACAACAACAACAACAATGGCTGAAAGTGTTGAAAGCGCACCCACTCCAATGTAAGTATTATTTGATATTTTCCTTAATAGTCAACGGATTTTGATGAAATATAGCGCAGGAAATGCGTCTTCATGGGCTGCATTTGGTGGTCCCGGGATTCCGGCACATAGTTATGTCGTTTTTGCGAAGAATCGAGTTCCGTGTCAGTAGACACGGAAATCGATTATTCGCAAAAACGACAGATGATTGGGCCAAGTACCGAGACAACCAAATGCAGCTTAACAAAACGCGTTTGATGGGCCATATCTCATTAAAATCCGTTACATAATAATGACAACATTAAAGAATGCGTACTTTGAATAGGAGGACTTCTGGAAGTTTCAGTACTTGTTGTTGTTGTTGTTGTAACCACGTGATCATACACCTTGATATATAATGTAATTGTTATAACATACGGACTTTAGTCTATAGAACATAGGAAACAATGCAATACACATTCATATGTTCCGCCGGATGAATACCAATATTAACTAGATGGTCGGCAAATCCGACAAATCCGACAAATCCTCCCCTATGACGCCTGGATTGAAATTCAAAGTCCTTGATCCTGGGTATTGGCCTAGTATGCTTATTAAGCACAATACATGGTGATAAATGCGTATGTGATGTTTCAAGTTGATATCACAAGCGGTCACAGAGATATAGCAATTTGAAAAACTGCAACGTAAAACTTTACAAAAAAAGTATAAAGTCATTTGACCTTGACCTTGGGCTCCAGGGCCTCTTGGGTAGGGTATACAATACAAATATGGATGGTGATCAATGTGCATATGAAGTTTCAAGTTGACATCCCAAGCAGTCACAGAGATATAGCAATTTGAAAACCGTTAACGTAAGCTTTAACACATATTCTAAGTCATTTAACCTTGAGATCAATGCGTATGATGAAGTTTCAAGTTGATATCGCAAGCGGTCACAGAGATATAGCAATTTGAAAACATTTAACGTAAAACTTTAACAAAATGTTTAAAGTTATTTGACCTTGACGTTGGGCTTCTGCGCAGAATGGGTAGGGTATACAAAGCAAATATGGATGGTGATCAATGTGTATATGATGTTTCAAGTTGATATCCCCAGCACTCACAGAGATATAGCAATTTGAAAAACGTTTACGTAAAACTCAGACGGCGGGCGCCGGACAAAGCGGTAACTATATGCTCCCCGAATTCTTTTTTCGGGAGCATAATAAAATATATATGCAACAGTTCGAAGAGTACATGCAGTGTTAGAACACTCCGAAAGGCAAATCATGAATCATAAACTTTACTGCTACTGTACATGTGTACATGTGTTATTCAATGGAAAGAGGTATTATCCTAATGTAAGAACTATAGGAGTACATGTCGTAAATAGAGAATACCAGGCTATCGTCTTTTGATATCAAGTTTATCCGACAAGGCTAGGAAACGCGTAGGAATTGCGAGGCTTGCCGAGCCTCATAAACTTGATATCAAAAGACGGTAACCTGGTATTTTATATATCAGGTAAGGCTTTATGCTCGGAAATGACCACATATGACGTCGTTATCTATGCACAGAACGCGGACTTGTTTACGTTGCGTCATTATACTGACGTCATTCGGTAACGTCACGTGACGTCATCCGATCAATGGAAAGTCATATTTCACTTTGCTGTAACCCAGATGTTTGTGCCTGATACAACAATATGTTATCAGTCAGTATATATTCGGTCAATACAGTGCAGGTTACCTGCTAAAGTCCTGAATCATCCCATTGACACGTTGGCGAGCTGTGCCTATGTATACATGTATGTGGCTGGGGATTGGGCGTATCGGTTTTGCGAGCAGTGTAGATCGGGATCAGCATGTGCATCCGCACATTCAGATTAATATAAATAGGATATGCACTGTTCGCCATTCCATCAATGAAACTCACATCATGCTTCTAACAAGAAATATACAATGTATATCGTTAACAGTCGACAGGAAGATGTTACTTGATTAGGATCTACACGGGTCGTAAATTCTGTAAGCCCCATTTTAGCAGACACAGCTGCGTTTACAGAGTACATGGGAAATGTTGATGATTACGGAACCTCACAGGGGACATGGATCTTTTTTATTAATTCGTTCCCACGAAATCACAATTAGTTCCCTCAATTTAACAATTCGTTCCCACGATATAACACGTGGGAACGAATTGTTATTTCGTTGGAACGAATTGTTAAATTGAGGGAACGAATTGTTAAATTGAGGGAACGAATTGTTATTTCGTGGGAACGAATTAATAACAAAAATAATTATACGTTCCTGCGGGACTCCGTATATGATGGGCTAAGTGAATTATATTACGATATTTACACTGTCCATAAATGCATACTGGCAACGCCCATTCAACGTATTGCGTTTATATCCCAGTACAATACATTAGACCCACTTGACGTCATGTTGTTGATTAGTTAAAGTCCGTTTGACTTCATTAGTTTCCATCGAGGTTGTCAATAACTGCACGCTATTGACCGGCAACGTCGCTGTTCCATGAATTGCGACAAACTGAATTAAATCCATATTATTCTTCATTTGAGCGCCATATTTGGTTATTTATCTTTTTGGAACTATCAGAAAATGCAGTGTAAATATAAGTAATAAAACCATGGGCTGTTGCGTTTACTGTGAGCTAAATACATTTTTTATGTTTAAAATTTGCGCCGGACTCCACGCACTTTAAACATACCAAATGTTATATATACCCCAGTAAACTCAACAGCCGATTGTTCTTAATTCTTAATTTCTTAATTAGTTGGCTATAGCGCTCGAAGATTATCGCCTCGTAATTATGCCGATGAACAGTGTTGTAACACATATACGAGTATATTTTGTATCTATGAAGATGTGCATTTTTTCACGAAAAATATTTACTAACATTATGATTTAGTCTGTAAATGATGTTGAAAGTTACATGTAACGAACTGTTTAGAACCAATGCGGAATGGACAATTTCATCACTTATACAATGTACGTCATTTACATAAATGCAACAGTTTCTGTAAATAGTTGTTTTGAAAAACCGCACATCGTCTTCGGTACACAATTACACGACTCGTCTCATATGCCGTTATTTGTGGTTTCGGTCACACAAGATATCAAGGTGCATGGTCACGCGGTTACAACAATAACAACAATGGCTGAAAGTGTTGAAAGCGCGCCCACTCCAAGTAAGTATTATTTGATATTTTATTTAATAGGCAACGGATTTTGATGAATAAAAGCGCAGCAAACGCGTCTTCATGAGCTGTATATGGTGGTCAATGGAGTCAATATGCTTTTGATGCGCCATATTTCTTAAAAATCCGTTACATAATAAGGACAAAATAAAAGAATAGTACGTAGTTTGAATCGGAGGGCTTCTGGAAGTGTCAGTACTTGTTGTTGTTGTTATAACCACGTGATCATACACCTTGGATATGCATTGAATCAATACAAACCATTGTTAATAAATCCACCGTAATCCTTGTTCGTTTTAAACACCGCTTCGTGCCAGGAGTAGTTGACGGCGGCATTTCCTTTCATGTTATCAATATCCGTGTGCTCGTCTATCTTGTTAAGTTCGTCTTCCGTTAACGTTTTACCGACAAACTCAGCAATTTTCTGTATGGTGGTTTTTTTGTTCTTTAAAATATATATTGTTCTTACATGTTATATAGAGGTTATTGCATTAACAGACAGTAAACATTTGTTGAAGTTTCCCAAACAAAAATAAATAAAAACGAATGGAAAGCGAAGTGAAAATGATCATAGTGTATAGAAACTGTTATCGTTTGTCCGTATTGTACGTGAAAACGATATTTTCGTTTAAACATCCGACTTTCTTACATTTCAGCCAGTAGTTTACAGAAATATTACACCACTCGACATCAGTAATTTACACCACTCGCGTGCTTACCATATATGGAGAAATGACGTGTTTCCTTCGGCCAATCAAATTCTCAAACACACCTCCTGAATCGCGAGACAGTCGCCTTCACTACGATTCGCCTCCAGAAATTAATTCGCAAACTTCTTGGCCATATTGGCTTGATTTGCTTTGTTTTGTTATAAAGTATCGTGTTTGAAATATAAGAAAACGTTTATTGAACCAGGTAAGCTGATTATCTTGAAATAATGCCCACGTGATTGGATCCTATCGCTAAGCAACCTCGGTTCGCTACGCTCACTCGTTTGTTTTGCGTAAGGACCCAATATCTCGTGTATTATTTCACGATAATAAACTTCACAGATTATATGAACGATATTTCCACGCATTTGAACGTATGTCGTTTCTTTCAGCGCATCGTTCTCGCATTGTCGTTGTTTTTAAATATAAAATGTGTAAACCAACGAAATCATCGTTTTCTAATTATAAAAGCGAAAGCCGTTTGTGTCTATCGTTCGTTTGTCAAACCAGGAACAGGCAATGAAAACTAGTCAAACCGGTGCGTTGAAAGAAACGACACGCCTTTATATAGTACAAACAATGAAGCTTGTATCTCTACATATTGGTGTTCAAACCGGTCGTTTTCACTGCGTTTTCCATTCGTTTTCTTTGGGAAACCTTCAACAAATATTTGCTGTAGCTCCAGTAGCCGATTGAACCAGTATCTTAGTACAGTGGAAACTCTCTAAACCGGACACCCTGTGAGGTCCCCAGGATGTCCGGTTTAGATATGTTCCACTGTAAATCATACATTGGACTATGCCAACGTATGCGGCTCTGCTTTGCGACCTTGCGAACAGTCAATATCATCATAAATATACACCAATGAAGCACATAAGAATAATGATACAAATACTGCCTGCGTGTCCGGTTTAGAGAGGTTCTACTGTAATTCGTACACTTTGAGTAATGTTCAATTCATGCATAACTAGAGCATTTTACATGAGTGATGATTGAATATGATAGTTATTAAACGAGTTTACTGATTTAATAAGAAACGAGGCTATGCAATCAGTCAATGAGTTTAATAAATATCATATTAAAGCATCACACATGTTATATTATATGCATAGCATAAGCACATTATCATACATTGAAGTTGTACCGGTCACCAAACCTCTTTTCTGTAACAAGTATAATGGTATGGCATGTTCCTCAGATTTTAAACAAGTATTACTGGGTGCATAATAATATTTAGACAAGCATACATCAGCGGGGGCCAGTTCAATCTGGGTTTTCGGATGCAATATCATTAAATGTCATCCGTAGAATATATAAGGCCGTCTGTTGGGGATGGTTAATCAGTGTACAACGTGCTCACTAGTGCTATATACTCTCAATTTGGTTGGTTAGAAGGGTCGCCTTGAATTTCCGTTTGGTAGTCTGGGAACGGGTGTTTAGGCTAATTCCCCGACACGATCGATTGTGTGTCAGTAAATGTATGATTGCAGAACTACTCCGTTGTTCGTCTTAGAGAGTTTGCATAAGGTGCAAATTAGATGGTGTTACACAAGCTCATATTCATATTTATTACACTAGTGTATTATGATTTGTATTGCACTCTGTTATTAAACTGTGAAAGCCCATTTTATGAAATACAAATAAATAATGACAACCGGGTTAAGCGTCCACATGGATAGCCAAAACCTACTTACGTATCCGGTAAAAACAAACAAGGCTTTGAAAAAAAAAATTAACATAAATTTAAATTGCCGCTAAATAATAAGAAAACAGTCTTATTAAACTTAGTAAATGTAAATGCATGGACGGATTTTATTTTAAATTGTTCATATCAATTATATTCGTTACCTGAATAAATATTATTTATCGATAAAATATGATTATTGCACTTCAAAAAATAAAGAGAGAATAAATAGTTGTTTTCCTTAATATTTTAAGGAACTACGGTTATCGCCCCTGGAAATATATTGTTTTTGCAATGTTTTAATATCGTAAAAAGTGGGCACGTTTACGTAAAACAGACAATAAATAGAGAATATCAGGCTAGGAAACGCGTAGGAATTCCGAGGCTTGCCGAGGAATTCCTACCGTTTCCGAGCCGAGCATGATAAACTTGATATCAAAATACACTAGTCTGGTATTTTATTTATCAGGTAACGTACAGAACGGGGACTTGTTTACGTTGCGTCATTATACCGACGTAGTCATCCGATCAATGGAACGTCAGTTTTCACTTCGTTTTAACCCGGATGTTTGTATCAGGTCGACGCCTGATACAACGATATGTTATCAGTCAGTATGTATTCGGTCAATACCGGGCATGTTACCTGATAAACAACGTGGACATGGGTTGTACATGTACCTTGGTCGTTCAGGAATAGGTCCATGTATTCTCGTAGTGACTTGGTCTGGTCCGAACCGAACCATCTCCACAGCTTGTAATACGACAGTGCACAGGCGTTAGGATTCCTAACCAGATACACGATCTGTAATGGAAACACGAACAAGAGTGGATAATTTCAAAAATTACAGTATTACATAGAGGATATTCCATCGAACATTTTGAATAGAGAACAATAATACACAAATGTGCGTCGGCTTCCGCGTAAGCAACGAGTGAGCGTAGCGATCGAGTTGCTTGCACGGACGCCGACGGGCACGAGCGTATTATTTCCGCTATTCAAACATGTACAATGGAATATCCTATTTATTACACTTCCATGGTGGATATGTATTCATATTTATTCTACTTCTATTTATTTTGTGATTATAATCAATGAATTGTGCTGTGCGTATGAATAGTTACACAATGGCGTGTTTACCGCGTTTTGACGTCACGCTGTCTGACGTCAAACGTGACGTCATGTAATCTTTTTGAAATCCAAATTACGCAGCAGTTTCTATGAACTACATATATTTGAGTGCATGTTTTGAATGTGTTCAATTACATTAACATTGCAGATGTTCTATTATGTGTTGGCAATTTACCAGTTCTACATTAAAGATAAAGAGAATAGTAGTGCCGTGAATGGGAAATATATCTGGCAAGGCTTACATGTAAGAAACGGGATGGGCGAGGCTCCGAGCCACGACAGCTATTTTTTTCCCATTCACGGCACTAACATACTATTCTATTTAACCCCAGCCGCATCCTCAAAATCGGAGAATCGACTAGTATGACAACCGCACATATGCATACGCAGTGATTAGGTCGTATTGACAGGATATCAATATAATAATGTTTCACGGCACCGTGTTTCACGGCACATACGCACAGTGTTGACGGGATAATACAATTTATTAAATTTTGACCTACATGCAATACAGTAGCGCTTTTCTGCTCCTTACTTATTTGTATATACTAATATCGTACACATATCGTAATCGTATAGTATTGGTATAATTAATGAGCATATCGTATGATCATATAATATTGGTATGTTTGTACCGCATCATCTTATAGTACAGTTTACATTATACAAACGTACTATACGAATATTATACAAACATACGATAGCCGGACACAGGGATAGATTAGTAATATTACGCATTTCTGAATATTATGAAAAAAAAACTGCCGAGGCGGACCAAATATTAGGGGCGGACCAAATATTAGGGCAAATAGTAGACGGCAACACCGTTAATATATCGTATACATTTACGGTATTCTGGTACATTTATACCGTACACACATCTGGTATGTTTGTACGATACAAACGTACCAGAATTATACACGTGTATCAAATCGTATAAACGTACGATTTGAATGGTATATCTATACGATATTGGTTGGTATGTACGGTACAAACATACCGTACGTTTATATTATATGAATATCGTATAGAAAACATATCGTATTGGTATAGTATACGTATAGTATTGGTATAGTATGTATAGTTGACCTGCAGAAAAGCGCTACTGTAGGTTTGGGTACGCACTTCGGTTGCTCACAATCTTTGAATGGATGAAAGTGTAGCCGTAGATACGGCTACACTTTCATCCATTCAACAATTGTTTTAAGATTTAATGTGTCACTGCATATTGTTGTAGAAAATGGATCATATTCACCTCGATTTCCTGTAGTTTTCACTTGTTTCGTTTGAGAACCTTCAACACATATGTTCACCGATATGTTGTTCAAGTGCTCGTGTTCACTTTTAGACAATTGCTAAGTTTCGCACTTAGTGATATATTTAATTTGGCCACCAATATATTGGTTACGTGTTCGTGTTGCACTTTAGAACATATGTACATGTCTGTTCCACATTTTTCTGCCGACGAACCTTTGGCAGACACATTAAATCTTAAAACAATTTAAATGTAAGTATTGTTTAACCAATAACAAAAAAAGTCACCCTCCCCAAAATATTTGGTTCGATGAAATTCCATCAAATATTGATTTTATAGCCAAACAAAACCTGAACCTGGCTAGATAGCTTGGAAATAAGAAAACAAAAGTTAGAATTTGAAAATCGGTCCACAAATTAAAACTTATTTTGAAAAGAGTATATTTTAGCCCCCATGTTAAATTCCCATAGAAAAATGGGATAAATTTGATGGAATTTCTTCAAATATGTTTTTGGAGGGAAGGTGACTTTTTTGTTATGGATGAAAAAACTACTTACATTTATATATTTTTAAGATGTAATGTGCATAATGGCAAAAGTTTGTCGGCAGCAAAACATGGGACAGACAGTAGTATTGTTATTGCTAAGACCATTCAATGTATAATATATGATTGACTACGTTTTACACCACCGGTATATTGTTCGAGTGCGCCTGTTATCTTTTAGGCCATCGATACAGTGTAACTTCTCTAAACCGGACACCAAGAAAACACATGTGATCTTATATTTGATGAGTTTCTTTGTCATTTATCCCAGGTTATAATGTATTAGTGATCGATAGCACACAACTATGACACGGAATTATCAATTGCCTGATTGGGGACCTCCCAGGGTGTCCGGTTTAGAGAGGTTTCACTGTATATTGTTTCCACAGTCGTGTTACCTTTCCGTTGCCGTGTTTGAGCTGCTCTGGTAGCATGAAGTAGTGTAGATGACTCTTTATCACTCTCGGCGATTCCAGCTCTTCTACGTACTTAACTCCCCTGCAAGTATATGTTGTAACCCCTTTCCGGCTAGCTCATGTGCGGGGGAATGCTGGGGTCACGCAAGAAACAAATGTGCTACCCCGCTCCATACCTCTCGCGAGGGTAGCAATTTAACCCCATTTCTTTAATGCAACACATGGAAGACTGCGTTTTGCAATCGGTTATCCGGCGTGTTGATAAGTTAGCGATATAAAACTGTCAAAACTGTATCAATTCATTAATAATAAAGAACATACACATGAAGAAATTGGTTATTTTACCGTGTCAAGGTGTTTATCTGACATTTATATATAAATCTTGTAAATCTGAAAGCTTCATTTCGTTATGTTGAATGTTGAACAACAACAAGAGAAAAGATGGCTTCCATGTGAAAACGATTTCCCTGTTCTATTATTTTTGGCAATTCACTAGTTTGACATCAAAAATTATTTGTTGAAATGTATCAAATATACAGCTTACAAATTGTAGCTGTAGATAACATATCGATGGCGAATCATTGTGGCTAGGGTCACGCAAATTTTACAAACACGGATTCCAGTTGAATTTATATTTGTTACTTGTATACACAAGTAGTCTATTTCGGAATCTGGTTCCAAAACGATACACAGGTAATCAACGGATCGTTATGTCGCCTTCACAATGAACCGGCAATCTCACAAACTCACTCCCAATTCACAATTCATGTTACATAATACAGTAGCCGCACATCGTCGTTTATACATGTATGTATATATTAACAGCGCTATTTGCGATACAGTAATACTGTATCGCAAATAGCGCTGTGAAAATATAAGTGAAATAGATGTTCTCCATAGAAGCTACCACAGGCATTCGGTGTTTTTTGGCTTTCTCTATATACATGAACAAGGCTTCTAACTTTGATCGGACTGGACCTCGTATCATAACAAATTCCACGATTTTATTAACGCTAATGTGAATAGTTTGGCGGAAAGTGCACATGTTCATTTGAGAGTATTGTTATATTGCTAAAATAACGTAGCTAGAACATAATTATGCAAATAATATAGAATTACAGCTCCTTTTCCTTGGTCGGACACAACCTCGTATCATAAGAAATGAAATAATGTGTTTAATGTTCAATATTGTAGTGGAAAGTTCATATGATCATTTGAGAATTATCGTTATCCTGCAAAAATACATAGAATAAATGTAAAATTACAATTTTAAACATGTTATTTTGTTATGATACGAGGTCATATTCGACCAATGTTAGAAGCCTTTTTCATATATATATATATATATATATATATATAGAGAGTTATACCAATGAAAGCCGAAACACGCCGAATGCCTGTGCGCTGGACCGGCAATCTCACCAAATCACTACCAATCCACAATTTCTGTTACATAAGTCAGCAGTCGCTTAACGTCGTTTAAATATACTGTATCGCATATAGCGCTGTGAAAATATACGAGAGACAGATGTTCACCCTAGAAACTATCAAGGTACATGATCACATGGTTACCACAACAACAACAATGTCTGAAAGTGTTGAAAGCGCGCCCACTCCAAAGTAAATATTACATGTATTTTATATTTTCCTTAATATGCAACGTATTTTTATTAGATATGGCGCCGCAAACCCGTGTTCATGGCCTTCATTTTGTGGTCTCGCGACTTCGCCACATACTAATGTCGTTTTTTGCGAATAATCGATTTCCGTGTCAGTATTGACAGTAAACTTGGAAATCTATTCGTCGCAAAACGATAAATATTGGGGCCAAAGTAACAAGACGCGTTTGATTAATTTTAATTCAAAACCGTTACATAATAAGGACAACAACAGAACACGTACCTTGAATCAGAGGCGCTGCTGGAAGTGACAGTAATTTGTGCTGTTGTTGTAACCACGTGAGCATGCACCTTCGCTATATTGACTGAATGATGTTAGTGTGTAAATATCACCCTGACATTGATGACCAATCGAATTACTCTCAATTGGACCATTCAAATACATGACATGACTGACAATAGCATGCATGTCAATCACGAACAGTAATCAACTGCCATGATTCACTATACTATACTTCGCCACGAACTAAAATACGGGTTAAAAGTAACACTACCACATATAATGCTCTTCCGTGGGTCGCCAGGGTGTCCGATTGATAGTCGTGTCACTGTGATATTGATATCTGAGCACTTCAATGCGTGCATCCGTGCTTTGCTATGATGAAAATACACGGTCACCATACATACATGTCGCAGCGGAGGACATACAAATTAACCGCACAGCATATCTTGTAATGTCCGCATTAGAAAGGATCTACTGTCGAACCTCCCCGAACGGCCACCTCTCTACAACAACACCCTCTCTATAACAGTCACTATTGTATATCTCAAATGGATGATTTCCTCTGTATCTAACCATTAGACTGCTGAGCACGAAAATTGCCGTCTGCTGTTGCTGTGTCTTCTTTCTCCATAAAAACATGTTTTGACAACATTTTAGAATCATTTCCATTGGAAATGATTCTAAAATGTTGTCAAAACATGTTTTTGATGAGAATTATCGAAGAAAATAAATAAACAGCATTAACCTCCCTACAACAGCCACCTCTCTATAACAGCCAATTTTGCGTGTTCCCATGGGTGGCTGTTGTAGAGAGGTTGCACTGTACTGTAATTACAAATTGCACCGGTTATGTATCTCCCGTATCACATTACTGGTAATACAGTCCGCGCCGGCGTAAAATGTTTCACGTCGAAAACTGCACCGCTTTCCTGACGAGTTGTCACTCTACCTACAGTAGCGCTTTTCTGCTCCTTACCTATTTGTATATACTAATATCGTATACATATCGTAATCGTATTGGTATATTTAATGAGCATATCGTATGATCATATAATATTGGTATGTTTGTACCGTATTATCGTATAGTACAGTTTGTTTACATTATACAAACGTACTATACGAAAATTATACAAACATACGATATCCGTTCGTTTATATGATATATCCGTACGGATATGGTATGCATATACCATACCCGAAGTGTGGCATAAAAGTGCCTATACACCGGGTGAGAGATTAAACTCTAGCTAGGCATATCGAATCGTATCGCGTAAACAATGACAAGTTATTCATTATTTAATTGGATTTTGTTTCTCGTTTTGTGGATATATTTTGAGGGCGCAATTTTGAAATACCAATTATTAGGGGCGGATCAAATATTAAGGCAAATAGTACACGGCAACACCGTTAATATATCGTATACATTTACGGTATTCTGGTACATTTATACCGTACACAAATCTGGTATGTTTGTACGATACAAACGTACCAGAATTATACACATGTATAAAAATCGTATAAACGTACGATTTGAATGGTATATCTATACGATATTGGTTGGTATGTACGGTACAAACATACCGTACGTTTATATTATATGCATATCGTATAGGTTAGAAGACACCAAATGGTGCGAAATCGCCCAGGGTGTATGTAAAAGTAGTCCGGTATAAAAAAAATAGTGCGGGTGTTTTGAGGTCACAGACACCGTTTGCTTACTACCCAGTTTCACTTGAGGAACATTTTAGGGTGCCTTTAACACAAGTTTTCAGCAATTTTGTAGCATTTAAAAGAAAACACTGAACCTGTTGGTCAC
The DNA here is from genome assembly GCA_029237695.1 of Conchocele bisecta. NCBI lineage: Eukaryota > Metazoa > Mollusca > Bivalvia > Lucinida > Thyasiridae > Conchocele > Conchocele bisecta. Next base: position 80,157,625 of record CM055271.1, read on the forward strand.
TTGATGTAAACGGAGTTTCCGTGGCCAAAAAATGTACACAATATTGGAGGATATGACAAGGTTGGATTTATCTTTCTTAGGAGTAAGTGAACCTATTGTTTAGTTCATGCAGAACCAGTACAGACTGGCTGCAGGTCATGTACAAGTGGGTCCCACAGCATCCATACGAATAGTGAAAGCAGGAGAGACTGGCCTTATTGGATGGCATTCGGTTAAATTATACAGTAAAACTATTTGGTGGTGTCTAACCTATAAGGTGTGCCTAGGCCCTATGTGAGATATGTTTTTTTTTGTAGAATTTGAAGTTGGAAGTTTATGTTTCTCGTAGCTATGTCTCTGGGAACATAATTTAAAGTTACTGCGACAAGAGTAATCGAGCGGACTCCGCGATGCAACATATTTGTTCTTTTAGTAGTATATAAGAGTCACAATGAAACCACCACCCTATGTAAGCCACCGGCTACGCGCGGTGCCTCCCAACGCATGGTGGTATCATTGATGACTCTTATATACTACTCAGATTTTCCCCCATTTTTCGGTAGGTATTTATGAGAAAAATATTTGTCATCAACCGCGAGATCATATATTTCCTAGAGCAAAAAAAAAAAAAAGAGTTTAGGTCTAGCAGAGATTCGAACTCACAACCCACGTCTCCACAATGGTTGGAGTGAAGAATAATTGTGCGTGGTTGAAGACAGGTAGTCACGAGAGATGTTTTCGTACTGGTATTTACGAATATTGCAAACATCACCGTGCATGGATGCGAAGAGGTTCCGTTTCACCTCGCCCATGTCGGTATTGTGGGGTAGGGACCAAATCCGAGTCATTGCTATGTCCACCATGTGGTGGCACTCAGGCTAATCATCGAATGGTTAACAAGGGATTACGTGCTCGCAAGTATTATAATTTAGTAATAATTCAACTCGGAAAGTCAGTTAGAAAGATAGAATAGATCTGATGTGTACTTTTTGATATGTCACGGGTACAAGGATCAAACTAATTTTATAAAATATTGAAAAAAAAAAAAAAAAGCAAAAGCCTCCACTCGTGTACACACCCCCAGCGACTGGGCAGATTTCTTAGCCGGCACCCAGCCACTGGGGTATTGTGATCTTTCTTAAGCCCACACATCTGTTGGCTCACAGTCTAGTTTTACGGGTCGCCTTTAACCCCATTGCCAATTCCTCTATTAAGAGAAACCAGCGAAGTAAGGTGAGCCTATGTGTGAATTTGGTTTCCGAAATTGCGTAGCTCTTAGGCAGAAATCTTTTAGGCCGGCACCTTTGAGCTACGCAATTACATCACCAAATACACACACATATTTATAGACTGCTACCATTAAACAGACGAGACGGACGTCATACCGGATCAACAACATGGCACACACGAGATGAGACCAATTGTTGTAAGGCTTACAAACGTATATATACTCATCAATTTCCTATACAACATAAAAATGGTTAAAGCTAAGAAAGCAAATAAAAACCACAAAATATATCGATAAGCGGTTATAGAAATGTATGGTGGTCAGTGGGTGTCGATACGCGGTTATATAAATGTATGGTGGTCAGTGGGTGTCGTAACGGGACCCTAAATCTTTTTTTATTTTTTGTTTTATGTTCCGTCTGGAGGGGCCGTCGGAACAGCTGGACTGTAAGGTGGAGGAATCTCATGCTGCCGATGCAGACACGCTAATAAGCATATCACGTCCCGAGACGGGAGAGGAGATTTTTTCTCTCGTCGGCCCTCCCTTCCATAACAAGTTGTTTTATATCTTCGTCCGCGAGAATTTGTGGTCGAGCCTTGGACCGGATAGTACCCTTTAAATCCTGGTATCTGGACATCTCTTCGACGACCATTTTGAACTCGCTATCTGATATATCGTTGTCGGCTATCGCTTTTGACACGATAACGTCGATATTGTTTTTCTTAGATCTCGCGAGAACCGCTATTCGATCGTGCTTTCGACTCTTGGCCTCTAGTTTTCATTCCTCTCCCTCATTTTGTAGAATATGTTGTATCTCAACGATTCTGGTCATCCTAAAGGATGCCGGGTCGGCCGTCCCCGAAGGTAAGTGTGGGTATAGTTTTTCGTCACTCATTCATATAAATCGAGTTCTATTAACAGTGTAATAATAGTGGAGGAAGTTGATTGATCAGCGCTTTTTGTAACAAAATTTATAACACTACCTGCCGGAACTTTAATTGAAGTGTCATCATCGAATATCGTAAAACCTGACCTCTGTCCCGCGTGCTTGGTGATGCCAGACGTCTGTTCTACTCCATTCAGGACGATATTCACTCGGACTTTGTCAGCGGCGTGTCCGCGAAAGTTGACCGAGCAGATCGACATTCGAAAAATAGTCCCGGACACTGTCATGGTGTATCCCCCGTATCTGTTGCTCGCGTTGGCACCGAATGAATATTCGTAGGCCCCCTTGGTAAGTGTACCCCGCTCCTCGGCCCAAACTGTTATGACGGGTTTTCGAGCTTGCAATTTTTCAGTTTGTGCAACCGCCCTAGTTAAAACTGTGTGGCACTGTGCTACCCCCCTCTCCAACCTTCTCACTGTAGCTTCATCGTCCGCGTCGGGAACGTCACGTTCTATGTTGGAAATACCTGGACCGTATATGCTCATAATTAATATGTGTAAATATATATTATGTTTAATCAGTTATTTCTAGAACAACCGAAATTGGGTAATAGTTGAATAACTTTCTCGCTCGATCATCGAGAATAGAAATTTCCAATTCGTGGATGTGTCCCGATTCTAAAAATTTCATATCAGGGTGTGGGAAGTATAATGTCACAGTCTCTCCATAGAAACAGTCGCTGGCTTGCACAGTTTTCAATAATGTGCTAGGAGCTCCGTCTAACGTGTTGTACGATGTGTTCAATTGATTAAGATACACCCCGAGTGTTTTTGTGAAAACGATGTCCACCGGTTCGTCACCGATGTACTCACCCGGTGCAAACCAACCCTTATTGTCGGAGTATGTTTTTAAAAAACCGAGCCGCACAGCTAATGATGGAGATATCGTTACCTGGTTTTGAGGTTTGATGATAAATGTAGCGAGTCCGGTGAATTTAGAGAGTATAAGGTTGGCTCTACCATCAAGCTCTGACGCAACAAAAGTTTGGAGGGCTCTCGAACTCCAAAGGCCGGGGGGTAACTTTACACTCGCTTGTCGTCTATTATGTATATACACGAACCCTTCATCATCCCCATCGTTTTTCCACCCAACTGTAAAGGTGATTGATTTGAGGCCCACCCGACGTTTTCCGCAACAGTTGTCGATTGATTTTTGAAGTTGACAACTCTCTTTTTGAACATTAGTGATAGTAGCAAACATAATAATATCTTGCAATGGATACCAAAGCATTTAGCTTTAATTCTGATATAAAGTACGCGGTCGGTGGTAAATACACAAAAAGAAAAACGTTGTTAATCCTTGTACACCCAACTGTAACAGTTAGACCGGACAGTGGCTTTGCCACCAATTTCCCTAACATCTTTGAACAATATAGGCTGCCCAAGATTACTACGATAGAGGCAGTAAACGGGTGGAAAGCAACACCGATGCAGTTTTGGCAGAACCAAATAAATTTCGCTGTATGGTGCGCAACAGCCGGGTGTGGAGTTTGACATAAAGACCATCTGACATCCAAGAATGTCATGCTCCGATGTGTCTACAACTTTCATGCGTTTTATACTATTAGGAGGATTCTCAAAGAACTAGGTATTTCACTACCTCAAGACGACGCCTGGGATCCCATTTCCAACGCATACGACCGTATGGCCTTTGAAAGACTGTGTAGCGAATTTAACGTTTCAAAAGACGCAGACTGGAGACAGAAAGCATTTCCTACCACCACCGGTCTCGGGGACGTTCTCATTCGGGTCATCCGGGGAATTGGACGCAGACTGATTTTAGACACGATCACTCCGGCGACCACATCGTCAGTCGGAACGCCGGGAATTTTGACCCCGCGACGATGACTTTCGGGCCGGAAGTGTCTGGAGGTCGGCACTGTGGCGCGTTTTCTTGTAAAATGTTACCTCCGAAACGGGCTCACGTCGATTACATACAGCAGGCTGCTGAGGTTCAGGACGTGTGGGGTACATTTATGTTAGATACGGGTCAAGGGTTCACGCAGGCCGGGGTTACTCGCCTCAACGATTCCATTCGCACATATGTCTGGTCCATCCTCGGCGCACAGAAGCAAACTCGAAGTTCTATAATAGGAGTCGGAACGGCCTTTGACGCGCAAAAACATTTTTTGGTACTTGTAGAGGACGGCATATCAGCTAGGGTGGACCAGGAGAAGGCGATCCAGAATTATCAAGACGTTTTGCAGAATGCCAGCACCCCAGTAGACTATGTATTTGGAATAGGTCTTTATATGGCACCGAGCAATATGATACTACGAGACGATCCGGTTGACGGTTACAATAATCAGATCGTAATAGCCACCACCAATCAAAAAATCGGCCACAACGGTAACGTGAACACGGATATCATAAAGCGCACCCGCAAGAGGCCCGGGTTCATAAAACCCCCAATTCGCGAATTGGATACACCAACCCCAATTCAGCCCCCATCAAGTTCATTTGAACCCAGTGTTTCACCCCCAATTCACGAATTGAGTTCCGCGGTTGTTCCACCCGCAGCAAGTTCCCCCAATCACGAGGAGGAGAAATTAGTACTCGTCGTCACCCTCGTGGCGTTCGGACTATTTGTGCTTTGGATTTAGGAACTCTCGGGAGGCTAAAAGTAGGAGACCGGCGATCGCCACGATTAAAGCCCAAACATTCTCGGCTAGCCATCCGACGGTTTTTGATAATATAGATAGCAAGTAAGAAACGATACCTCCTATCAACCCAGGCAGCGCGGCAGCCGCCTTTCCGGCTAATTTAGCCAGGAGACTGGCGAGGGCTTTTAGTTGTTTTTTTTACCCACTCCTTGGCACCGGATGGCGTGGGTGGTGGTGTGGGTGCTGGCGTGGGTGGTGGTGCCGCACCGCCAGTGAAAACTAGAACTATAGTAGATATAGTCATACCGAGAGCCGCGAGGATGCTTGCTATCGTGATGCCCTGCTCTCTGAACAGAGTGCGAAGACGCTCACCGAGTGTCGTGTCCTCGTGCAGAACCCTCGAGATTGTTTCGCGGATCCGACTTATTTGTGTGCGGAGAGCCTCACGGCAAGCCGATGCAGCCTCCAAGCGAGCTGCTCTTTCGTCCCGCAACGACCGCAGGCGTTCGGTGATTCGCTCGGTAGATTCTCTATCGCCACCGGCTTCCTCCAGTTTTCTTTCTTCTAGCGCGATATGTTCATCCAGCGCCGTGAGTTTGGCGAGGTTATGGACCAATTCGCCCCGGACTGTTTGCATAGCCTTATCGAGCCCCCGGAGTTCGCGAAGAGGTAACGGGGGGTCATTCATCGTCCTGAGTATTCCGTCTATCTCACTTTCCTTGAGCTCCATCGTGTTAATAGCGTCTGTGGCTACACGAGGGACCTCGATGAGCTCGACAGTTTCTATCGCGGCGGCTGTCTTCGCCATCGTTTCGTCGGTAGACTTGAGGGCCTCTGCAGCGCGGGCTGGCATAATTGTTTTAACACGCGCCCAATCTACGAATCCTAGTTCGTTCTTTATGATTTGGCCACCGCCCCGATTTCCAGGAATGGTGTTCAGCGATAGGGTTTTTTTGGTATTCATGTTGATGATTGGGATATTTGATGCTTTTAGTCGCAACCTACCACGCATATCCAATTCGAACTTGGAGTAGTCGCGACCGACAGATGGGACCACACCTTTTTCTGCCAAACTGTTGTAGTAGTCGTCTACAGCTGAATTGATTAATTCCCGACTTTGACTAGTGGTAGTGCCACCTATTTCCTCGCCGGGTGGATTCCCTATCGCGTCTATGAAGGACGTTTCGTTATCGTTATCATCATCGATGTCATCATCATCCTCATCGACGTAATCGTCTCTACCGATTTCATCCATGTCAACATCGTAATCAGCCATTGTATTAAAGACAAAATCATACGAGTTTAATAGTTTAACTAATTTTCTTAAAATTAATTATGTCTTCGAGTCAATACGGTCGCAAACTCAATCCATATCGCAGACTGCGTGAGCCCCTCGGGGCGAAAGGTGTGAGACAGAGTGTCGTTATTACGAACAACCCATCAACGATCGATCAGAACCAGCAGCTCTTAGTCCGCTTCCCCAACCTCGGAGCTAGCGACGTTATTATACCGGGGACTGTTCGCCTCGCTTTCACTATTTCGCTGGCGTCGACGGACGCGGACCGAACCGTCGTTCAGGACCTAGGTCGCGCCATCGTTAAGAAGACTATGATAAAGATTTATGGTAATGAGGTGATGTCGATCGATGACAGCGACGTCTACCATTGCTACCAGGACCTGTGGAAGACGGCACAAGAGAGGGAAAACGGTGTATATCAAGGTATTAACACCAGCAGAAATGAAAACGTTACCAGACTTAGAATAGGGGCTGGTAACAAGGTAGATAACGTCGTGAGCGACAACGCAGTCGAGGCCGCTTACGGCAACCGATTCTACATCCCGCTCGACTTTGAGTTACTGGAGAGTCACATGCCCTACTATCAGAGCGCTTTGGCGGACCGCCTCGAATACGAACTAACGTTCAACGACTACGGCCGAGTTCTCATAGCCACTGACATAACATCGAAGTATACGATCGACAATGTGTCGCTGGAGTACGACATGGTTACGATGCCCGAACTCGCGCGATTAATCAGAACCCATTACGCCGGGCGCGTTGCCATACTTTACGACCGAGTTCTTCGCCACCGCAAGATGACGAAAGACAAAAGCGACACATTGTGGAATATTAACGTCAATGTACCCGCCCGCTCGATGAAAGGTATACTGATGCTGTTTGAGGAGCGTAGGTTCGAGCTCGGGGCTAGAAAAACCGACAAATTCTATAACCCCAAAATCACGAAGGTAGAGGTGACGATTGAGGGAGTCCCCAATCAACTCTACACTGCGGGTCTTCGCGCGCACCAGCAGTGGGATGAAGTAAGAAAGCAGTTTGCTGCCGGCTCTAAGCGCTACCCGGAGGTTGCCGCGGTTGCTAAAGACCTACAGCTCTCGGACGTCTCCCTCGCGGAGTTCATGACTACCAAATATGGTCTATGGTTAGACATGCGAGTCAGTGATGACGATCAAATACACGGTAGTGGGCGCCAAGTTGAGAACGCTAGTGAGGGTGTGACGATCCAGATAACCAAAGAGGCGGATGGAAATGGCGCATTGAACGTGTACTTATATATAATTACATACGCACAACTCAACATAGAAGATGGTCGATACGTCTCAGCTTTATACTAAATCTAAAGATTTATTAATTAATAATCAGTACCAATTCACGATTGGAGATGCCCACTCTGCCATAATATGTGGGCAGACAGGATGTGGGAAAACGGTTTTCATCCTAGATTTGCTAGTGGGCTCCTACCGCGATGCCTTTCGTCACATTGTGATACTATGTCCCACTGTGCGGCACAACGATACTTATCAGCGGCGCCCTTGGATATGGTCCGATCCTGAGGTATACGTTATTGACCCTGGTGATAGACTTCATGAATGGTTGCGTGGTTTATACCAAATATTTCAGGGTGAGCCCACCCTATACGTGATTGATGATTGCTCAGCTAAAACGGCGATGACTAAAAAGAAGGACATGCTCTCCGAGCTCGCATTTTCTGGCCGCCATGCTAGACAAAGCGTATGGATATCCACTCAAAAGTACAACGCCGTCCTCAAGGATCTACGCGAACAAACGAAATGGGTCGCCCTCTTTCACTGCAAGGACCGAGACTCATTCGAGGACTGTCTTCGAGAGAATGACGTTATCCCAACGCGCGAGGAGCGGCTTGAGGTTCGACAGATACTTTCAAAAAGTAAGCACGCCAAACTTCTGCTAAAGACCGATCAACCAACTGCTTATAAAGTTTATAATTAATTAACAAATGGGGGGGAGCAATTGCTGAAATTATTGAGTAATTACTGAATGTTGCTGAAATTGTTGAGCAATTGCTGAATATTACTGAATGTTACTGAGTTATTACTGAATATTACTGAATGTTATTGAGTTATTACTGAATGGTTACTAAATATTTATTACTGAATATTACTGAATATTGCTGAATTTTGGTGAAATTTTGTTGAATATTGTTGAAATATTGCTGAATTTTGTTGAATATTACTGAATCTTACTGAATGGTTACTAAATATTACTGAGTAATTGCTAAAATTGTTGAGTAATTTACTAAAATTGTTGAGTAATTACTGAATATTACTGAATGGTTACTAAATATTACTGAATATTACTGAGTAATTGCTAAAATTGTTGAGTAATTCCTAAAATTGTTGAGTAATGTTCAACAAAATGGTGAATATTACTGAGTAAATGTTGGACGAATGGTGAATAATGGTTAACAATGTTAACAATTTGCTGCTCCGCTGCGAGTTTTATTGCTAACATAATGGTGATCATAAGTATCGGTTGGTGCGGGTGGCAATATATTAAACTTATGAGACTTGTCAGAATAGTAAAATTAATAATTTTGAAAAAAATGAACTGTGACGAACTTCTCGATCAGCTAATTGAAGAGACAATCGTGTCGACTGCCGACACACCAAAATAACCTGAAGGAGAACCGACTGTAGAAAATGAAAAAGCGTCGCGACGTGAGCGGCTAGCTGCTTTGGCTGCTGGGGGGAAATCTGAGCATTATCTTGGTAAGCGCCTCTCAGTTTGTCAGGTGGATAAGATGTCAAATGAGGAAATTGATAAAATGTATGTGCGATACGAATCTAGGTTAGGTGCGGAGATGACAAAAACTCTCGGATCGGCGGTTATTGATTTATACGCTACCACCGTTAGTATACTTCTCCCTATACCGAACACCGCGGGGTTGATTCGCGATCTAGAGGGTGACCCTTTTATAGGACACGCTCTTAGAACGGCCTGCTGCTCAATTTATCACAAGTTTGGAATGTACTTAGCTCCACTGACAACACTGTTGACCACTGGTAAACATTGTCAATTTGGACATATATGCCCACTAACTATAAACCGTAATATTATAAATGGTGACACACCAAAGAGAGTGACGGAACCACAATCCCCGATTGTCCCAATGTTGAATCCAATTGATCCTCCAAAAGAACCGTCAACCCGACATAAAAACCCAAAAAGACAGGCAGCTGGGCAGGCGGTGGCTGTCGCTCGAAAAAATAAAATACTCGATGAGCATCGAGAGACTAAACTTCAATCTCAATTGGGGACGAAGAAAGGAAAACATCTAAATACAGATCAATCTTTCCCGAGTGTAAACACACCACTGATTGTTCCAACTGATTGGAGGACCCCATGGGTTATTGGTGGTGGTCTGGCATTTGGGTTCACTATAGGTGGTGTACTTTACTATATCTACACCAGAAATCCAACTTCAACTCCAACGGTGGTTCTTAAGGAAGTTACGAAACACCAATCACGATTGGATGCGCCCCATTTAAACATCGATCGCGATCCCTTATATATGCAATAATTATAGTTAGCAATGGTTGAAAAAGATGGTAAAATGATAGTGAATGCGCTTTATCACGCCGTGGTGATATCGGGTTTTAGCATTGGGTATGCACGGCTATCAAAGATGGCCTTAGGAGGGTCCGCCCAAAAATTGGACTTTACTGTGAGAGACGTAGGGCTCGCGACCTTAGATGTAGCGACCGCAGTTTGGACCCGAGATTATCTAATTAAAGCTGGAATTCTACCTGTTAATATATGGAAATAAATAAATGTCTTCAATCGCAGTAATAGTAGGTGGTGCACTTGTAAACGCATTGGCGTTCAGCGGTAGCAACTTTATATTCTCTAAACTGAGAAGCTCGAATGTGGATGAGGAGCGCAAGCGTCACGATTTAGCTGTAGAACAACTCAATAGTGCAAAGGAAGCATGGTCGAAAAAACGAACCGCCCATCTGGACTGGGTCAACGAAGAGCTTCGCCGCGAAAATCACGCCGCGCAAATATTTCAGAACGTTGAAGAAGCCAACCGCGAGTACGCGCTGGCATATCCACATAAAAGTCTCGATCCAATGGATCGAGAGCCCCAACTTTCAGATTTCTATGTACCGTCAGAGCCCCAAAAAGACCGCTAGATCGCTTTCATCGTCGTGGGAATGGGTGTGGTGGGTCTCGCCACCTACTATATCCAATCGAAATTAATTAATTAATAATTATTTTAAAACTTTTTTTTTTTTATAAATATATATGTATATATATAGAACGATGTCAGTTGACGAACTTTATTTTGCTATGATCGATGTAGGCTACACGGCCCTTAAACACCGTTTACCTGGTGCAAAGAGTATGATTCATCTGGCCCGAGATTCTCTCGAGACGTGGCGTGAGGACGAAAAATCGGCCTCCCTTTTCGCAAAGCGGATGTTAGATTCCTCCGAATTGGATTGGAACAGGAGCAAAAACTTAACCCCCAACAAAAAAGGTTTATTATTATCGACGCAGTTACCGGACGATCTGATGAGGGCATGTTGGAGATTGTCCGATATATTAGAATACTTCGCATATGATGAACACGCGCAAACTTGATACCAAACTATCGGTTCGCCTAGCGCGCAAGCTAGCAAACACATACTACAGCCCCCGCGGCTACTGGAAGGGACTCGCGGCCATCAAGAACCTCGCGGCGGCGACCAAGGTTTCAGAAAACGATGTCAAGGAATGGCACAAGAGGCAGGCCATCTGGCAAATCTATTTACCCGCGCCTCGCAGTATTCCGCGTCCGAAATTCGACGTGCCGGTGCCTAACCAAGTTCACCAAGCGGATCTCCTGTTTCTCCCTCACGATCGCGTCGGTCGTAAAACGTACAAGTACGCACTGACAATCGTTGACGTAGCGAGTCGTTATAAGGGGGCTGAGCCACTGGCTACGAAAGAGTCTAAGGAGGTGGCCGAGGCTCTTTCCCGAATCTATAAGAGGAGTTCTCTCAAATGGCCGAATCTTCTCCAGGTCGATCCCGGTCGTGAGTTCATGGGGGCGGTCTCTCAACTGTTGGCTAAGCACGACGTTTATGTCAGACGCGGCCGCGTCAACATCCACCGGGACCAGGGGATCGTGGAGCGTTTCAATCGAACCCTGGCTGAGAGACTGTTCGGTCACCAATATGCCAAAGAGTTGATGCTTGCGCAGCGGGACCCTCATTCGCGATCGACCGAGTGGGTGGCCAGACTTCCCGCCGTGGTCTCCGCACTGAACGGAGAGGTTACCAGATTGATAGGTAAGAAGCCTGTAGATGCCATCAAGTCTAAAAAGGTGACGAGCAAGCCATCTGCCGTCTCGAGAGGGCGACCCGTTGGTTTAGAGGAGCAACTACTTCCCTCGGATGTTGACGTTCGGTACCTCTATCAACCGGGAGAGCTCGAAGGTGGCAGCCGCCGCGCGACGGATCCCGTGTGGTCTCTCAATGTATATCATCTAGATAGATCTATTACCAAACCTGATGAGCCCGTGCTCTACTATTTGGATGATGGCACATCTCGCGGTTTTGTTCGCGAAGAACTTCTTATGGTACCTTCTGACACCCAGCTACCTCCGGATCGTCAGAGTCTTTATTATTCTTTCAGAGTTTTTTTGTTTTTTTTACCTATCCTATAGGCTCGGTGTGTAACCCGTCTTCCATCACTCTCCTCTTGTCGTAGTACGCTGACAACCCCAACTTCTCCTGCTTGTACGTCTTCATCACCCCGTTAACCATTCGGAATCCCCTGTTCTCCGCCATGTCTCTACCCCATTCGAGAGCACTCTTGTACTTTCCCCAAGTCAGATCGTTAGATCTCTTCGACATCCCCTTGGCCGAGTGCTTAGATTTTCCATCACCACTCACATAGTAACACTTACTACACAGAGCGATGGCTCTATCCCCTTCGAATTCCAGCTTGAACAGACCCGGAGTTCTGTTGCTCCATTTATCCCACGCCAACCACTCGGTCTTCTCCTTATTGAACTTTCTCTTCATATTCTTTCTCACCACCGCCGCCAGCGTCTTCTCCGACAGAGCGAAGTACATACTGTCAGTGTCCATTTGTATAAGTTCAAAATCGGCACGATCCACGTATTTGTCTAGGAAGTCATAATAGAACTCTAGCATCCGTAGCTTAGCTAATTGGTATACCGCTATACCACATTGAAACGGTCTATTTATCACCACTCGAGTCTTCCTGCTCGATATCTCGTAAGCCTCCCCAATCTCCTCCAGGTATTCGAACCACGCCGACCTCAGTGCCCGGTCGACAGTCTTCTCATCCTTCGTATATCTGGTGTTCAGGTGTCTCTCTTGTGCCTCTATCAGCTTGCCACAACACGCGTTGCCAACCAGTTTGAATATCTCCGCCAACACCGCCTTGCTCTTGTCGACGTCCCCCGTCCGTCTGGCATCGGTGACCTCTTTAACGAACCATTGAAATGGTTTGCCGGGCGTGTAGTCTATCACCCTATGCACCGCCTTGACGATCAGACCGTGCTCCAGATACCACTTAAGCAGCGGGGAGTATATGATCATCTTCTTGGCGGACATTGCCCCCACGAGCTTTCTCTGCCCTTCGACTCTATTCCTCCCAGTCCTGGCCAGGTAGTCCTTCATGTGCTGCGGAACCTCAGTCTCGTCGACTTCTCGATTAACGAACAGCGGCGACATTTCAGAGAACTTGTCTCTCAACGTTTCTGGTACCTCTATATCCAACTCCGCAAATCCGAAACACTTTTCACTCCTGACCTCCCTCACGAAACGGTCTATATACGACTGTCTTTCCGGGTCGTCACACGTCCATATCGTCTCCTCCCCACACGGCATGTCCTTCGACAGAGTAGACAGATACAGCGCATTGGCGTCGTACCCCAGCACCGCCTTGCACATCTTCTCCTCCCGACTACCTACCTGACCCCTGATCGTCGACCTGCCAGCCTCTGCGTATCTGGAGAACACTATGGACGGACCACCGACCAATCCCTGCTTCATCATCTCGTAAGTTTCATACTTCGGAGACCACAACTCGGGCGTGTCCGCCTTCCCATCGATCGTCCCACGAAGTAGGTACTGAAGGGAAACACCGGGCAGAGACACAGCATCCTTGAGTATATCCACACCTCTTCCCCTGTAGAACTCAGTCATCTTAGTTAGAGCCTCCAGGAACGGTCCTACATCCAAATCGTCGTAGTGTTTCAACCATTCTTTGAATGTCTTCATCCCATTTTCTCGGAATACCTTCTTACACTCTTTCCACTCGGACAACGACAGTAGGAACTCACCCTTCAACTTCGAGTACCACTCGGGATAGTCTGGCAGCCCTGGATGGTCGAGCTTGTCCGCGCTATCGAACCACTCGTACGGAAAGTGAGACTTCACCGTTTTACAGTCGGACGCCTTAACCCACCGGTCGTACGTGGTACCGGGTCCCAAATACTGGATGATGTCGAGAAATCTAAACTCCGGGGTAAACAGAAACATCGTCGTGTTGGCTCTCTTTCCAACCATCACCTTATTCACGGTGGCCGCCAACTTCTCTACAAAGTACTGATTGATGAGGTTCAGGTCGTACCTACTACAGTTGAACCCCACCACCGGGACTTGGTCAATCCAATAGATAATCTTTGCTTGCTGAGACTTCGATAACATATCTATGTCGGCCGGCATATACTTCTTCCTAACCCCCTCCCTGATTGCCTTGCCTCTCATCTGCAGCTCGGTCACGAACTTCTCGACTAGCGTGTCGGTATCTCGTTCGCATATGTGTGTGATCCCTTTATGCATCGTATCCCCCAACGACACTGATATAGGAACGTGCTCGACCTCGAAGGTCAGGTCTTTGGTGGGTTGCGTGGTTTTTGACTTGTCGAGATACGCCTCGAAGTCGTATACTATCTGATGAGGGTATAGAGTCGTCGCCTCCTCGTGCGGCGGTGGTGGATAGTGGGGATTCCTCTCATTCAACCACTCGCACTCCCATATCACCACCAGCTCGTACCCCGCCTTCCTTATCTTGGCGTCTTGTATTTTCGTCTTACTGTACAGCGATCTCGCGTGACCTCTCCTGCAATGTGTCGGACACCCATGCCAGTAACATCCGTGAAACTGAAACACGGTCTTGGTCTCGTGACAATATCCATCGACCGGATCGCCGGCCACCCACCTCTCTCCACCGTGACCACATCTCGCGTGATGTATGTGCTTTCCCACTGTCTCTTCTTATCTGCTCAACCATTGAATCGACCTCTCGCTCGCTGACCCCTTGGGATAGAACGCCTTCTCGTATGCAGACTGCGGTCTCTCTACCATCTTACCTGGACATGTCACCACGGTCTTCCCACCCATGCAGGTGGTCGCGTGCCTGTGCATGTTAAACGACTTTGTGAACCGTTGTTGACATCCGGTGCATCCGTACTCGTTCGTCATCTTGCGGAGGTTCGTTATGAGGAAAGAGTGACCTCCAAACATTCCTATCGTCATGATCTTCTCTCCAACCACGTCGTAATTTGCCGGAACCTTCATGAGATACCACACTCCCTCGTCGGTGGGCTCGTAAACGCGAATGCCCATCTTGAAGTGCTCTTCGACCTTCTTAATATCTTCCAGAAGAATTCCCTTACTATCCGGCTCGTTATCGTGACCGAGATATTCGTGAGCTAGAGTTCGTGCCTTCTCACAACATCTATCTGGTCTCCCTCCACGGTGAATGGCTATGCACCTAAACAGACATAAGTAGTTGTCGTACGTGTCGACGGAATACATTCCCTTTTTCTGTCTTAACCAGTCTGGGAGTTGTCCCGCTCCCATGAGAAGTTGTTGAGCGTCGATGATCATCTTCACCTCGACCGACATCCAACGAACGAAGGTCCATTTTGTGTTTGGTCTATCGACTTTGTCGATGTCCCTTCTGCCTTTCTCTCTATCGGTTATCCAACTCTCCGCTTTGGAAATCTCGTTTATCCACGGACTGCCCTTTGATTGTTTGTGATATATCATCGCTTCGTCGGTCTCTATGTTCCTAATACGATAAAAGCACGAATACCTCAGATAACACGCCGTGGTCATCTCTGGGTGAATTTTATTCATTATGCGATTAGCGATCTCCCCATCTATCCCCCTCTCGAAAGTCCACACTATCTTCCTCCTACCCCTATCAACAGTTTCACTAACTTCAGCTTCTTCAGCGAGAATCCTGGGACCCTCCTCCACCAAAGCTCTGGCGATATCTCTCCTACTCTTAGGAGGTCTCCCCACCAACCCTTGATATATCTTATTGTAGTACGCCTTGTATAGGGGTTTTCTACGTGCACTGGGATCTTCTTTTACACGCTGCGCGTAAGCGGTGGCACGCAGACTGGCCGTCGTCTCGTTCTCCAATTTCTCGGAGCGTTTTTCGGGGTCGGCGGGCAGTCGTCCGGTCGAAACCGCACGCCGCAGCCTCTCCTCGTAGACGATGGCTCGCACGCCACTAATCCTATCTGATATAGCTTTCTTGAGTCTCAAACCTCTTAGGGAAATTCCCCAACTCTTAGCTTGCTCTCTCATTTGCTTTATGGTAGGCATTATACTGAGTATAACCAATAGATTTTTATCTTCAATAGGGTGTATCTTCTCATGTCATAAATATATGATATCGCGGTTGATGAAAAATATTTTCTCATAAATACCCGCCGAAAAATGGTGGAAAATCTGAGTAGTATATAAGAGTCATCAATGATACCACCATGCGTTGGGAGGCACCGCGCGTAGCCGGTGGCTTCCATAGGGTGGTGGTATCATTGTGACTCTTATATACTACTCTTTTTGTATCGCAGACGGACAGTTATCGGCTTCAAAATCTTCTAAAATCTTGATTTATCAGCTTTATTTGTCAAATATAATAGACCAGTGTATGTAAATTACCTGTAGGTGATTGGGCTTGGAATGTCACAGTAATATACACAAAAACAGTCATTATAGTGTATTTTTCAATTTTTTTCATTGATATTGGCTTCCTGATGGACAATTACGAAGTTCGGGAAAGTGGCGCGACATCGCGACGCTGTTCCAAAATTTGGCAAAATTAGGCGTAAGTGTATTTTTTTCGCATATCGGTATAGTACCAATACACTAATATTCAGAAAACATTGTTTTTCCTTTCCTCCTGTGTCATAAAGCAAATGTCTTGACTGACCGTTCCAAGCCGGTACCCTTTTGTCTGTCGACCATTCCAGAGTGGCATACATATTGGTATAGTTTCAGTGATGAGTCTTTATATGTAGAATGGTTAGCTATAAAACTATTTAGGGTAATGTTATGTGATTTTATGGAGATGTGTGCTTTTAATTCATCATCTATTACAATTTCCCATAGTTCTGTAGTAGCTCAATTTAAGGCAAAATGTGCACAGTCACATGGTGGAGTTACACAGCTGCTGTGTGACAAACATTTGAGATATTTGCTCCAAACTTGGTACTGTATCCTGGAATAGAAGCTAGTTTTGAATAGTGAATATTGTAGAATGATTTGTAGTGGGACTGGTACACTTATAGGTCAGAAGACACCAAATGGTGCGAAATCGCCCAGGGTGTATGCAAAAGTAGTCCGGTATAAAAAAATAGTGCGGGTGTTTTGAGGTCACAGACAGCGTTTGCTTGCAAATCTTGATCTATTACTACCCAGTTTCACTTGAGGAACAGTTTTCAGCATATTTGTAGCATTTAAAAGAAAACACTGAACCTGTTGGTCACTTGATGTAAACGGAGTTTCCGTGGCCAAAAAATGTACAGACAGACTGGCTGCAGGTCATGTACAAGTGGGTCCCACAGCAAACATACGAATAGAGAACGTAGGAGAGACTGGCCTTATCGGATGGCAGTCAGTTAAATTATATAGTAAAACTATTTGGTGGTGTCTAACCTATAGAAAACATATCGCATTGGTATAGTATACGTACAGTATTGGTATAGTACGTATAGTTGACCTTCAGAAAAGCGCTACTGTAGATATATAAAATAAACGCATGTTTCGTCTCGCAACCGGCGCAAATTTCGGTATGTAGCTAAATTGGAATTCGTCAGGAATTAGGCGACTATTTCGACGTGAAACAGTTTACACCGGCGCAGAGTGCACATCAGTGTTATCGATTGTCGGCAGTATTGATTTGAAAGCGATATTTCCTATAAATGACGTCAGAAGTAAACAACATATGAACTTGACATACGAAAATAATGGCTAAAGTACTAAACGGGTGATACAGTAACAAGGCATTTTAAGGGAGAGAATTTAGGTTCACTAAAAACAAAAACTGTGATTGACTGGCCACATGGTATAATGTTAGTTTCGTCAATTGTAGTAAAAATGTAGTATTGTGAATTCATAGCATGATAATAGCATGTAATAGCACGATAGTGACATAAGCCTCCCCGCCCCCGCCCACGCCCCCGTCCCGCCCCCGCCCCCGCCCCCTATGTTATCGGTTAAAGCACGGTGGCAGCGATGTTAGCAATTATTACAGTAAGTAAGTAATTCTTGTATTAAAGTGACATGTGGACATGCCCACTCAGGAAGAAGAAAACTTTCTTTATAGGAATTAAGTAAGTGTATAATTGTGTCACTATTCCACCAGTTCTAAAATTTATGAGTGCCCGCTATACAGATATTATAATCATTTAGTAATATTTATTTCACTAATGGTCATACGCAAATGAGGCATGATCATTTTTAATTATTTATTCTAATTAAATGCGTCGCCTGAAAAAATAATATTTTCGACAGATTATAACGTATTATTATTGCACATCAACAACTAAATACAGATAATACGGTTATTAATGGTGAATGAATGTTTATTTTGCCAGAAAATGTCTCTGATATAAAGAACATTTTGTGTCTACTGAGTGGGCATTTTTTTCAGCGACGTGATATACATGTACGCCAGCTATTTAATCTATTATTATGAAAAAGAAAACTGTCTGATTTGAATCTACATTTCAAGTATGAATCAATTACCCGCCAGTTCCCCTCTTTGACCCTTTGAACACGAAAGCCCGCTATAGCGGTTTATGCAAACAGTGCAGATCCAGATGAGCCGGCTCGTTACGAGCAGTCCCATCAGGATCTGCACTTTTTGAAAGTAATTTTCATTTTTTAGAACAAAAAAATAACCCCTTTTAATAACTGGACTAGTCTGAAAATAATTTTGTGATAATTGGATTGGCTGCTCAATTAACATATCAAAATCCATTCCAGTTACTTAGGGGTAAAAAGGTTAACAACGAACTGTTGTATGCGCCCCGTTTCTACAATCACCACGTGGTAAGAGAAAACTGTGAAAACCTCATGTGTCTTCGGGGATCTGGATCGAGGATCTCCACAAATGGTGACCGATCCTCGAGCACTTCGGTTCGAGCCTTCTGAAAATCCCTGGTCTGGATCAAATATGTGATTTCCTGTGTCAACGTCGTGCCTAGAAGGATATCATTGTGCCGTATTATAATAAATAGAGGCTCGTGATTATCATTACAAAAGTGATGTTAAATACGAGCTTTACCACAAGCACAGCATCGTACATCGAAACAACACGTTTCCAATTATAAGTAATGATGATAATATCGCATATCCGCACTCGCTTGTGTATACCGGTGAAATAACTGCGATTAAAGTGTTCAATAGATACTCCCCATTCAGTTTCTTCAGTTGCCGTGACATATAATCATATTATTTCTGCGAATTTCTATTTAATTATGCCATAATACAGAAACTACCGTGCTGATATAGTTGATATCAAGTTTATCAGGCAAGGCTAGGAAACGTGTACATGTAGCAGACTCCAAGGAGTTCCTACCGTTTCTGAGCCGAGCCTGATAAACTTGATATACAAATACAATAGATATAGTTTACTCAACTATCATTTTGAAATACCTGATTTATATCCCTAGACATCTGGAAATCCGATAAAGAAACGAGTGTGGAGCACGAGCCTCTTTGTCGGATTTACATTTGTCAAGGGAAATTAATCCGATTTTTCAGAATGGTAATAGAATAAATTGTATATTACAATCATGCTCTTCGAAAAATGTGAAATTTGTTCTTAGACCACCTTATAACGTTGTCAAAATTGACAATTTTGACGTTAGCATATGAATTGTTTCTTCGCCAGAAATGACGGCAAAACGTGACATCAGTTACGTATCGCGAACGTCTAGTAGGAAATATTTCCTTCAAGGAAATAAATCCCTCCAGAATCACGGTAAATAAATGGGTAGCATGTAGTAGCACTATCTTATTTTTACCAGGTAATTTTCAATGCTCCCTTGAGATAGCATATTATGTCATGCACATTTCTATGGGGGCAGCTATATTGTCGTGCTACGCCTAAATGGCGAGTACGGCCAAGGAAAATAGTGCTACGTGCCAACTTATCCTATGGCGTTTTGGTCTGTCTTGCTTTGTATCTAAAACTCTGCATATACTATTCTATATAGTTTTCACAGTTTTGGGCTCAGTTTATCAGTTAAATTCTGGAAAATACGAATCAAATAGTTAATGCGTATGCATACATTTAGTTCTCCCAGTTAGGTAGCAGCCAGATTCGTACACTGTTTTCTGGGAGTTTCAAACAGTAATCTATTTTAGATAAAACGTATGGATGGGAATGCGTTTGCACCATCACAGGACATTTGCCTCTGGATGATTACTGAGAAATATGCAACTTTCAGTCTCTAGTTCCGCAAGTGATCAGTTTTCGTGGATATAACATATTTCAGTACTTTCAGTACTTTCATTATATCAAGTTTATCAGACAAGGCTAGGAACCGCGTAGGAATTCTGAGGTTCGCCGAGTAATTTCTACCGTTTCCGAGCCGAGCCTGATAAACTTGATATCAAAAGACAGTAACCTGGTATTCTATTTATCAGGTAGCGTGTTATCATGGTTATACTCGAACCTGACGACACATGATGTCGTTATATATGTAGAGAGAGCGGACGAGTTTACGTTGCGTCATTACACTGATGTCATTCGGTAACGTCACGTGATGTCATCCGACCAATGGAACGTCAGTTTTCACTTCGTTGTAACCTGGATGTTTGTAGCAGGTCAATGCCTGTTACAGTAGCACTTTTCTGCTCAAAAATTATTTGCTTATACTAATATCGTATACATATCGTAATCGTATAGTATTGGTATATTTAATGAGAATATCGTATGATCATATAATATTGGTATGTTTGTACCGTATCATCGTATAGTACAAACGTACTATACGAATATTATACAAACATACGATATCCGTTCGTATATACGATATATCCGTACGGATATGGTATGATGAATACACTATAATCTGGTATGTTTGTACGATACAAACGTACCAGAATTATACACATGTATACAAATCGTATAAACGTACGATTTGAACGGTATATCTATACGATATTGGTTGGTATGTGTGGTACAAACATACCGTACGTTTATATTATATGCATATCGTATAGAAAACATATCGTATTGGTATAGTATACGTATAGTATTGGTATAGTACGTATAGTTGACCTGCAGAAAAGCGCTACTGTACGTACTATCAATTCTCATTGGAACACAATGCAACGCAAGACGCGAATAGTATACAAGTATCGCCTTGTTGTGAGGTTAATACGTAGTTTTATCGACCAGATAAACGTAATATTGACCGAAGACGAAGTCCGAGATCGATATCACTTTTATCGGGTCGATAAAATCACGTATTGACCGATACGACACGGCGATAATTGTATTATTATCAATAATAAAGCATCACTATCCATATACACTGCGAACATTACGATTAATCTTGATTTACGCCATTTGGGCGCAATTCATAATCATCATGATTAGCGACGTTGCTGGTGAAGAGCATGATATGGTTGGCAACGTCATGAATTTTAATGACATCAAAGAGACTGTAGCCAATCCACAAAGTCACTGTGCATTTATGTAGAATATTACGTAACCAGCATCTGACCAATCGCAGACACGGATATTTCTCGATTGGTACTAATTTTCCATTTCCATATTGACGTCTCGTGACTTTATATTGGTCTATGCCGGAACTACGCTTCAAGTCGCAAAATAGTTCCTTCTAAATCACCACTAATATTTTTATTTTATTAAAAGTTTGTATATTTTTTGAAGCGCATAAACATTGCGAATAGTGTACGTATATACTACAAAAGATTATTTGATTTGTACATGTATGTGGATATAATTATGCCACTAGTTCCGTGATATTGCGCTACTAACGTCAACTATTGGCAAACTTAGCACAGGCTGTAGTGTACAATAAGGCGGAGAATTGTTAATTCGTGGCGGTAGTGTACAATACTGCGGAGAATTGTTAATTCGTGGCGGTAGTGTTCTATACTGCGGAGAATTGTTAATTTGTGGCGGTAGTGTACAATACTGCGGATAATTGTTAATTCGTGGCGGTAGTGTACAATCCTGCGGAGAATTGTTAATTCGTGGCGGTAGTGTACAATCCTGCGGAGAATTGTTAATTCGTGGCGGTAGTGTTCTATACTGCGGAGAATTGTTAATTCGTGGCGGTAGTGTACAATACTGCGGAGAATTGTTAATTCGTGGCGGTAGTGTACAATACTGCGGAGAATTGTTAATTCGTGGCGGTAGTGTACAATACTGCGGAGAATTGTCAATTCGTGGCGGTAGTGTTCTATACTGCGGAGAATTGTTAATTCATGGTGGTAGTGTTCTATACTGCGGATAATTGTTAATTCGTGGCGGTAGTGTTCTACACTGCGGAGAATTGTTAATTCGTGGCGGTAGTGAACAATATTGCGGATAATTGTTAATTCATGGTGGTAGTGTTCTATACTGCGGAGAATTGTTAATTCGTGGCGGTAGTGTTCTATACTGTGGAGAATTGTTAATTCGTGGCGGTAGTGTTCTATACTGCGGAGAATTGTTAATTCATGGTGGTAGTGTTCTATACTGCGGATAATTGTTAATTCGTGGCGGTAGTGTACAATACGGCGGAGAATTGTTAATTCGTGGCGGTAGTGTACAATACTGCGGAGAATTGTTAATTCGTGGCGGTAGTGTTCTATACTGCGGAGAATTGTTAATTCATGGTGGTAGTGTTCTATGCTGCGGATAATTGTTAATTCGTGGCGGTAGTGTTCTATACTGCGGAGAATTGTTAATTCGTGGCGGTAGTGTACAATATTGCGGATAATTGTTAATTCATGGTGGTAGTGTTCTATACTGCGGAGAATTGTTAATTCGTGGCGGTAGTGTTCTACACTGTGGATAATTGTTAATTCGTGGCGGTAGTGTTCTATACTGCGGAGAATTGTTAATTCATGGTGGTAGTGTTCTATACTGCGGATAATTGTTAATTCGTGGCAGTAGTGTTCTATACTGCGGAGAATTGTTAATTCGGGGCGGTAGTGTACAATACTGCGGAGAATCGTTAATTCGTGGCGGTAGTGTTCTATACTGCGGAGAATTGTTAGTTCATGGTGGTAGTGTTCTATACTGCGGAGAATTGTTAATTCGTGGCGGTAGTGTTCTATATGGCGGAGAATTGTTAATTCGTGGCGGTAGTGTACAATACGGCGGAGAATTGTTAATTCGTGGCGGTAGTGTTCTATACTGCGGAGAATTGTTAATTCGTGGTGATAGTGTACAATACTGCGGAGAATTGTTAATTCGTGGCGGTAGTGTTCTATACTGCGGATAATTGTTAATTCATGGCGGTAGTATACAATACTGCGGATAATTGTTAATTCGTGGGAACGAATTGCTATATCGTGGGAATTAATTGTTAATTCGAGGGAACGAATTGCTATATCGTGGGAATGAATTGTTAAATTGAGGGAACGAATTGTCATTTCGTGGGACCGAATTGTTAAATGGAGGGAACGAATTGTTATATCGTGGGAACGAATTGTTAATTCGAGGGAACGATTTGTTAACTTTAGGGAACCAATTATTATTTCGTGGGAACGAATTAATAAAAGATCAATGATCTAGGAAATGTGCAAATCCAAACGTCGTCATCTCGAACCTTCATTTTCTTTATCTGTTCCAACTCCGTGCAATATTCCCATAAAACTACACTACCATACGTTTTACCCGACCACGCCCTGAATCCGCTCCAGAACGTGTTGCCATTATAACTAACCAAATATACGTACACCCTCTTTTAATGGGTCAGATATTTAACCTTCATGTACTATAATGTCCGGCTACTTCGCTTATCTCAGCAAAAGAAACATATGTTACAGCATCGCATGCGAACCGTCTCTCATTCTATTAACTAAATACAGTAAACACGGGTTAAGTTCGTTAACTGGTTAACATTCCGAATATTTCGCTTATTTATTTTTCAGCAAAAACATATGTTGTTGCTACTCGGAGAGAGAGACGGTTCAAACTAGTTGTAACGACATACATGTATATTTTCGTGAACGAATAAGGAGATAGAGTGAATGTTCTGAAAATGTTCATCATAGACCGCTGTACCTGGCGATAATCCGGAGTGTTCATTTGTAATAGGATCTAACAAACCCGGACTTATGTACAACATATCAAACCCGTGTATATACTAGGTAGGTTTCTTAACCCTTTACCACTAAATATTTGATACGGACTCCTCAGTGATGACATTAGACTAATACATTATCAGGAAGAGGCATTCTTTGAAGGAAACATCAAAGCGATTGGGAAGACACTGTAGACCCTGATGAGCTGGCTCGCTACAAGTATAGTGTTTGCGAATGTTTGCGAGTTAAAATGGTTACTTGTTTAATTGTCATATTTATTCAGAATCTCGTTACAAGTACAATATTACAATCAGTGTTGGTCATGATCAAATATAGTGGGTCTACACTGGTTGCTAAGTCGTTATCCGGATAGAGTGGGTCTAAACTGGTTGCTAAGACATTATACCGGTAGAGTGTGTCTACACTGGTTGCTAAGTTATTATCCCGGTAGAGTGGGTATACACTGGTTGCTAAGCCATTATCGTGGTAGGGTGGGTCTACAGTGGTTGCTAAGCCATTATCGTGGTAGAGTGGGTCTACACTGGTTGCTAAGTCATTATCCCGGTAGAGTGGGTCTACACTGGTTGCTAAGTCATTATCCCGGTAGAGTGGGTCTACACTGGTTGCTAAGTCATTATCCCGGTAGAGTCGGTCTACACTGGTTGCTACGTCATTATCCCGGTAGAGTGGGTCTACACTGGTTGCGAAGTCAATATCCCGGTAGAGTGGCTCTACACTGGTTGCTAAGTTATTATCCCGATAGAGTGGGTCTACACTTGATGCTAAGTCATTATCCCGGTAGAGTGGGTCTACACTGGTTGCTAAGTCATTATACCGGTAGAGTGGCTCTACACTGGTTGATAAGTAATTATCCGGGTAGAGTGGGTCTACACTGGTTGCTAAGTCATTATCCCAGTACAGTGGGTCTACACTGGTTGCTAAGTTATTATCAGAGTAGAGTGGATCTACACTGGTTGCTAAGTTAGAGTGGATCTACACTGGTTGCTAAGTCATTATACCAGTAGAGTGGGTCTACACTGGTTGCTAAGTCAATATCAGGGTAGAGTGGGTCTGCACTGGTTGCTAAGTCATTATCCCGGTAGAATGGGTCTACACTGGTTACTAAGTTATTATCCGAGTAGAGTGGGTCTGCACTGGTTGCTAAGTCATTATACCGGTAGAGTGGGTCTAAACTGGTTGCTAAGTCATTATCCCGGTAGAGTGGGTCCACACTGGTTACTAAGTCATTATCCGAGTAGAGTGGGTCTACACTGGTTGCTAAGTCATTATACCGGTAGAGTGGGTCTACACTGCTTGCTAAGTCATTATACCGGTAGAGTGGGTATGCACTGGTTGCTAAGTCATTATCCCGGTAGAGTGGGTCTACACTGGTTGCTAAGTCATTATACCGGTAGAGTGGGTATGCACTGGTTGCTAAGAAATTATCCGGGTAGAGTGGGTCTACACTGCTTGCTAAGTCATTATACCGGTAGAGTGGGTATGCACTGGTGCTAAGTCATTATCCCGGTTAGAGTGGGTCTACATGGTTGCTAAGTCATATACCGGTAGAGTGGGTCTACACTGGTTGCTAAGTCATTATACCGGTAGAGTGGGTATGCACTGGTTGCTAAGTCATTATACCGGTAGAGTGGGTCTACACTGGTTGCTAAGTCATTATCCCGGTAGAGTGGGTCTACACTGCTTGCTAAGTCATTATACCGGTAGAGTGGGTATGCACTGGTTGCTAAGTCATTATCCCGGTAGAGTGGGTCTACACTGGTTGCTAAGTCATTATACCGGTAGAGTGGGTCTACACTGGTTGCTAAGTCATTATCCCGGTAGAGTGGGTCTACACTAGTTGGTAAGTCATTATCCTGGTACAGTGGCTCTACACTGGCTGCTAAGTCATTATCCCGGTAGAGTGGATCTACACTGTTTGCTAAGTCATTATCCCGGTAGAGTGGGTCTGCACTGGTTGCTAAGTCATTATCCCCGTAGAGTGGGTCTACACCGGTTGCTAAGTCATTATCCCGGTAGAGTGGATCTACACTGTTTGCTAAGTCATTATCCCGGTAGAGTGGGTCTACACTGGTTGCTAAGTCATTATCCCGGTAGAGTGTGCCTACACTGGTTGCTAAGTCATTATACCGGTAGAGTGGGTCTACACTGGTTGCGAAGTCATTATCCCGGTAGAGTGGGTCTACACTGGTTGCTAAGTCATTATACCGGTAGAGTGGGTCTACACTGGTTGCGAAGTCATTATCCCGGTAGAGTGGGTCTACACTGGTTGCTAAGTCATTATCCCGGTAGAGTGGGTCTACACTGGTTGCTAAGTCATTATCCCGGTAGAGTGGCTCTACACTGGTTGTGAAGTCATTATCCCGGTAGAGTGGCTCTACACTGGTTGCTAAGTCATTATCCCGGTACAGTGATACTACACTGGTTGCTAAGGCATTATCCGGGTAGAGTGGATCGACACTGGTTGGTAAGTCATTATCCCGGTAGAGTGGGTCTACACTGGTTGCTAACTCATTATCCCGGTAGAGTGGCTCTACACTGGTTGCTAAGTCATTATCCCGGTAGAGTGGCTCTACACTGGTTGCGAAGTCATTATCCCGGTACAGTGGGACTACACTGGTTGCTAAGTCATTATACCGGTACAGTGATAATACACTGGTTGCTAAGCCATTATACCGGTACAGTGATACTACACTGGTTGCTAAGGCATTATCCGGGTAGAGTGGATCGACACTGGTTGCTAAGTCATTATCCCGGTAGAGTGGCTCTACACTGGTTGTGAAGTCATTATCCCGGTAGAGTGGCTCTACACTGGTTGCTAAGTCATTATCCCGGTACAGTGGGACTACACTGGTTGCTAAGTCATTATACCGGTACAGTGATACTACACTGGTTGCTAAGGCATTATACCGGTAGAGTGGGTCTACACTGGTTGCTAAGCCATTATACCGGTACAGTGATACTACACTGGTTGCTAAGGCATTATCCGGGTAGAGTGGATCGACACTGGTTGCTAAGTCATTATACCGGTAGAGTGGGTCTACACTGGTTGCTAAGCCATTATCCCGGTAGAGTGATTCTACACTGGTTGCTAAGTCATTATCCCGGTACAGTGGGACTACACTGGTTGCTATTTCATTATCCTGGTACAGTGATACTACACTGGTTGCTAAGGCATTATCCGGGTAGAGTGGATCGAAACTGGTTGCTAAGTCATTATACCGGTAGAGTGGGTCTACACTGGTTGCTAAGCCATTATCCCGGTAGAGTGGTTCTACACTGGTTGCTAAGTCATTATCCAGGTACAGTGGGACTACACTGGTTGCTAAGTCATTATCCGTGTAGAGTGGGTCTACACAGGTTACTAAGTCATTATACCGGTAGAGTGGGTCTACACTGGTTGCTAAGCCATTATCCCGGTAGAGTGGTTCTACACTGGTTGCTAAGTCATTATCCAGGTACAGTGGGACTACACTGGTTGCTAAGCCATTATCCGTGTAGAGTGGGTCTACACAGGTTACTAAGTCATTATACCGGTAGGGCGTGTCTGAAATATGGTGGGATACACGGGTTATGATTATTATTCAGCCTCACGGTCTGACTACTGGCTGACATTTGTGACTATGATTGTAGAAATGAGGCTTATGGGATTTCTCACCAGTCCTGATCCAGATATTTGCGCACAATGCGGCGTGTTAAGGATCTACATTATACAGTGTATACATTAACATGTAGCGTTTGTTGGAGGCAGGCTACATGTAGGTGTTTCACAGACTGAATGGCGATCAATACAGATCCTGATCCGGATGCACTGTCTGGTCTCAATTTACACTGCTCGCAAATTTCATAAGCCCCATTTTTCAGTCACAACCACATTCCTGATCACGAGACTACAGTTGTAGCTCGGCTTACTTCTCCAGCTCAGATAGAGTACTCCAGCATAGATCAATCAAACACGCCTCATTATCGTTCTCCAAGTCGATCACCTACTGATCGTATCAATAATCTACGGAGCCCCGCAGGGGACGTAGATTTCTTTTTTTCATTGATTCGTTCCCCCCACGAATTAACAATTCGTTCCCACTGGAACGAATTGTTAATTCGTGGGAACGAATTTTTATATCGTGGGAATGAATTGTTAATTCGAGGGAACTAATTGTTAAATTGAGGGAACGAATTGTTATTTCGTGGGAACGAATTAATATAAAAAAATCCATGTACCCTGCAGGGCTCTGTAATAATCACAAACTATCGACTTAAAACATATATTTTGTATATGATGGTTTATTTATATTTCCTATTTTGCACATCCTGTGGCGTATTATCATTCTGTGCCCGGTTGTTCAAAACATCCGTTAGTTTAACGGACTGTTAAATCCTTAACTGAATGGTTAAACTCTCTGTTTTAACAGAGATTTTAGCCATTCAGTTAAGTATTTAACAGTCCGTTAAGCTAACTGATGTTTTGAACAACCGGGCCCTGAAAGTTTGGACATAGCGCAATACTGTTGGATTTGCGAGTTTGACCCGTACATGTACGATACCGCAAACTATATTTCTCAAAAACGTGCCACGACATAGCATAACGTTCCCACGACATAGCATCTCGTTCCCACGACATAATATATCATTCCCATGATATAGCATCTTGCTTCGAAGGAGTTACTCATCTTGTTCCCACGACATAGTCAACCAATCAAACGGTAGCATCATTGACATTCAAGGTGGTGGAGAAATAGAGAATAGTAGGTTAGTGTCGTGAATGGGAAAAATATGTGGCAAGGCTTAGGAAACGGGATGGTCGAGGCTCTGCCGAGGTTAGTGCCGTGAATGGGAAAACATATCTGACAAGGCTTAGGAAACGGGATGGGCGAGGCTCTGCCGAGGTTAGTGCCGTGAATGGGAAACATATCTAAGAAGGCTGAGGAAACGGGATGGACGAGGCTCTGCGGCAGAGCCTCGCCCATCCAGTTTCCTAAGCATTGTCATACTATTCTATTTATCCCGTCAACACCTACACATAGCGTTAAAATGCAAAAAATAACCCCAGCCGCATCCTCAAAATCGGAGAATAGACTAGTATGACAACCGCATATATTCGTACGCAGTGATTAGGTGGTATTGACAGGATATGAAACATTCTTCATGACACCGTGTTTAAGGGCACATACGCACTGTGTTGACGGGATACATATCTGTATGTTATTGATTGATTACGTTGCTCGAACGGAGATGTTATTTCCTGCGAACTTGAACTAAATGTTACCTCGTGGTACATTAGTAACTGGATGGTATGTCGTGGGAATGAGATATACACGTATTTGCGCATGCCCCTTTTAAAGTGACTGTCTCAGATGATGTCTTAGATATCCAAAAGGTCATTCGCTTCATACACAGTAAATTTTCAATCGGTCGCTCTATTTTATTGGATCAAATTCTAAAAAATATGCGCTATATTGAAGTATAGCATTTCAGAAACTGTGATAAACATGTGGGATAACTTGGCTTGGCACACTTTTGCAGTTTCGCTGTACAATTACAAGGAAAATTTGCGAAATATCTGTGTTGTTTCTGCTTTGAAATGCATGTGTGGATCCAGGCGGAGGCGTGTCCGGCGCACGCCCACTCTAACATTGGTCGATTTTAGATTTTACCACAGTTTTTACGTGGGAAGATCCGATCATTTCCTTATTTCTCACACAAAGTGTATATTGTTACCACTCAGTTGAACCATCTGGTCGAGACGGTTCAACTGAGTGGTAGCAACATATACTTTTAATGACAATTAAGAAAACATGGAGAAAATGATCTGAATTGTAGGAAAGTTGACGATCATACAATGTATCTGTCTCATTTGAAATTCACGCCCTCTAGACATAAATTCTGGATCTGCCCCTGAAATGATCATGCTAAACGACATTTAGAAATAAGTGTCCATTATTCTCGCTAAAGTAATGAATTTAAATAAACTAAATTAGTAACCGAGACCCGTACGCAGTTAGGTTAGGGGGGGGGGGGGGGTGTGCGTTATCGACGGCGCAAAGGGCTAAACATTTTTTATTTTTTATTTGCATATCCACGGACAGACCAGGGCAGATTAACCCTTTCACCCCTAAGTAACTGGAATGGATTTTGATATGTTAATGAAAATTACTTGCAAAACGTGCAGATCTGTTAAAGTGCTGATGAGACGGCTCGTCAGGAGCCGGCTCATCTGGATATACACTTTTTTCCAATACCACTATACAGGCCTGTGGTGTGAAAGGGTTAAGGGGGGGGGGCGCACCCGTCCCACACCGTCTGCGTACGGCCTTGTAACCATTGATAACAAAATGATTACACTACTTAGGAATAACTAGCGTTAACATTTATTTCACCAATTGCCCATTTTTTACAGGTGACTTACATATAAATGTACACTTATGTTCACAAATACGATACAAATCTAAAATGAAACTAGTTTTGCTAATCTATGTAACGTTGTTGTCACCACCATCTGAGTTGCACCTCGTCTGGAACCTCTCTAAGACGAACAACGTAGTAGTTTTACAGTCATACCTTATCGGCACACAACAGATCGTATAGTGGAATTAGCCTACACCATAGAGTCCCGGTGTGGCACCCGTGCCTGGACTACAAACGGCGCCCCAAGGCGACCCAGCGTGGGTCCAACCTTACAATCAACCCAACCTGAGTGTATATCGCTAAGCGAGCAATTGGTACACTCCCTGTCCATCCCCAGCAGACGGCCTTACATATGACATTGTAACCAAAGCATCGGCTTTCAACCAGCTACAACAATCATTATGTACAAACACGTTTGCCACACCGATATGAACCCTCAGGAACATGCCATATCCTTACATCTGTTTCATCACGACGGCACTGGCTCGATGACCTTGCATGTCTTCTCCCAAGAAGGGGAGAAAGGAAGCAGGTGGATACTGAGGAAACCGGCCTCAGGGGGGCTAGCTCTTATTAGAATAGTCCCCCCCTGGTTCTTTAAGAATCCTTCAAATCTGATACACAGGGCCGCCGTTTAACGTCCCCATCCGAAAGGACTAGTAGAGCAGGAAATACAAAGTATCTCAGAAATACTGACGACTATGTACTGAACCCTGAATCGAACCCGGGTCACCAGCGTGGCAGTCCGACGGTGTTACCCCTAGGCCACGGTCTGCTCTATTTCTAGGCATATTTCAGACCCAGTGCCTTTAAACTACCATAGTAATCACTGATACGTTTAATTGGATGGTTGCAAGTAGACTAATCATTTGTGCCATACACTTGAGCATAGTGGCAAGCCGAGATGAACTCTCACGTAGAACCAACGCAGTTTACACCATGGACGCCGAAACATCACCGAGGCGTGGTTTTGTTAGTTCTCTGCACAGAATTGGAGGAAATAAATAATTTGAAAATCGGCGATAATGACGTTGGATTTGTACCTACCCAAGATCAGGTATGTGTTTAGCTACAATAATTCGCCTGCGATATGTTATATACGGCTACAATTTGGCCCATTAAAAAGTGTACTGATGCTAGCCTGTCGAGATTGACATTTTACAGTTTTATAAGTGGATCACTTAATGATTGTAATAGTTATGGTTGTGTATATTCACAGTGCATTTTGGAAATTATATGGCGATGAATGTTGGTAAAACGGCTGGGGTCGTGGGCTGTACAAGGACGTGATTTTCCACCCTTTGCTGGTGATTGTGGAAGTCTACTTCAAGTAGCCAGTGTTGTGACAGGGCACCACATCAGGGGCGGATCTAGCATTTGAGGAACGGGGGGGGGGAGGATTGTCCTATTTTTCGAGCTCCACAGAGTGTAGCTATTATGCTATCCGGAAATGCACTTTCCTCTGTTTTACGGCATTTAAATTCAGACTCAAACTGGTGGTAAACTGTGATCTATGTAAACTCAGTGGCTGAACGGGAGGGGGATTGTAACCCTGTGCCCCCTTTAGATCCGCCCCTGCACATGACCTTGATGCTGGACAGATAACAGCTGTTGGTTGGATACATAGTTGGGAGGACTTTCGTCTTCTTGATTAACTACAGGATTTTGGAGAATAGCCGAATACTGACGTTTCTCGTTGTCCGAACAATTGATTCACAGACCTTTCAGGGTGAAGCTGCGCGTAGGAATACATCTAAATGTGATCACATGACATGCTACCTACTTGTAGATCGTGGATTTACTTGCAGGTAATTGATCGATCAGCCAATCAGATTTCGACAATTTCATTACAGTGCATGAGAATGTCAGATAAACTCCTTGACACGGTAAAATAACCAATTTCTGCATGTGTATGTTCTTTATTAATAATTTATTGATACAGCTTTGACAGTTTTATATCGCTAACTTATCAAACACGCCGGATAACCGGTTGCAAACATCAGTCTTCCATGTGTTACATTAAAGAGATGGGGTTAAATTGCTACCCTCGCGAGAGGTATGGAGCGGGATAGCATATGTGGCTATGACTGGAAATGAGGTTTATGGCATTGGCGATCAGTGTAGACCCTGATCAGACTGCGCAGCGCAGTCTGATCAGGGTCTGCAGTGATCGCTATTCAGTCAGTGAAACTGACGTCATATTTCTAACAACTAACATACGTTATTATCAGGCTAAATGGGTGCACATGTGTAGATCAGGGGGCTGTGTTACTAAACTTCGTACATGTAAGACTAAAATATTCGCAAATTTATGATAGTCTGGAAATTCCAATCGATTTATTTATATTTATTGAACATAGGCATATAATGCTAAATAAATGTAAATCCAATAATTGTTTACAATAAAACATTGTTAATGTGAAATTTACAGACTATCATAATTTTGCACTTACGAACATTTTAGTTGTACGAAGTTTAGTGAAACGCCCCCCTCTTACTTACTTCGGCAGCAGCAGCAATTCGTCGACAGCACAACGTGGAAAAGACAATAATTATACAATGAGGGGTTGCAGCTACTGTCTGCTCTATGTTTTTCTGCCGACGAACGTTTAGCTATTACACACATTAAATCTTTATGACTTATCATAAGTTTGCACTGACGAAGATTTTAGTCGTGTGAAGTTTAGTGAATACATACATGTACATGTCATACACCCCGTGTATTCAGTCCCAGCTGACCAACTACGACAGAACGTTCCGTATCCAGGTTTATTGTACAATAACTGCACATTTTGGCTTTCTCGGAAATGTTGTCATTTGTTCTGAGTACATAACCCTAATTCCATTACATTACATTAGACCCACGTGACATCGTGCGGTGTTATTGATTTGTTAATGTTCCCAACGTCGCTGTTCCAAGAATTGCGACACAATGACGTAAAACAAAAATATTGTTAATTTACATTCGGACTCCACGTACTTTAAACAGACCAAATGTATTGTGAACCCCGGTAAACGCAACATCCCATTGTTTTATTACTTATATTTACGCTGCATTTTCTGATAGTTTCAAAATTGTAAATAAGCAAATATGGCGTTAAAATTAAGAATAATCTTGCTTTACGTCAGTTTGTCGCAATTGTTGGAACAGCAACGTTGCCGGTCAATAGCGTGATGTTATTGACAACGGCGATGAACGTCATGTATTGAAATGACGTCAAGCACTTTTTAACGAATCAACAACGTCGCGCGCCGTCACGTGTGGCTAATGTAAT
The DNA here is from genome assembly GCA_029237695.1 of Conchocele bisecta. Classification (NCBI taxonomy): domain Eukaryota; kingdom Metazoa; phylum Mollusca; class Bivalvia; order Lucinida; family Thyasiridae; genus Conchocele; species Conchocele bisecta. The sequence goes on from CM055271.1 coordinate 80,190,954, forward strand.
GTACTGGGATATAAATGCAATACGTTGAATGGGCGTTTCCATTGTGAATTTAAGGACAGCAGGCGCGGATACAGAAATAATTGCAGTGGGGGGGGGGGGAAGTCTGTAATTAAAATTCGGAATAGCCGACCTCGGCGAGCGCGAAATGGTAAAGTAGGGGGGTCTGGGGTCCTCCCCCATGAAAATTTTAGATGCCAGATCGCCGCAGATGCGATTTCCTGACACCTAGGCCACGAAAAAAGTCATTCAACTATTCGAGTATTGTAGATTTTCGTCTTTTTTTTTTTTTTTACCGGGAGCAGGGGGGGGGGGGGGGGGTGGGGGGGGGGGGGGGTGGGGTCGGACCCCCTGGACCCCCCCCCCCCCCTGTATCCGCGCCTGGACAGTGCAAATATTAGGTTTTTCATGCTAATATGTTTGTATAATAGTGTTGCATTTATTGTCAATAAGACAACATGTATAGCGAAGTATCAATTTGCATTATCGCTAAATCAAGGTGTATGATCACGTGGTACTAACAACAACAACACGTACTGAAACTTCCAGAATCCAGCTGATTCAAAGTAATTATTATTTTATATTGTCCTTATTACGTAACAGATTTTGATGAAATATGGCGCATCAAACGCGTTGTGTTAAGCTGCATTTGGTGGTCTCTGTATGTTCGCCCAAACTTATGTCGTTTTTGCGAAGAATCGATTTCCGTGTCTACCGACACGGAAATCGATTCTTCGCAAAAACTACATAAGTCTGTGCCGATCTGCGCCATATTTCATCACAATCCGTTACATATTAAGGAAAATATCAAATAATACTTACTTTGCAGTGGGCGACGTTGTTGTTGTTGTAACCACGTGATCATACACCTTGTAAATTTTAGCGCGCAAAATGGAAACATTACGCTGCAAATATATACCGTTAGCTGCAGTGAAGCGGTTTATAATTCCCGTTCAACCCCAGCCAGCGCCTTGTCACAATCTGCGCCAAGTCGAACAGATACACAACTTTGAATTTTTCAATAAATAATGCAAAGGCGCCACAGTCTGCCATGTAAAACGAAGAATTGGCCTACATAAAACTATGTTTAATATTTATATAATAACAGACAATATACACAAATCTAACAACATAATAGCCGTTTCAAATTGTTGGAAAAGGATCTCGGCTTGGAACGGTCAGTCAGAAAAAATGGCATTAACACTGCGCATGAATATCTGATGATTTTGTGTGGTTAAAGCCTTCAACATGTCTGTACTGGATATGCATAAATAAAACAATATATGCACTTACTCCTCAGAAAGAACCCCCTCGTCATGTCCCTCAATATTGTTTACGTTATTTAGCTACGGAAAATGTTAACATCATGTTACCAACCGGTTCAATGTTCTCTGTTTACATGTTTATGATGATGAATTGATTAGTAATGGATCAGGATGTGCAAGCAAACTGTGTCTGTGACCTCAAAACACCCGGCCAATCAGTATCAGTATGAGTGTATCAGTTTAGCTGGCGATATATAGCTGACCATACATGTACATGTACACAAATTGATCCGATTCCCACCATTAAAATATAAGATAACTACCTGTTGTGTACAACACATACCGTATATGCATGTACAATACACAGGATAAATAACGACGATAATACGCTTCCAGGGGTTAATCGACGAGTTGAAAAATAGCTAAACCAGGGGCCCGTTTCACTAAATGTAATTCGTCTAAAATGTTCGTAAGTGCAAAATTATGATAGTCTGTACATTTGACATTATAATTTTTTTCTTGTAAACAAGTATTGGATTTACATTGATTGAGCATAGGCTGCATATGCAGACGCCGATGCTCAATAAATGTAAATCCATCAATTCAAATTTCCAGACGATCCTAAAGTTGCACATACGAACGTTTTAATCGTACGAAGTTTAGTGAAACGGACCCCAGATGTATTATCATATCATAGCCTCGTTTCCATGTATAATACAATACATGATACATGGTACGTTTAAAGGACGTGCATCAAGGTGTATACTCACATGGTACTAACAACAACAACAAATACTGAAACTTCCAGACTCCATCTGATTCAAAGTACGTATTATTTTATATTTTCCTTATTACGTAACGGATTTTGTTGAAATATGGCGCAGCAAACGCGCCTTGTAAAGCTGCATTTGGTCGTCACTGTATGTTCGCCCAAACTTCTGTCGTTTATGCGAAGAATCGATTTCCGTGTCGGTAATGTCTGTGTCTACCGACACGGAAATATATTCTTCGCAAAAACGACATAAGGCTGTACCGCTACATGTATATCGCTATTATGTTATTATGTTAGTATACACATATGATTGTTACTGGAGAAAATGGGCTTACAGATCAGCATGTGCTTCCACGCAGTCTGATCAGGATCTGCACTATTCGCCATGATATCAATTTAATATCCTATCATTTCCTTATTTCTCACACAAAGTGTATATTGATACCACTCAGCTGACCCGTCTCCTGGTCGAGACGGTTCAACTGAGTGGAAGCAACATGTACTTTTAATGAGAAATAAGAAAAAATGCAGAAAATAATCTGAATTGTATGAAAGTTGACGATCATTTGTGTCTCATTTGAAATTCACGCCCCTCTAGCCATACATTCTGGAACCGCCCCTGAAATGATCATACTAAACGACATTTAGAAATGAGTTTCCATTATACTCGCTAAGGTAATGAATTTAAATAAACTAAATTAGTCACCCAAACCCGTACGCAGGCATTAACTTAGGGGGGTGCGTTATCGATGGCGCGAAGGACTAAACATTTGTTTTGTACATCCACGGACAGACCTCGGCAGATTAACCTTTCCACCCCTAATGTAAGTAACTGGAATGGATTTTGATACATGTATGTTAATTGTGCAACCAATTCAAATGATCACAAACTGATGTTCAGACCAGTCCATTTATGAACATGGGGTGTTTTTGTTCTTAAAGTTTTGAAAATTACTTGCAAAAAGTGCAGATCCTGATGAGACGGCTTGGTACCCGTGCCTAGACTACAAACGGCGCCCCAATGCGACCCCGCGTGGGTCCAACCTTACAACCAGCCCAACCTGAGTGTATATCGCTAAGCGAGCAATTGGTACACTCCCTCTCCATCCCCAACAGACGGCCTTACATATTACATGGATAACACTGTAACCAAAGTATCGGCTTTCAACCAGCTACAACAATCATTATGTACCAGCACGTTTGTCAAACCGACATGAACCCCTAGGAACATGCCATGTCCTTACATCCTTCAAGTTTTGTTACCCTGAACACATTTGGCACACGTATAGCTCACCATAGTACGTCAAAAAGTGTTCTATGAAATTACCTCGCCTATATGGGAACATATGCAAGATGACGATGCATGCACGTCACTTCTTCTAGGAAGTTTCCACCGTTCCAGTAACAGGTTAGTTGTGGCGTGTGACTTTGGCAGTACTAGGTTAGTTGTGGCGTGTGACTTTGACAGTACTAGGTAACATGTAGTTGTGGCGTGTGGCGTTGGCAGTATATGTTAGTTGGGGCGTGTGACTTTGGCAGTACTAGGTTAGTTGTTGCGTGCGTGTGCCTTTGGCAGTACTAGGTGTGTTGTGGCGTGTGACTTTGGCAGTACTTCGTTAGTTGTGGCGTGTGACGTTGGCAGTATATGTTAGTTGTGGTGTGTGACTTTGGCAGTACTAGGTTAGTTGTGGCGTGTGAGTTTGACAGTACTGGGTTAGTTGCGGCGTGTGACTTTTGGAGTACTAGGTTAGTTGTGGCGTGTGACTTTGGCAGTACAACGTTAGTTGTGGCGTGTGACGTTGGCAGTATATGTTAGTTGTGGTGTGTGTCTTTGGCAGTACTAGGTTATTTGTGGCGTGTGAGTTTGACAGTACTGGGTTAGTTGCGGCGTGTGACATTTGGAGTACTAGGTTAGTTGTGGCGTGTGACATTGGCAGTACTAGGTTAGTTGTGGCGCGTGACCTTGGCAGTATTAGGTTAGTTGTGGTGTGTGAATCCCAATGACGTAGTTGTCCATAATTACAGTGGAATACATCTAAACCGGACATTCGGGAACATATGGATGTTTAACTTAGCTGTTATCTATCTCTGATTACAGTGACTTTCAGGATAACAAAACACTAGAATGTGTCATGAAGCGCTAACATGTCTGACTTACAGTGGAACATCTCCAAACCGGACACCCTAGAAACCTCCCACGTTGTCCGGTTTGGAGAGGTTCCACTGTATTGTCCAATGTAATTCGCTATTGATTATAACTGAAACTGAATTGTGATGTGATAAGTGTTTCGTTTACGACCATAATCTAACAATACATGAGAATTTGATAGATATCTTACTACTTTATTCCTACATTGTATGGTCTGTGACATTTGCACACATGTTACATGGCGATGTGTGAACAAAATACGTTTTCGTCATAAAAAAACCATGGTACACATATGCAGATGACTCGTGTAAGGTTTCAGATCGATTGATTGAAAGCTGTCGGAAGAGGTGATTGCACAAAATATTAAGCAATATAATGTTAGCTCTGATGACCTTGACCTTGGGCGGACGAAGGAGGACTTCGTCTGCCCAAGGTCAATGTAACACATTGACACACTTGTGAAGTTTCATGAATATATTTCAAGGTGTACATGACGTATGCTACAAACAATGATTTTCCGCCCACCGAACGGTACAACATAATTCATAATTAAATAAAACAGGGTTATTAAAATTATTTCTCTTTGGGAATTTAATATGGGGGAAAGCAGTTGAAGAAGCCGCAGGAGGAATACAACAAAAGATAAGTTTTAGATATTGACTTTGAAACCTGGCTAGATAAATGTAACTTGAAAAAGATATAAATGAGAAAACAAACGTTACACGTACATTTTGAAAATGGTCCAATATTTCTGAAATTAGAAATAAATCCCCCCCTCCCTGTTAAATCCCCATATACATATTCAAAGGGACTTGTTTGTTCGTAATAAATCAATATTGGACCAAATTTCACAAAATAAAAAGACAGCGCATTCTAAAATGTTGACAAAGTTTAATATTGTTTTTGCATTGTGCATGTTGTGTATATAGCCGTAAAATTCGGGCAGGTTTCGTGAAGTGAGGCTGCCATATTCTTAGAAATAAGTTATTTATACTGGCATACGTACGTGAACGAATTCCAATGCAATGTTATGCGGTTACTGATAAAAGTGTAGATTGGTGTTATACATCTCAGATACGTAATGTTCTTAACAATCTTCTACAAATGTTCAGGAGTTTTTGTACCCTATCACGTGCATTATGCCTACAAATAAGTATTGTAGTGCAGGCAACACGACGCAAAATAACGTTGAAACATGTCGGGAGATGCTGTATGAGACACAAGGCATTTAAGCTCATCACGTTTAATCAAACAAAAACACAATTTTCTAATTAAAACAACGAAACCAATATCAACATGATGCGTTTGAAAGAAACAACAGGTGCTTAAATACCTGAAAACCGGGTGATGTAGTGCATATACGTGGCTGTGACTGACGAAATGTGGCTTATGGATTTTCCGACCCGTGTTTATCAGTCTGTGCATCCGCACCATCAGGATCTGGACTCTTCGCCATACGATCAATGAAACATCCATCATGCTGCTAACAAGCAATATAGGTCGGTATCAGGCTACATGTACATGAGTGTGCTATTTCATCTGAATCTGCACTAGTCAGAAATCCCATAAGCCCCATTTCTCCAGTTACAGCAACATTGGCGTTTCCGAGATATCTCGTCGTTTCTATATCATTTTTGGACGGACGTCCCCTCATCCGTTAATTGGAAGATTACCAAACTTCATTAATACCTTCCTCGCATTCGAATTACACTGACTTTGATGTTGACCTTCATTCAACAATTTCGGGCGTACGTCCAAATAATGTTTATCTCCTAATCCGTTAGTTAGAGTATTACAAAACGTCATCAATAGCTTCCCCCATTGATGGCTATCCACCCAGTGTCATTAGGGTGACATTGACCTTGGTGACCTTGACCTTCGTGTCAACAGTTTCAGGCGGAAGTTAAAATGTTGAATTGTCTTATGCCTCACAACTTGACCTTGCTTTTGGTGATCTTGACCTTCGTGGTTGAGACACTCGCCGGCGGATGTCTTCTTTCGGACTTACATGTAGGAGAATTACTGTTTGTTTCACGAAACCTGCCTAAATGCAAACACAACATTTTTTTAGATAAAATGAAATGTTATCAACAGTTAAGAATGAGCCATTATTTTATTTTGTAAAATTTGGTTAAATTTTGATTTTATTACGAAAAATGATTTCTGTATGGGAAGTTTGAAACGGAGGCAGAGGAGCTGGACAAAAAATGGAAATTGACTCGGAATCCGGGAAATGATCTAGCTAAGAAAAAAAGTTAAATTTTGAAAATCGGTCTACTATTTCTGAAATTAGAAAAATGTTCCCATGTTAAATCCCCATAGACATCTTCACTCTGTCTATGGTGATTTAACATGGGGACATTTGTTTTTGTAATAAAATCAATATTAGACCATATTTCATGAAATAAAAAGTAGGCTCATTCTTAAAGTTTGCTAAAATTAAATATTATAAACAGTATATTGGTTTTGTATTGTTTACATAGCCGTATTATTTGGGCAGGTTTCTTGAAACATACTGTAAACTTAGTATGGATATTGGCGTGGGAGGAATTATCTCCTCGTACATACGGACAAACCGTGCTCTAAGTATTTACATCTACGCGGGTCGGAAAGCCCATAAATACCATTTCTCCAGTCACAGCCACGTATATGTAATACCTAGAGCGTTGTTCGTCGTCTGTACGAGGAGATAACCCGCGAGCTTTCGCACAGTACAGGCGGACAACCATACACGAATTTAGTTATCCCACCAACATATCCACGTGAATACCGTTTGTGATGTGATAATAAAGAGGAGATAAAACTGGGACAATTGGTTATGTGGAATAAGCACATGGTTCCTCCATTCATTTTGTCCACTACCGCCTGTGCTAATCTTGCCAATCTTATAAATATCTTTATTCCAAATACTTGAATATTGTGCTTGAAGTCAAACAGCTTGATTGTCTGAGTCTGAGCTGTGTTGCCTCTCAAACTGCGTGATTACGAGTTGACATGACCAATAGATGTACAGAAACGTTGATAACTAGGCAAGATTAACACAGACGGTTGTGTAAATCATCCACTCAGGCGCGAGTCCACTTTGCACGCACGCACGCACGCACGCACGCACTCACGCACGCACGCGATATAGTTATTATTTATGAGATCATGGGCTTAGCGTGACAATGAACAATGACAGGTGTTTGAATAGATGGTCAGTATGTTGGTGTCATATGGGTATTTTGGTGAATTTTGGGTAGATTTGGGTGGATTTCGTTGGTTTTCGGTAATTTACATAGTTTTGTGCAACAACTAACGCTCAATCATTACACACGGCAGAAATCGTCAATTATCTACACATTCACCGTTCCGAACTGTCGGACCCCTTTAATACGGTCGAAATACGCAAGGAAGTTTCTTCAATATTTGCCACTAGAATTTCCAACATGCGTTGCTTTCATATCATCAATTTTCAACCACAAACTCCACATTGTAGTTATATCGACTCAGGAGACATATATCAATCGACTGATGCCGACATAATACGTGGACTGCATTTACCTGTTCCTACATTTAAGACATTAAAAGTATTACAAATGCGATATTTTCTAGCGAGCCCTCAAAGCGGACAATGCGCTCACAACCACCAGATATACATGTACCGAAATAACCCCTAAAACACCGACATATGAACCGTTCATCCAGAACCTGTGGGTTTATCTACTACCACATGTAAATATTTCAGATGAGATGATATAAGTCATGCAAAAATAAGTCCCGGAGAATTCGCTGTTGTTTGATATTGATATTTACAGTTTCCTATCTTACAATCCTGTGATAAATTGTTATCTTAAATGACTATGCACGTACACTATCACCTGCGCTAACCTTGCCAATATTTGTAAATCGTTATTTAAAAACAATTGTGAATTTTGCTTGAAATCAAGCAGCTTGATTGTCTGAGCATGAGCTGTAGTACAGCTCAGGCTCAGACAATCAAATTGCTGGATTGCCAAAATTGGCTAGGCACGTTAATAATATGCGCAAGATTAACGGAGGCGGATGTGTATATGTAAAAAATGTTATTTGTAGGTGATGGCGTAATAAGGGTGAATTCGTTATCCAATGGGTGAAGATATCTACTTTATGGTGACTGCAGACCTGCTTGCAATAGCCACAGGTGTTTGAACAGATTGTCAGAATGTTGGTGTCATATGGAGATTTGTGTGGATTCTGGGTAGATCTTGGTGGATTTCGTTGGTTTTGGCTACTTTGCATAGTTTTGTGCAACTATTAATGCTCAATCATTATACACAACATAAATCTTCAATTATCTACACATTCACCGTTCCGAACTTTCTGGTCCCTTTCTTACTATCAAAATACCCGTAAATTCGTACGTATACGTGTAACTCGCGGGAGGTTGTGTAAATTGTATGTTGGTAACAATGCACCCAAATCAACAGAGACACCGAAATAATCCATACAACACCGCATATGAACCGTTCTTCAAGAACATGTGGCAATGGCTACATGGGAGGCGAAGTTGTTGCATACACTGTCGTCCACTCTAAATGTGCGCAGATATTTGTTAAATTTTTTATTTAAAAATATTTGGAAGCTTGTGATTTAAATCAAGCAACTTGATTGGCTGAGCCTGAGCTATGCTACATCTCAGGCTCAGACAATCAAATTGCATAATTGCGACAAGAAATTGTCAATTGATGTTCAAAAACGGTGATAATCTGGGCAAGATTAACGCGGACGGTGGTGTATAATTCAAGTTTTGAATTATCTATTGTTATAATGGAATAAATATTGCTTAAACGCATAACTACTATATCAAGTACATGTGGCATTACATGTGCAAATATATTAAACTTACATTATGAAATATTTACATTAAAGGTACATGCCCACTCAGTAGGCACAAAATGATGTCAGTGTGGAAATTTACGTCTGATATAAATTGTATAACAATGTCAATCAATACGTGGGGTAATGGTGAATTAATGTTTTTTTGCCAGAAAATGTCATATCTACAAAATAGACAAAACTATATGTCTTCCTATATTATGACCTACTGATTGGCCATGTACCTTTAATTAACCCTTTCAACACCACATGCCTGTATAGTGGTATAGGCAAACAGTGCAGATCCAGATGAGCCGGCTCGTCACGAGCCGTCTCATCAGGATCTGCACTTTTTGCAAGTAATTTTCATATTTTTGAGAACAAGAACACTCCTTTAAAGGCACTGGGTCTCAGATATCCATAGAAAGTCATGAAACAAATTAGAAAACACTAGTTGTCAACGTCGGTTTTTTTCAGTATTATAAACATGTGTTTCAATCGATGGTTACTAAATTATTTTATAACGATTATTTAACCAGGTGAAGTGATTATCGGGAAATCTAGCACGAGTGATTGTGTCCTTACGCTAAACAAACGAGTTAGCGGTAGGACACAATCACGAATGCATTACTACTTCAAAATAATCAGCTCTCGTGGTTAAATAAGCATTTTCTAACATTTGACTATTGGTTCTTCATAAAAACAAAGCGAATCAACCGAGTTTCAAATATGGCAAAGAGGTGTGCGAATTAATTTCTGGAGGCGGGCCGTAGTGACGGCGACTGTCTCGCGATTCAGAGGGTGTGTAAGATAATTATATTGATCGAAAGAAACACATCATTGCGACGTTATTGACGAAATTTCACCATATACGGTAAACACGAGAGTGGTGTAAACTACTGCTGCCCAGATTTTTGTCAACTACCGGCTGAAATTTAAATTAATTACTCTCGCGTCTATAATGTGAAACATTTTCTAAAGTTAGCATAGTATTCAAGGTGTATGATCACGTGGTAAAACAACAAGTTCTGAAACGTCCAGAAGCCCTCCGATTCAAAGTACGTATTATTTTATTATGTAACGGATTTTGATGAAATATGGCGCATCAAACGCGTATTGTTAAGCTGCATTTGATGGTCTCGGTACTTTGGGCCAAACTTCTGTCGTTATTGCGAAGAATCGATGTCCGTGTCTACTGACACGGAAATCGATTCTTCTCAAAAACGACATAAGATGTGCCGAACTCCCGGTATCACCAAATGCAGCTCATGAAATTTCATCAAAATCCGTTGCCTATTAAGGAAACTATCAATAGTACTTACTTTGGAGTGGGCACACTTTCAACGCGTTCAGCCATTGTTGTTGTTTTTGTAACCACGTGATCATGCACCTTGGTATTGCTATTTCACAACAAAAAATACAACAGTTTTTCTTTTATAGTAATTGTATAGCGAAAATGCCAAAATATGACAAGCCAAATTATCACCCCTGCTTATCACAGTTTCTGAGAGCATGTACTTGTACTTGAATATAACGGTTTTTTTCCTTAAATGTGATAACATAATAGTTGATATTGATTTATTAATATACAGTAGATGCAATTTACCGTGTATGAGCATAGGCTGCATATATCTACTGGTTGTTCACAAGAAAACATTGTTAATGTGAAATGAACAGACTATCATAAGTTTGCGCTTACGAACATTTTAGTCGTACGAAGTTTAGTGAAACGGCTCCCAGGGTTTGACATCACGCGGTTTCTGAACGGCGTAACATCACGTTAGCGGTGTTACAGTAGGTTTCCATTAATATGTTTATAACGGAGTGTCGGATTTTTATCAGATATAGCGATTGAAATGCGAAACGGGTTGCCCTGCATTGCAGAGTTTTCTTTACTCATAATTGTGTCGTTTTGATGAGAATCAAGTAAATAAAAACAGTGCATGTAATTGCAAGAAACAACGGTAGTCGATTATTCGTGAATGTTATAAATATACGTCATCGTCTTTTCGTGCGCTATATATCATCAAAATCCGTCCTTTTTGTTCGGTAAATTGTACTGACTTCACAAATTACATCACGTCGGACAGACATTTTCCGACGTGATGTAATCTGTGACGTCGGAATCGTGAATTCTGTGAAATCACAAGGAACTGAATATTTACAGGAAAAAAACATATATTTGGAACTGAAATTAGAATAACCTTATCTGGTGCCAGGTTCTCACCACACTACAGTCACTTAGCCCCACTACCCAAAAGTGATACTATCAAGTATAAACACAATGAAAATTTCATTTAATTTCCAACAGTTAAAATGGCCGCCGCCGGTAACCTTGAGCTAATTGCCGGCCGGTAAAAACACACGACCTGCAATGGGAAACGAAAGTATGTATATAATAATAATAATGAGACACCGTGCTTATGGCAAGATACTCACGTCCAACAGGTTTACAACTTCTGAATCAAGGCACCAGTGAAAATATTATGGTAGTCTTTGTTATGGAACACGTTGCCTTTGCCTGTGAAGCTACATTTGACTGAAATGACGTCACCCTTGACCAGGGAGATAACAGCTGTCTCTGCCATGCACGCTGCTCCAGCCACAACGTTTCCCTTTGTTAACGACGCAGTGTGCAATGTCGCCCCATCATCCGTCACAAGCTGAAAATACTTATATTTGTTCATTGTCAGACATATTTTTATGCCGAACAAGTAGACGCCGGTCACTGGGACGGTGAAGCGGCCCGTGCCAACGTCGTACCCGTCGCCGAGGTTCAGATCAGACTCTGTAAACACGAGTATGTCGCCCTGCCCTGGTGTCTAGTCCGACAGCGTCCTGGCGCTGAAAGCCACGGCCGGAGACGTCACCTCACCTACACAGACAGAAAGGGACGTGAACATGGCACGTGGAATAAATTGTGTTTTGTGGAGACACATATGCTGTAGCCGATTTCACCAACATCTCTAAGCACACTTATCTCGGTAAATGTAATTTGAGGGAGAAATTTTAAATTGATATATAAAGATATTTTTTATTTAATGAAATAAAATATTTTCTAAACAAAATAATGGCTGTAATAAATTCAGTATAATAATTCTGCATAATTGTAATCGCTAACTATAAGGAGTCGTAATTTCTATATGAAATAAACATAAATTATGATACATTGAGATACGCACATCCGGGTTACCACTAAAACTGCTGACGTTCCATTAGTCGAACGTCGACAATATGACGTCAGTGTCATGACGTAACACATACACGTCAGCGCTTGTTCGAGTGCAGTAAAGACGTGTATTGGTCCCTAGCACCGGTATACGACCAGAGATGGGGCTTATGTGTTTGGCGACCGGTATACATCCAGATCAGCCTGTGCATCCGCACAGTCTGATCAGGATCTGCACTATTCGCCATTCCACCAATGCAACCCCGTCATGCTTCTAACAAGCAATATATTCTGCTACCATGCATCAGGCCTGTTCTATATGACCAGGAGCTACACTGGTCATAAATCACATAAGCCCCATTTCTCCAGTCACAGCCACAACTCGGTGTATACCAGGATTTGCGATAATCATGTGATCGACCTTCATCGGGATTCTGCCGATGATGTCGCGGTATTTGGTACAACTTTCCAAATAGTAACCCGCCTCTATAGAACGTTAGCTGTTGATGGGGCGTTAAGCACATTCACGTCCAGTTTTCCAAAGAGTAAATGTTGAATTGTTCGAACAGTCGACGTGGTGTGTAAAACAGTCAATAATTCAAAGTTGCATGACCTCAGCTTTGCATATTCAGCCAGTGAAACGCAATGTTTTAAATAAACATATGAGACACGCCTTCGGACATAATTGTATATTTTGTAAAACACCATGTGATTTTTTACCTTCGGACATCTGCGTAATTTCATGAAAAACGTTTACAAAATGTACTATATTTTCCGTAAATGGCGTCCAAAGTTGACAACATTTTCAGAGTACCTTCCTCATGTACTCTGAGAATTTTGTCAACTTTCGACTTTATTTTGTAAAAATATTGTACATTACGCAAACACGTCTTATTTGGAATTAATAAATCCGCGAACTACTTTCGGCAAGGGAGATAATCAATATTACGCGAACTATTTGCATACGATCCAAGCGGATTGTTCTGTTTATTAGTATATATAGTTTTAATCTATCTCCTCTGATATATATAATGATACATTACTTCGTTATGTTATGGGTACTATTACATGTTGTTTCAATAGCGTATCTCTGTAACGGTATCGTTATAGATGGAGTTGCTAATAATTAAATAATTATTACGTTCAAATGGTTGCTAATACTGATAGCACTTCTGTATAAATGTAATCGTCGTAAATGGCGCAATAGTCGTGAGGTTAAGGTCGCCCACTTCTATGATTTAATTACCGATTCCCGAGAGGGTCGGGGGTTTAAATCTCGACTTGGTATTTTTTTTTTCTCCATATATATTATTTTTGTGATTTTAATATTTTCACAATTCTATATCTATAAATATGTTTTTTTTAAGTTTGAGATACTGTCTATACCATATAATTTTTACTGTCCCAAAATCTTTTTTTTTTGGTTGTCACAATTACACAATTAATTAATTTTCGGACAGCAAACATTTTTTTATGAATTTGAAATAATTAGTGTCCTCCATCTGATCACAACACTGTTCGAACTGCGCATGTGGCTACCACGACCAGAATTCACGGGCGTCTATTTATTAAATTATTATTTTTTATTTTATTTGAATTCCGCGTGAGCGCTGAATTTTGTGTCAACACCATTTACAGAAAATATTGGTGATTTTCTAAACGAATATCGGAGAAATGCGGCTATATATTTTGTGTCAATTTTCAACACCATTTATGGAAAAAAATTACTGATTTTCTAAAAACAATATCGGCGAAGGTGTACTGAACTACTCTTTTTTTTTAATAACCAGCCGTCTAATAGATCTGTGTATAATCGAGAGTATATCGTTAATTGACATGTTGTCTCCGACAGTGAGGTGTTGCGGCACACATCAAAACGACACGTCAATTTCAAAACATTGCCTAAGGGTCAGTCAACATTTACAGCTGTGTGGTGTCATCAGATCAACACCTCGTCAAACACGACTGCGCATTATCGATTTTTGTCCACACAAAGCGACGTGTATTTACAATTAGATCTGTGTAATGTGTCGGGTGTAGCCAAAGATGATACATAAATTCGTAATTAGTCACAGATGTAGCCTTAACATATAATCGATTTCCTTAAATTACGTCCGCAAGTTGACAGATATTTCAGAGCAGACGTCATCGTAATTTATTTCCAAAATTAGCCGTATATTCTGTAAATGGCTTTGAAAGTTGACAATAAATTAAGACCAGATCAGTACGTTAAATCGCTATAGACGACAACTGACGATCCAATGAGAGAGAGTAATACCGTTTACGCGTATCCAATGTTAAATATACATCGTTATTTTTTTATGACTTTCGTACTTTTTACCGAGAAATTCAAACCGTTTCTATTATTGGGGAACATAATATCAAGATTAGCACACCGTTTCACTAAGCTGGGGCTACTCAGGGAATGGGATAACACGGTCTATTGTTTACACTGGATTAATGGCGGCCCCCATGAGGTCTCGGGTAAATCTTATTTTTCAATAATACGACTGTGGTTTCTTCCTTTTAGTGATGACCACGTTCCAGCCGTTTAGCAGCATTACTTATGTAGTTAGTCTGAACATCCTGCAGAGAAATTTGAATTGGACGGAATCGAGCGTTGTTTAAACTTAGTCCGGTTCATATGCACAGGTCAAAATATGAACTGAAAATGGCGCTGTGTGTGACAGAAATCCGTACGCGGACGAATACAAAAAATATGTTCTTATAAATATCACATATAGCGAAACAGCGGTAGCATCTACTGTTTTAATAATATGCATACATATTGTAATTAATGTTTAATAGTGATATACTTATGAATAATATACGATACTATGGTTTATACTCCAGCACTATGTTTTAAGGCTGTGAGATTTGCCTCAATATAAGCTGGATTAATTAATACTTATATTCATGCGCTTCATGAGAACATCAATACATTTAAAATATACAAATATTACCTAAAGGGGTACCGATATGATACATTTTAATAATATAAATATTGAAAATACACATTACAATCGCTTACAACATAAGTTATTGATAGAAAATAGTCACTGCATCGTGACCTATTTGACCACATTACCTATTGCGCGGGTACCTCACCAAACCCCCTGTTTACATAGGTAACTGGGGGTGTAGTGAGGTACGCTCGCTAATACAATGTTTGCGTAATGAATGTATTTTGTTAACTTATTTCATGAAATTACGCAGATGTCCGAATGTACAAAGTCACATGGCGTGTCTCATATGGGCACGCTCCAGGAAAACCAGACATAATGACACAATTTTCGATTTTCACATTTTATATTTTGGGGAAAAAAATACAAATATCTTTCATAGTTTTTGTTTATCTCACTTTTTGTAACACAATTTTAACGATGCACGGTATAAAACGTAACGTCATCAAGAACTCGACGTTATTCAAACAATGATGGCCGTGGAATTTTACACAGAACGCTTCGGTATTTACAGCTGTATTACATCTACGTCTTTATAATGTGAAACAATCAACAGAATGGAAATATAACAATTTATTATATGATCTATAAATAAACAGTACATGATTGGTCAAGACTGCTATCGGCGAAGCAAACTATAACATCATATTTATTGGACTTGGGTTTTCCCCAGACTATATTGACTGTCTAAATATAGAAAACCTATTAAACACATTAAATCTCTAAATAACACCCTCCACCCCCCACCCCACCAAAAAAAAAAGGTGTTGAAATTCCATCAAATATCGATTTTATTGCGAAAAAAATGATTTCACTATCGGAATTTAACATGGAGGCTAAAAATACAATTTTTAATATTTTTTTCTTTATGGACCGATTTTCAAAATCTAACTTTTGTTTGCTTTAGTTACATCATTACCAAGCAATCTCGCCATGTTTCGGAGTCAATTTCCAAAATGTTTCGTTTTTCGACCTTCCTCCTAACTGCCCACCTCCATTTCATGGGAAAATATTTTTTTCGTAATAAAATCAATATTATCATTAACTATTTTTTTATTTGGTTATTGACGAAAAACTAATTATATTAAACTCTTTTTTAGATTTAATATGTTTAATAACCAAAAGTCTGTCGGCAGCAAAACGTGGAACAGACAATAGAGAGGTACAGCATATGGAGTGTAAATGATCAAAACATAATGTAGCGAACAAATCAAGCGAACAACTATCCGTTTTTGAATGTGCCGACATACCTCGTTGCGTCTTCATGGACGATAAAGAACTACTTTGAACTGCTTTGAACCCGAAATCCCGCTATAGCGGTTTATGCAAACAGTGCATATGCAGATGAGGCGGCTCGTAACGAGCCGTCTCATCAGGATCAGCACTTTTTGATTAGTTAGTATTTTTCATATTTTTGAGAACAACAACACACCTTTTGATAAATAGACTAGTCTGATAACCGGTTTCGGACGGTTGGATTGGTTGCAAAATGAACATATCAAACTCCATTCAAGGTTACATAGGGGTGAAAGGGTTAAATATGTATACAAACCTCGTCGTGTCTTGATCGACGATCTCTAGATACACGCAAGTTGCTACATGCACCATGAGACTTCAA
>CM055271.1:80208222-80246141 GCA_029237695.1 Conchocele bisecta
GGTAGCATGTAGTAGCACGATCTTATTTTTACCAGGTAGTTTTCAATGCTGCAGATTAAGCAAATATGACGTGGTCTTCGTTGAATAGAACGTCACTGCATACACGTTACGGTGTGGCATTACATGTACATTGACGTCGCTCGATAAGGGATTTAGCGTCTGTAATATGTCTCTGGTTCAACCAGTGAATATGAATAGAGAATACCAGGCTAGCGTATTTTTATATGTTATCTCCCTTGAAATAGCATATTATGTCACGCAAATTTCTATGGGGACAGCCATATTGTCATGCTACGCCTAAATGGCGAGTACGGCCAAGAAAATAGTGCCCTGTGCCAGCTTATCCTCTGGCGTTTTGGTCTGTCTTGCTTTGTATCTAAAACTCTACATATACTATTCTAAATGACATTTATGACCACGTGAAAATGATTTCCAAAGTGAAAGTGGTAGCTTGCTGAAATTAGACAGTGAGCACAATGCTGGGAATGAGTCTCCAAACGCATAGCGTACGACGTCAAAATCTATAAACATCACACATTTTGGAGATTTGGTTTTCAGTCTAGTTCGTACGCTCAAAATCTGAAGCAAACTGAGACAGGCTAACTGGTGCGATGTCGCTGGGGATATATTCTTCTGTCGTTATCAGTGGGGGGAGGTGGCTTTCTGGTTCCCATGTAGAGTCGCTGACGTGGTACCCTTCCCACTTCACCAAGTACTCGTGCGCCTGAAAGGACAGTAGAGCATATGATATTTAAACTTGTTTTCATATGTTTTTAATACAACAGCTATTCACAGTTATCATCATTATGAACCAGAGGTACACTAAGAACAATTTAATTAATTCACGCAATATATATCTGTTGCAACCGGTGTAAACAATGATCAGACTGCGCGGATGAACAGGCTTAACTGAGTGGCTAACTTTTCTAACTTAGTATTTCTGAACGGGTTCTATCCTGGCTGTACAAACAAAGTTAAACTATGTGTAGTTTGCTGAAAATAATTATACCATGGTTGTACAAATAAAGTTTAAGGAAGTTTAGTTTACATTAAATAATCGTTAAATCGCGTAAATTTGAAACCAGTATATACCCAGATCAAGCTGCGCATCCGCACATTCTGAACGGGGTCTACGCTGGTTGTACACATATAATTCAATGAGGATTAGTTTCGTTTGCAGTAAATAATTCGTGTATGTAAAAAGGGAATTACGTTAATTATACAGTGGAACCTCTTTAAACCGGACACCAAGAAAACACATGTGATCTCATTTTTATTAAGTTTCTTGGTCAGGTGATAATGTATGTTCATGATCGCATAGCACATAACTATAACTCAGCATGATCAAATATTACATGATTTCAGTGAAACCTCTCTAAGCCGGACACATTGGGGGACCTCCCATGGTGTCCGGTTTAAAGAGGTTTCACTGTAGATTTATATGCGGGCAATTTCATAATATGTGGCGGTGACTGGAACAAATGTAGTTCCAGATCAGCGTATAAAGATGAAATTATATTAAGTATTGCAAGTTGCAATTGTGTCAAATGAGACAAAGTCTATGCTGAAATTACAAATCAGATAATATGTTTGCCGTACTGCAATTTAAGAGAAACATAATTTTATAATTTTTATCAAAATAGCTATCAACTGATAGACACTTTATACCAATAATAAAACAGTGCGTATTTTTTTTTATAATACATGTATATACTGGAGAAACGGGACTTCTAACAAGCGTTATTAGACTACATGATCGTGCTATTTGATCAGGATCTACAATGGTCACAAATACCATAAGCCCCATTTTCCCAGTAACATGACACA
Source organism: Conchocele bisecta (assembly GCA_029237695.1). Taxonomy (NCBI): domain Eukaryota; kingdom Metazoa; phylum Mollusca; class Bivalvia; order Lucinida; family Thyasiridae; genus Conchocele; species Conchocele bisecta. The sequence goes on from CM055271.1 coordinate 80,210,050, forward strand.
TAAGTATATCAAGCAAGTCAATTTGACTTCCAAAAGTTGTAAGTTCCGTTTTATTTACCAGTGTCCAACATAGCCAGTCAAAACAACAAGTAGCGCATGCACATTTTTCCTTTGTGTGTGACGAGAAACTGTTGTATAGTTTAAGTCAATAAAATATTCTTCTTCATGAAAACCAACATGGTTGGCATGTTGATTTCCTCACCCATCAGTTAAATAATACTGGTCGGTGTTTGAAATGTTTCAATTTCATCAACATATATATGGATAAATGACTGACAACATCGATGGTATCCCAAGGATTTTAATTTTAGCGTTGAAATAAAACATTATTAGGTAAACATATTTGATGTGGGATTTGCAAACAGGGCACGTTTTCTCGTGCACCTGTCCCCATTTGGAGAAGCGTAATATTGTTTTTTTAGCTGACAATATACAAGGCTGTACACAGGCCAAAAATTGGACGCTGATTTACCTCAAGATAAACTGGATTAGATGTTGTCGTCTGCTGGAAATGTTTTATTTTCAATATTTCTCGACAAAAACCTGGTTTTGACAGCACATGAGAATCGTCTCCAGTGGAGACGATTCTCATGTCCTGTCAAAACCAGTTTTTTGTTAAGAGTTAAAGCAAAAATTAAAATGAAAATAAAACATTTCCAGCAGACGTCAACATTTAATTCAGCGTAGTAAGGGTTAAGTTCTCTCGATTGCGCATGAATATCAGTAAAAACTAATCCAGTTTATCTTGAGGTTTATCTTGAGGTACAACATTTAAAATATACAAATATTATTTAAAGGAGTACCGATAAGATATTGCCCTGAATTTAACGTAATAAAACAATATAGCATAGCTCACCAACATTTATAACGTAGACAAAAAAAGTCAATTATAATTACCATGTTACCGATAATTCTTTATAGCTGTATACTGAACACAGAAAAACAAGTGAAAATTATATAAATTATATAAACTACTTCTAGCTCAGGCTGCAATATTGACAATTACATAATTGCGAAAAATATTTTATTATGCTCCATAAAGGTACACAATGAGCTGTAATAAATCAACAAAAAATGTATGCTGTTTTGTAATCACTGTAATGTACATGAACACGAGTCTGATCAGGGTTTCCACAGTTCGCTGTGAAGTCTTGACTACTTACACAGCCGCGAGTGGGGCGGTAGCAGAATCATGGGACAAATTATACAATACTGTGTCCCAGTACAATCTGATCAGGGCTTGTACTGTACGTTATTTAGTCTGTACTGGGACTCAATATTCTATAATTTGTCACAGTCTGTACTACTAGTGTACATATTAATGTATGATCAGACTGGTGCGATGTTTACAATGAGTAAGAAACGCAATCAATTGGCGTATATTCATAGCAAAAAAAAGGAAGAAATAACAATATTATACTTACATTCCCGTGCTTTTCTTTTCGTCTGTAAATTAGTCGTTCAACGTTGTAGGTGTCCTGAAGAATTACTGGCTTGCTTAAAGTGGACGTCTTCTTTAGCCGAGGCAAAAAATAATCTTTTTTTTTATTTCTTATATTTAAGGGTGGGAATTGGCTCGATGACCTTCCATACCCGGACATATAAGTCCATAAAAGCCGAATTTTATTGAAGTGTTTTATGTGATATATGTATGTGCAGGCGGACAGATTTGTATAAATGTGTGCCGAAATGGGACACTGCTTAGGTCCAATACGGTCCTGTAATTCCACGCAGTGTCCCGGTGCACGGGAGGCGGGAAGAAGAGAGGGGGTAACTGGGTAGAACCTGGCACCGGTGATGCAAAGCAAAACGGGTCCCAGGTAGGACCAATCCACCCCTGGCGGCACTTGACACACAAGTTGGTGCCATATAATCGGTAAAGACATGTGACACTCATTCACCGAGCTGCAACAGCCCGGCTGTACATCAGCAAGCCGGGGCCGGAAGCAGGCAGATGAGAGCAGCATTCGGTTGAGCACGAGTATAACCTAGCGATTATATATTATACTGACCCGTAGACTTATGTTCACAAATACGATACAAATCTAAAATGAAACTAGTTTTGCTAATCTGTGTAACGTTGTTGTTACCACCATCTGAGTTGCACCTCGTCTGGAACCTCTCTAAGACGAACAACGTAGTAGTTTTACAATCATACCTTATCGGCACGCAACAGATCGTATAGTGGAATTAGCCTACACCACAGAGTCCCGGTTTGGCACCCGTGCCTAGACTACAAACGACGCCCCAAGGCGACGAAGCGTGTGTCCAACCTTAAAAACAGCCCAACCTGAGAGTATATCGCTAAGCGAGCAATTGGTACACTCCCTCTCCATCCCCAACAGACGGCCTTACATATTATGACACTGTAACCAAAGTATCTGCTTTCAACCAGCTACAACAATCATTATGTACCAGCACGTTTGTCACACCGACATGAACCCTCAGGAACATGTACATGCCATATCCTTACAGTCATGTACATCCGTTTCATCACATTCTAGGCATATTTGAGACCCAGTGTCTTTAAGCTACCGTAGTAATCACTGATACGCTTGACTGGATGGTTGCAAGTAGATTAACCATTTGTGCCATACACTTGATCATAGTGGCAAGACGAAATGAACTCTCACGGAGAACCAACGCAGTTTACACCATGGACGCCGAAACATCACCGAGGCGTGGTTTTGTTTGATCTCTGCACAGAATTGGAGGAAATAAATAATTTGAAAATCCGCGATAATGACGTTTGGATTTGTACCTACCCAAAGATCAGGTATGTGTTTAGCTACAATAATTCGCCTCCGATATGTTACAATGTATATACGGCTACAATTTGATCCGTTAAAAATGTGAGTAACCGAAGTGCGTAACCAAACCTGTTGCATGTAGGTCGAAATTTAGTAAACTGTATATTTGATACCTTTAAACAAATAATCTTTGATGTTGAACTAGTTAATTGCCATATATAGTAGAACAGGGAAATGATTTTCCCATGGAAGCCATATTTTCTCTTGTTGTTGTTCAACATTCAACATAACGAATGAAGCTTTAAAATTGACAAGATATACATGTAAATGTCAGATAAACACCTTGACACGGTAAAATAACCAATTTCTGCAAAAATCAGTCTTCCATGTGTTACATTAAAGAGAGGTATCAGTCTTCCATGTGTTACATTAAAGAGAGGTATCAGTCTTCCATGAGTTACATTACAGAGAGGTATCAGTCTTCCATGTGTTACATTAAAGAGAGGTATCAGTCTTCCATGAGTTACATTAAAGAGAGGTATCAGTCTTCCATGTGTTACATTAAAGAGAGGTATCAGTCTTCCATGTGTTACATTAAAGAGAGGTATCAGTCTTCCATGTGTTACATTAAAGAGAGGTATCAGTCTTCCATGTGTTACATTAAAGAGAGATATCAGTCTTCCATGTGTTACATTAAAGAGAGGTATGGAGCGGGTAGCAATTTTGTTTCTAGTATGTGTTATATGTGGCTATTATTGGAAATGAGGTTTATGGCATTGGCGATCAGTGTAGACCCTGATCAGACTGCGCAGTCGCAGTCTGATCAGGGTCTGCAGTGATCGCCATTCAGTCAGTGAAACTGACGTCATATTTCTAACAACCAACATACGTTATTATCAGGCTAAATGGGTGCACATGTGTAGATCAGGGGGCCGTGCTACTAAACGTCGTACGACTCAAATATTCGTAAGTGCAAATTTAGGATAGTCTGGAAATTTCAATCGATTGATTTACATTTATTGAACATAGGCTGCATTTGCTAAATAAATGTAAATCAAATAATTGTTTACAATAAAACATTATTAATGTGAAATGTACAGACTATCATCATTTTGCACTTACGAACATTTTAGTCGTACGAAGTTTAGTGAAACGCCCCACTACCCTGGATCTGCACCTGCTCATGTATCAATGGTACACCGCCCAGACATGAACCTAATTATACAATGAAGAGTTGCAGCTACTGTCTGCTCTACGTTTTCCTGCCGACGAACACATTACATCTTTATGACTCATCAGTTTGCACTGACGAAGATTTTAGTCGTATGAAGTTTAGTGAAAGGGCTCCCAGGAGTACATACATGTCATACGCCCCGAGTATTCAGTCCCAGCCACATAGGTGACCAACTACGACAGAACGTACCTTATCTATGAGTGGCGATTCATGTCATAAGTGCCGTTTCTAACGCGTTAGAGAAGTAACGCGTTACTTGTGAGAACTAACGCGTTACTAATGTATGTACTACATGTATATAGTGAAACACATATTTTTAACGCGTTACTGTTCAACAGTGAGTAACGCGTTAGAAATTGGCTGTAACGCGTTCAAAATCCTCTATTTTGGCGGATTGCGTCATAAGTATTGCTTTTAACGTGTTAGAAATTATTATAATTCTACTCTTGGTAAGTAACGCGTTACTTCTTAGAAGACGTGTTTGCTGCGCCATATTTCATCAAAATCCATTCAGCGCAGTCTGATCTGGATCTGCACTATTCGCCATGCCATCAATGAAACACCCGGAATGCTTCTAACCAGCAGTATTTAGCTCGTTATCAGGCTACAGGAGTGTGCTGTTTGATCAGGAGCTACGCTGGTCATAAATCCCATTAGAGCCATATCGCAAGTCACAGTCACAAATAGGGATACTACTCTAACACCACGATAATTTGATTGTGGACTAGTATACAGGCCCGTACGCATACATTATTTTAGGGTGGTGCGTTATCGATGGCGCGACTGGCCAAACATGTTGTTTTGTTTTTGCACATCCACGGACAGACCTCGGCAGATTAACCATTTCACCCAAAAGTAACTAATAAAATGGATTTTGATATGTTAATTTTGCAACCAATCCAACCATCACAAAATGATTTTCAGACCAGTCCATTCATTAACATAGGTTGTTTTTATTCTCAATACTATGAAAATTACTTGCAAAAGTGCAGATCCTGAAGACAGCTCGTCACGAGCCGGCTCATCTACACGTTTTGCCAATACCACTATACAGGTCTGTGGTGTTGATGGGGTTAAGGGGGGTGCGTACGCGACGCACCCGTCGCATCCCCTCTGCGCTCGGGCCTGATATCTACATTCCATCGTCTACCTGCATTACCCGAATGGTACAACATCCAAATTCCTAAATACGCCATGATTGTCATATCATCCTGGCACAGTATTAGTATTCACATACAGTTATTCGGCCTTAAACATGTACAGTGGAACCTCTGTAAACCGAACAACCTTGCGACATCGAAGTGTTAAATTATAACCTATTTCACTGTCAAATGTATTTGATGTTGATCAGTGTTCATGATTGCAATGCACACATATATGTGCTTCAAAGCTCTTGTATCGGTATTACAGTGTAACATCTCTGAACTGGACACCATGTGGGCCTCTCAGGGTGTCCGGTGTAGAGAGGTATCACTGTATGAACATGATCACAAGACACATAGCCATGTATTTCGGTGATCATACACCGGAATTACATTGAAACATCTTTAAACCGGACAGCCTGAGGACCTCACAGGGTGTCCGGTTTAGAGAGGTACCACTGTATGAACATTATCAAAAGACACATAGCCATGTATTTCGGTGATCATACATCGGAATTACAGTGAAACATCTCTAAACATCACAGCTACATGCAGTTGCGGTTATGTATTGTTTCTGGTGAACTGATTACGGGGTCCGTCATAGTACTACAGTGAAACCTCTCTAAGACCTCCCAGGGTGTCCGGTTTAGAGAGGTACCACTGTACATGTATCTGTGTACAAATTTGGTCTGATATAGCAGCGATAGAAAAAGTTATGAATTAATGCATGAGCGACCAGAGTGGCCTCTGGTCTGCTCGACACATGATCTGATCGGGGTCTAGTCTAATCTGGTCGTTAACTGACTTATATTCAACACGGATTACTTAGCAGTTTATATTGGAGATGAGAGTGGCTCATTGAACTATCCATCCCGCCACATAAACATAATCACACGTTAGCAAAATGTATGTTACATGTGCGCTTTCATATCAGCTTGTTGCTGTTCTACTAGTCTCTGGTGTTTCTACTCGCTTTGTCCTCTGTCTATCAGTCAAACTTCTTTGTCGTCTGAATGTCACTATTATATGTGCATGCACTATATTGGGGGGACTTGAGAATATACATATTATCCGGTGCGGTTGGATGAGGTTGGCAATGTGGACACCTATGGCGGCCATCCACCTAGCTGATGTAACTAAAAAGCCGAATGGGTAATGATATAACTTCCTGGAGGGCTGCCATAGGTAACTTTAATTGTAGGAAACGTACGATATGCATTGCGTCTACAATATATTTAAATATTTTCAATATATTATTGAATGTTTTAACGGATATAGGTAATTGTTTGACTAATCTAGCTAATTGTAGAGGCCCCAGATTATTACTCAATCTAAAATATGTGTCTAACAATAGTATCTTTTATTTTGCTACTGATATCTGGTGATGTAGAAAGAAACCCAGGGCCTGAACATGAGAGTGGATGTTTTTCAATTTTACATTTAAATATAAGAAGTATCCGTAATAAGGTGAGTTATATCGTAGGACACTTTCACAGATTTTGATATTCTATGTTTTACAGAAACTCACTTAACGGGCGATATAGAAACCAGCAGTTTACAACTTAATGGGTATAGCATACCATTCCGAAAGGACAAGTCGCCACATTATGGGGGAATATTAGTATATGTTGCAGACCATTTGTTAGCAAATAGAATGCAGAATTTAGAAATATTTTGGGATGAAACTGTCTGGATTCAGGTTAAAACAAAAGCCGCAAGACATTTTTGATTGGCACGATTTACCGCCCCCCGTCATCCAATATATAATTTTTGGGAACTGTTCAATCGCAATATAGAATTGGTATGTGATAATAAATAATATCATTATTGTTGGCGATCTAAATGAATATCAATTAAATGTACATAACCACAAATTAAAAGAGATATGATTATGAAATTCATTGAAAAACATAATTACATCCGCAACGCGTGAAACAGCCACTACTTCAACCTTGTTAGATCCAATTATTGTTAACCAAGAACAGAACATTCTCAAAAGCGATGTGTTGGCTGATTTGCCAGACATAAGCGATCATAAGGCTACATGTGTCATTATACCTGCTGATAGTTCACACAATACTTCATACAAACGAACTGTATGGAACTATAAAAGAGCAGACTTTGTTAAATTTAACGAACTCATGCTTAACACTGATTGGACAAATTTAAATAATGGCAGTGTAGATGATTGCATCTAATATATTTACATCTAAATTCATTGAGCTAGCTAAGCGATGCATTCCATGCAGTCAAGTCACAGTACGCCTAATGATAAAACCATGGTATGATTCCGATATTCGTAAAATAAGCAAATTAAGAGACAAATTACGTAAGAAAGTCAATACAATTTGGAAGGGTGTGGACGACTGGAATAAATACAAAACAACTCGGAACAAAGTTAATTAATATGAAAAAACATGCAAGAGAAGCTTTTTACAATGACTTAGAGTTTAATTTAACAGAATCATTTTCAAATAAAAAAAAGATACTTCTGGAAGCTAGTTCGACATTTGTGAAAGATAGCAAATCAAGTGAACTATTCCACCATTAAAAAACGACTGACGGTAATAGTGAAATTGTCTGTTTTTCTGATGTTGAAAAAGCTAATTGTCTAAACAACTTCTTCGTTTCAATATCAACGGTTGACGATAGCAACTCTACTTTACCGCCGCTTGAATTAAAAACTAACCAAGTTCTTGATATGATTAATATAAACGAATCTGAGGTCAGAGATTACTATAAAGATTTTACAAACTAATAAAGCTTGTGGACACGATTTAGTTAGTCATAGAATGCTAAAAGGAACTATTACATCTGTCTCAAAACCTCTAGCGATCCTCTTCAATAGATCTGTCAATGAATGTCAGTTTCCGATGGCGTGGAAATTGGCAAATGTAATTCCCTTATTTAAAAAAGGGTGTCCGCAGACGCCTTCAAATTATCGACCTATATCGTTATTAAGCTGTCTAGGTAAGGTAATGGAGAGAATAATGTTTAAACATATATATAATCACTTGCACTCACAGAATTTGATTTACAATAGACAATCTGCTTTTATACCAGGACATTCTACGGTATACCAACTTATAGACATTCACCATCAAATATGTCAGGCATTGATGAAAGGCAATCTACATGTATAGTATTTTGTGATATTTCTAAGGCTTTCGATAGAGTATGGCATAGGGGATTACTATTTAAGTTACGGCAAAATGGATTAAATGGTTGTATCTTACACTGGATCGAAAACTACTTGTCGGATAGGAAACAGTCTGTATCAATACGGTCTACAACCTCAGATACCAAGTTAATAACTGCTGGCGTACCGCAAGGCTCGGTGCTCGGTCCTTTACTATTTCTAATATATGTCAACGATATAATGACCATCTACTAAGTATTGTTCGATTATTTGCTGATGACAGTTCTCTATCATTTTCCACAACAAATACTGATGACCTAGAAGGCATAATAAATTATGACCTGCTAACTATTGCTGACTGGGCTAAACAATGGTTGGTCAGTTTCAATCCTAACAAGACTGAAGCGATGCTTTTAACCCTAAGACTACTCGATCGACCTGTAAACCTAATCTTTCAAAACACGCCTATAACCTTTGTCGACGACCATAAACATCTCGGTGTAAACGCTGAGCAATAACGGGAAATGGCATACATATACAAAATATAATTAATTCGACTGCGAGAGTGTTGGGAATAATGCGAAAACCTAAAATTTAAGATAAGCAGACAGTCTTTAAACCAAATATATATATCTTATATGAGACCTATACTCGAATATGCTTCGTCGGTCTGGGATGGATGTACAGAATATGAAAAAGATTCATGGAAAAAATTCAGAATGAAGCTGCGAGAATAGTAACCGGTTTAACACGGTCAGTGTCACTTGATAATTTAAGGAAAGAAGTTGGATGGCAACTTTTATCTGTTCGACGTAGTATTCAAAAGCTTTCGATCATGTACAAAGCAACCAACAATCAAGTACCTAGTTATATCTCCAACCTGATTCCTCCCACTGTTAATAACGTATCTCGTTACAACCTTAGAAACCAATTTGATATAAATGTCCCGACTACTCGACTGGAAGTATACAAACAATCATTTATACCATCTGTGGTACAACTCTGGAATGAAACTGATCCTTCAATGAGAAATGTAGATAGTCTTAGGCACCTTAAAACAGCATGCGCCAAACAATTATACACTCAATATGAAATACCACCATATTACTTAGTGGGAGACAGGTTTTCGTCAGTTATGCATGCAAGACTTCGTAATAAATGTAGCAGTCTCAATTCCGATCTTTGCAATAACCATATCAGAGAAACTCCCTACTGTGAGTGTAGCGAAATTGTAGAGACGCTGAACATTACTTCTTTGAATGCAACAAATATCATGCACAGCGTCTCATTCTACGCCAGTCACTGCAACGATTTCATAACCTGAACGCGCACATGCTTTTGAACGGCATACCTGAACAAAACAATGAAAACAATATTATTATCTTCAATTCTGTACAAAATTATATTAAAAACTACAAAACGATTTGAGTAACTTCGTTGATAGATGTATGTAACGTAATCCATATCGGATGTATTCCATTCGATTTGCCAATATCATCCACAACCACCGGTTATTAATGATCACTGAAATTTATTGCAACTAGCACTAATACAATGATGGATTTGCTCATGTATATATGTACTTGGCGACAAAAACAACTTTTATTCTTTCTCCAAATCTCATATCTCACTATCCACCTCTTCTCTACCTTTCTGTCCGTTTTCATTCCATACATTATGTGAACATATATTTATCGCTTGATAATTGGTTTGTATCCGTGTTTATATGCCTGTATACATGTATTCGTGTATCGCCATTGCTGTTGAATTATTGTACTTTGTAACAATTAGGTGAGGGCTGTAACTAATGTTGAGAGAACTTGTAGCCCGAGCCTATTGTATTTATATGCAATAAACTATGTTTAAACTGATAGAAAAAGTTGTTGTTATAAACTGTGCAAAAGAAAAACAACTTTTGAGTGTTTTGATTGGTCGTGTTGAAATGGCACCCAGCGGATTCTGATTCAGGACAGATTGAATTAGCATAATCCATCAAACACGTTAGTAGTACCTCAACGCTAGGTTAACTTATTCTTAGAGGTCCACCGTGCTGACTATATAGCCTACATACAGCAAAACACGTACAGTGGAAACTCTGTAAACTGAACACCAAGGAAATACATGTTATCTTATTTTGATGAGCTTCTTTGTCATTAATTATCTGGTGGTAATGTCTGTTCGCACAGCACACACTCGCATATTGATCGCAAAAGCACACAACAATGGCTCCGACGAACATTAGGCCATTAACCACATTAAATCTAAAAAATATTTAAAAGTAAGTACTTTTTCATCAATAACAAAAAAGTCACCCTCCCACAAAAAAAATATTTGATGAAATTCCATCAAATATTGATTTTATTGCGAAAAAACGATTTTCCTATGGGAATTTAACATGGGGAGTCAATTTCCAAAATTTTGGAAATTGACTCCGAAACCTGGCGAGATAGCTTGAAAATGATGTAACTAAGAAAATAAAAGTTAGATTTTGAAAATTGGTCCACAAATAAAAAAAATATTTAAAAAAAATCTATTTTTAGCCCCCATGTTAAATTCCCATAGGAAAATTGTTTTTTCGCAATAAAATCAAAACTTGAAGGAATTTCATCAAATAATCTTTTTTTGGGGAGGGTGAATTTTTTGTTATTGATGAAAAAGTACTTACTTTTAAATATTTTTTAGATTTAATGTGTTTAATGGCCAAATGTTCGTCGGCAGCAAAACGTGGAACAGACAGTATGTTTCACTGCACATGTAACGGTACTGGGAACATGCTTTCCTGGAGAGGTCAACACAATGAGGAGTCGTAGCTAGTTATTTCCCTTTGGAAAACTGTACAGATCCGGTCCCATGTTGGGGTGTTGTGTTTACTTGATATTGAATAGTACTAAAATTGAGATTGCGAAATGAGTAGATCCATATCAGACAGCACAACTTTCTAAACTGTGTGGAATAACATTAATAATACGTGTGAACATATGCACATGACAACTAGTACAGCCCCGGATCAGATTGCGCAGGTATTCATGATGATATGTATCAACACTAGGCGTGAACACTATAGTGGCTCCGTTTCGCAACAATCTATGCTACAGTCGCCCTTTCCACAAGAAACCGTACCATAACATATTCAATTTGGACCGGATTTCTATTACATGTATAACTACGATCCCACATCCAACTGTGTTTTTCCGGAAGAAGTATAACCATGGTAACTGAACTGAGATGTGACGAACACTTGCCTATCGTGTACACAACGTTTTGAAGGCGTTTTCGCTTTTATAATGAGAAAAACATTGATTCATTATTATAGAAGTTTTCGGTGGTTTACAGGTGTCTCAAAACATTTCTAATTAAAAACAAGGAAAACAATGTTAACCTTTAGACCGCTTCACACAACAATTGTCGTCTGCTGTTGCTTTTATATCTTGCCTTATTTCTCAATAAAAAACATTGACAGCACTTCAGAATCGTTTCCAATGGAAATGATTCTGAAGTGCTGTCAATGTATGTTGTAAATTATTCTAAAGTGATGTCAAAGCATGTTGTTAATATTATTCCAAAGTGCTGTCAAAACATGTTGTAAATTATTCTAAAGTGCTGTCAAAGCATGTTGTAAATTATTCCAAAGTGATGTCAAAGCATGTTGTAAATTATTCCAAAGTGCTGTCAAAGCATGTTGTAAACTATTCTAATGTGCTGTCAAATCATATTGTAAATTATTATAATGTGCTGTCAAAGCATGTTGTAAATTATTCTAAAGTACTGTCATGGCATATTTTTTATGATAAAAATTGAAAATAGAAAATAAACAGCAGACGACAAAAAATTAAGATTATTATCATAGCGGTGTAAGGGTTAAACGAAAGTATCATTTCCACATGCATACCGTTTTCCATTCATTTTTGCTGTTTTCGTTTGTGAATCTCCAATAAATCTCCGCTGTACATGTACAGGTATATCTACCTCAGTGAAATATATTGACCGCCAGTTTACGTCATTTTACCGAACATCCTCTGTGAGTATTGGTTGCCCTCTATTTTGGAATCCACATACCCCACCCACCATAATATGGGGAGCAACATTGTACATTATAGGATGACGTTACGTGGTTATTGTTATTATTATTATTACTGCTATTATGGTTCCGCTTGCATACATGTACATGTAATATATAATTGATTCATTATTGTGCATAGTGTATCGTAAGCACTCAACGGCAATATTAACTTATATTTGTTAATTCATTCATTCATCCATTCATTCATGTATTCATCTATCCATCTGTTCATTCATTCATTCACTCATTCAGATTCATTCATTCATTCATCCATCCATCCATCCATCCATCCATCCATCCATTCATTCATTCATGCATTAATTAATTAATTAATTAATTAATGCATTCATTCATTCATTGAGGCATTCATTCATTTATGATTACTATTATTAATTAATAATATTATTATTCATTAATATTATTCTTATTATATTATTATTATTATTATTATTATTACAAAATATGTGCTTCCCAGGCACGACTCTGACACAGGAGATTGTCTACCTGATCCAGACGCTGGATTTTGAGACGGCGCGACACGTGCTGCTGCAGGAACGGTCCCCATATATAGACGTCGTAGACCCCGACCCCCGCAAGCACCTTGGGTACCATGTACATCTCCGCCTGCGCTAATATTGCCAATATATATATAAATTAACATTTCCAAATACAGTAGACACTGTCATCTCGGATGATAATGTCTGTTAGTAATCGCATGGCACACAACTATAGCTCAGAATTATCAAATGCCTGATTTACAGCGAAACCTCTCTAATCCGGACACCCTGGGGACGTCCCAGGGTGTCCGGTTTAGAGAGGTTTCACTGTACTTAAATATTTTGTAGCTTGATTGGCTAATCTTACAAATATTTGTAGTTTTTTTATTAAAAAACACTTGAATATTGTGCTTGAAATCAAGCAACTTGATTGGCTGAGCATGAGCTGTGCTACAGCTCAGCCAATGAAACTGCTTGCTTGGGAGTTGAGATTGCCAAGAGATGTTCAGAAATGTCGCCATCTTGGCAAGATTAACGCAGGCGGTAGTAGTATTGTGTGAACTTTGTTGGAAAACTGGAAATATAAAAATGTGTGAACAGTCGCAAATAATTTCAGTTATATGTACTCACGGCTCGTCCGCATGTACGCACAGGCATTCGGCGTGTTTCGGCTTTCATCGGTATAACTATATATATATGAACAAGGCTTCTAACTTTGGTCGGACTCGACCTCGTATCATAACCACATGTCAAACATGTTCTATGCATTTTATGAATTTCTGCAGGATATCGATAATTCTCAAATGATCACATGAACTTGCCACAACAATATTGACGTTAGAGCCTTAAACACATTATTTCATTTGTTATGATACGATGTTGTGTCCGACCTAGGAAAAGGAGGTGTAATACGATATTATTTGCATAAATATGTTCTAACTATGTTATTTTAGCAAGATAACAATAATTCTCAAATGAACATGAGTGTTCACTTTCCGCCAAAATATTCACATTAGCGTTAATAAAATCGCGGAATGTGTATTGATACGAGGTCGCGTCCGACCAAAGTTAAAAGCCGTGTTCATATATATAGAGTTATACCTATGACCACGATGACAGCCGAAACATGTCGAATGCCTGTGGTGTTGTCGATCCTATGGAAGTAATGTATTACTTCGTCCTCGGTCGATATCTCTTTTATAGGGTCAATGAAAACCACATATTTACTTCACAAAAAGCCAATAACTGTATAATACACTGTACCAAGGTGTATGACCACGTGATTACAACAACAACAACCAGTACTGAAGCTTCCAGAATCCTCTGATTCAAAGTACGTATTATTTTATTATAGGAATTTTTTCGAAAATTGTAATTTGTTAAGGCCTCGTCCAGTATTCCCGCGACTTTTCCAAGTTTATATCCCCGATAAATTCCACAAAAAGGCCATTCATTCCTTATAATTCCAGCATTTGAAATAAATTCATCAAGAAAATGTGTTTATTTTCCGTTTTCTTAAGAATTATTTTTAACTGCGCCTCACGGTTACGGAAAGTAGTTCGGCGTGGGAGTTTACTGGGATATAAATTTTGGACAGAGACTTGCTACGGGCCAATCAAATGTTAGGGAATTGTATAAATATTTTTGTGCTGGAATTATTATGTCCATATTATGCAACGGATTTTGATGACATATGGCGCATCACACGCGTCTTGTTAACTTGAGCTGCATTTAGTGGTCTCTGTACTTTGGCCCAAACTTCTGTCAAAATCTGTTGCATATTAAGGAAAATATCAAATAATACTGATGTTGGAGTGTACGAGCTTTCAACACTTTCAGCCATTGTTGTTGTTGTTGTAACCAACGTGATCATGCATCTTGTATATTGTATACAGTTGAATCTCTCTCAATCGATCATCCCGGGAAATAACAGAGTGACCGGCTCAGACAGATTGCATTATCTCGCTATAGATCGCATGCTTTGCATGTAAATGGTCGTTCAAAATATATGTCTCCACTTTTAATAGACATAATGAGTAGACTAAGTAAGATAATCATTCAAACTAAAGTTTCATCAGGATCTCTGCACTTTTTGAAAATAATGTTCATACCTAAAAGTTTCATAAATGGACTAGTGCTTAAGGTAACCGGGTTAAACGTGTAATGTGAATCGCCCTCAAAGTTTACTCCATTACATACATGTTTCCTGAACCGTTTAGGGGTGTAAAACAAGTACGGGAGCTCGCGTCGCCTAGAGTGATAAAGTCCCACCTCCACCACTTCCTGTTGCCAGGGGAACTCAGGCTCGGCAGCGGAAAGGTAGGAGAAACTCGGAATTAAAAAAAAAGTATAAACTTTATTTATTTTACAACGATTACAAACAAGCGCGATAGCACTTATACAACTGCTTTCGTTGGCACATATTCAGGCGTATGGGCGGTCTCAGTGTGGGAGGAAACCGGAGTACCCGGAGGAAACCCACTTGTCCGGTCTGGTGACCACAATACCATCTCAGAATACATGTACTACTGTAACGTTCTTGTTAACACCAGAATTACTTTCAAAAAGTGTAGATCCTCATGAGACGGCTCGTTACGAGCCGGCTCATCTGGATCTGCACTGGTTGCATAACCGCTATAGCGGGCTTTCGGTTCAAAGGGTTAAATATGCCGACGTACATGTTTATCACATGAAACCATTTGTATTCTATGGTGGCTGATTAGGGACATTTCGCCTCGTCGCTCCGTCGCTCCGTCGCCACGAAGTTTATCGCTCCTTCGCGGCGAACGGAGCGATAATTATCGCTCCTTCGCGGCGAAGGAGCGATAATTATCGCTCCTTCGCGGCGAAGGAGCGACGAAACGAAGTTTAGTGTCCTTAAACTTCGCTTCGTCGCTTCGTCGCCCCGTCGCCCCGTCGCCCCGTCGCCCCGTCCGCTCCGTCGCTTCGTCGCTCCGTCGCTTCGTCGCCACGACGGAGCGATAATTATCGCTTCTTCGCGGCGACGGAGCGATAAACTTCGTGTCGACGGAGCGACGGAGCGAAGTTTAAGGACACTAAACTTCGCCTCGTCGCTCCGTCGCTCCGTCGCCACGAAGTTTATCGCTCCGTCGCCGCGAAGAAGCGATAATTATCGCTCCGTCGCTTCGTCGCCACGAAGTTTATCGCTCCTTCGCGGCGAAGGAGCGACGAGGCGAAGTTTAGTGTCCTGAAACTTCGCTCCGATCGCTTCGTCGCCCCGTCGCTCCGTCGCTCCGTAGTTTCGTCGCTCCGTCGCTCCGTCCGCTCCGTCGCTCCGTCGCCACGACGAAGCGACGGAGCGAAGTTTAAGGACACTAAACGTCGCTCCGTCGCTTCGTCGCTTCGTCGCCCCGTCGCTTCGTCGCTTCGTCGCTTCGTCGCTTCGTCGCTTCGTCGCTTCGTCGCTCCGTCGCTCCGTCGCTCCGTCACTTCGTCGCTCCGTCGCTTCGTCGCTTCGTCGCTTCGTCGCTCCGTCGCTCCGTCGCTTCGTCGCTTCGTCGCTCCGTCGCGTTCCGGTCACGCATGCGCATTGGGAACTCACGTGTATGCAGCCATTAAATGTTACATGATTAAAAGGTGGTAATCTTTATTTCTGTTTTATACGTATACCGTAAGATCATTGGAGTTGTTAGTGGCATATAATGGATTTTTACTTATAGCTGGCATTGTGTTTAATCATGTAAACATTTAATGGCTTACACGTGAGTTCTCAATGCGCATGCGTGACCGGAACGCGACGGAGCGACGGAGCGACGAAGCGACGAAGCGACGAAGCGACGAAGCGATGAAGCGACGGAGCGACGAAGCGACGGGGCGACGGGGCGACGAAGCGACGGGGCGACGGGGCGACGAAGCGAAGTTTAGTGTCCTTAAACTTCGCTCCGTCGCTTCGTCGTGGCGACGGAGCGACGGAGCGACGGAGCGACGAAGCGACGGAGCGACGGAGCGACGGGGGCGACGAAGCGACGGAGCGAAAGTTTAAGGACACTAAACTTCGCCTCGAGGAGCGATAAACTTCGTGGCGACGAAGCGACGGTGCGATAATTATCGCTTCTTCGCGGCGACGGAGCGATAAACTTCGTGGCGACGGAGCGACGGAACGACGAGGGCGAAGTTTAGTGTCCTTAAATTAAACTTCGCTCCGTCGCTCCGTCGCCACGAAGTTTATCCGCTCGCTCGTGCCGCGAAGAAGCGATAATTATCGCTCCGTCGTGGCGACGAAGCGACGAAGCGACGGCGCGACGAAGCGACGGTAGACGGGCGACGACGACGCGACGAAGCGAAGTTTAAGGACACTAAACTTCGTCTCGTCGCTCCTTCGCGCGAAGGAGCGATAATTATCGCTCCGTCGCCGCGAAGGAGCGATAAACTTCGTGGCGACGGAGCGACGGAGCGACGAGGCGAAATGTCCCTAATCAGCCACCATAGTATTCCGTGCTTTAACCCATTTCATAAATGTGATATGACATACGTGCAATAACACCTGGAGCGAATTTGATTGGCTGGCCGCATCACCCTACTTATGTATTCATATTTTGCCGCAACATTGTGTCAAATGAAAAAAATGGAGACGTTCTAAATGACGTCCATAATGGCGCGACAAAGCAATGCTGTTTTGACGTTGACGTTATCATGTTTGGAACGTCATTAGAAGCGCCAGTGCCTCGTTAAAATTACTGAAATTGTTTTAATGTGCTCCGTTTGGTAATATGAAGTGTTTACAAAGTACAGGCACCTATTATATGTAGAGCTCCAGTTGAACAACTTGGGGTGAAATTTTGTTATTTGTTCATCAAAAATGGCAAGTTGGGAGTCCTGAATGAGACGATTCTGAAGCACTCCCAACTTGCCTTTATTTTTGATTAAGAAATAAGAAATTTACCTCCAAATTACACACCATTTACTGGAGCTCTAATATGCATTTTTATTTTTATAATTTTCTTGCAAGGATTAAAACTATTTTTCTCTGTGGAGATTTATATCTAGATGCGAAAATAGTCAATGACGTCTGTTCACTGAAATCGTATTGGATATCTCCACATTGACTGCTCTTTGGAGGATGAAGTCATGTGATAAACAGAATCTCAAACGAGTTCCCAGTTGATCTGAGATTGATTAAACTCGTCCGCAAGTGTATGCACCTCGCCAGAGGCTCGGTGCATAAACTGTGCGCGACTCGTTTCATAAATCTCGTATCAAATGGGAACTAGTTTGAGATCCTCTATTTATTAGATCGTGTATGTGGTACGCAATCCGAACGCCTGTGCGCTGTCGTTCTACAAACTGTTCCGATGGTATGAATCATGTCAAGCCGAGTCACTACGGGACTACATGGAACTGTTCCTCAACGATAAAGGTACGTCACGTGACCAAACACCGTAATCACTGCAACCTGCTACCGAGTACACATGGTGGATCCAGGACCTAGGCTTAGATGTGGTGGTGTGGGATCTCATTTGAGATACGCCATGCGATTTTGTTCATTGGGACATCTGCGTAATTTGATTAAATACGTTTACAAAATTTACAATATTTTTTTTTTCAAATAAATTCAAAGGTTGACACAATTTTCAGAGTATATGCAGAATTTAATTCCGCACGTACTACATGTATGTACATTCTGTCACCTTTTGATGCCAGTTACGGACAATATTGTTAATTTTGTAAACGTATTTAATGAAATTACGCAATTGTCCGAAGGTGCAAACTCATATGGCGTGTCTCATTTAAGCAATAAAACCATATGATGTTAAGGATTCCTAACACATTTTAAACAGACCAAATGTTTTTCGTACTACAGTAAACGCAACAGCCCATGGTTGTATTAATCCATTTTATTAATTCACAAATTCAGCTTGCTCCCGGGTAAAAGCTTACATATCAGAAATAATGCATTTTGTGCGTAGTTGACCCATATGCAGAATACTCATACATGTTTATGGGTATAAAAAACATCTATATATTTAACACTGTAATTGTTCCTATTTCTCATTAAAAGTATGCTGTTACCACGACTAGACGGTCAACTGAGAAGTAACAACAATCATATGTTTCCACGTAATATATAGAGGATATTCATATTTTTGCAACGAATATGACATATGTTCATCAAGTGGTGTGAAATGTCCATATTTCACGAGTGCCGTTGTTAGCACTTGTGAAATATGGACATTTCACACCACTCGATGAACATATATGTCATATTCGTTGCAAAAAATATGAATATTCTATTTATTATATAACGCTCCATGGACATTAGCTGTTTTTTAGACTGTATACGGTAATGAATGTGTATTTACAGCCTATTTGTAGTCCGGCACTGCAGATGCGCGTTATGAATATAGATAACGGAAGTAGTCGTATTTTAACCGGAAGTTGTTTATTTCATCGATGAGAACATATGACTTTTATTTACATCGTATAACTATGTATTTCATGGGTAGGTATATAATAAAAGCAAATGGGTTATTATCTGAACTCGGTAAATGTTGGAGGGGGCATGCGCCTGACACGCATGCGCCTTGATCAGCGCCTGGCACAGTCGGGATTTGTTCCTGGGTCCACAGACCAACGATTGCCTATCGTTTACACATCGTTGTGACACCGTTTTCGTTTTTATAATTAGAAAACGATGTTTTCGTTGGTTTAACATTTAAACCAACAAAAACAGCATTTACTAATTAAAAACAAAGAAAAAGATGTCAAATCGATGCGTTGAAAGAAACGTTGATATAAATATTTCAAAACCGGGTATTTAAACGAAAATATAACAACTAAACAATAATCGTGTCTATGCACATTAAACGTTGTACAACACGTTTTCGCTTCGTTGTCCATCCGTTTGGGAACGTACAACACATTTTCGCTGTACATTATGTGCCACTAGAAAACGGGGTTTGAGGTTTTAGCACGCCCTGGCACGCTTGAGTAAGGCGTCAGGCTTAGAGAAACTATAACTTAAGGTACGTACATGCAGATGCAAATTTGTGGCTGTGACTGGGGGACATGGGGCTTATGGGATTTGCTACTAGTGTAGCTACAAATCAAATAGCACACTTCAGGGGGCCGTTTCACTAAACTTCGTACGACTAAAATGTTCGTAAGTGCGAATTTAGGATTCTCTGGGAATTTCAATTGATGGATTTAAATTTATTGAGCATAGGCTGCATATGCAGCCTATGCTCAATAAATGTAAATCCAATAATTGTTTACAAGAAAACAGTGTTAATGTGGAATTTACAGACTATCATAAGTTTGCACTTACGAACACTTTAGTCTTAGGAAGTTTAGTGAAACGGACCCCTGTAGCCAAATAACAATCTGTGTTGCTTTTTAGAAGCATGATGGCTGTTTCATTGATGAAATGCGAGCAGTACACTTCTTGCATATCAAATCGTTTTCGTTTTTATAATACCAAAACGATGTTTTCGTTGGTTTAAACATCGTTTTCTAATTAACAACAATGAAAACAATGCGTGGAAAAAAACGACAGGCATTTCATTTAAATTGTTCAAAGCCGGATATTCAAACGAAAATATCGTCGGTTGTATTCGTTTGTGAACCTTCAACTTTGTTTCAGCATTCGTATGCCCCTGGTGGCTACACGTGCTACAATACTGGGAACATCGCCATGACGACAACGTGCTGTTTCTTAGATACGAACAACTTGTACAGGTAACACCCGATTATTCCAGTCAAATTGCATGACAACCCAGGACAAATGCAAGGTGCATGATCACGTGGTTACAACAACAAAAACGTCGCCCACTCCAAAGTAAGTATTATTTGATATTTTCCTTAATATGCAACGTATTTTGATGAAATATTGCGCAGCAAACGCGTCTTAATGAGCTGCATTTGGTGGCCCAGGGAGTCTGGCACAGACTTATCTCGTTTTTGCAAAGAATCGATTTCCGTGTTGGGTAAATTTAATATGACACCAGTAATGTATATGGGCTACACTGTGCCTGCAGCTGACTGACTCATAGTGACACTGACTCTTGTCTGATGAATATTAGGCCACACCCAGTTGAGTGTATATACTGTAACATGTCATTTTTGTTTGTTAGAATAGATTATGTAACCGTATGAGTATCTGTATGAATAAGTTTAACGTCCCAAGAACGTGATAACAATCACGACAACACATTATTACAACACATGTAGCCGATTTCACCAAAAAATTGCTAAGCATACTTGTCTAGTTAAGTAAACTTTGAGGGAGTAATTATGTGTTTTTTCCGAAATGCATTATTTCATATAGAACTAACGAATGCATATATTTGATGATTCAAAGTATGCAGAATTATTATATTGAATGTATTTACATTATCACAGCCAAAATGGCTGTGATAATGTAATAAATTCAGTATAATAATTTGGTCAGAATTTATTTTATTTCATTAAATAAAAAAATAAGAAAGTTATCCCTTAAATTGTAAATTTCTCCCTCAAAGTTTACTTAGCAATTTTGGTGAAATCGGCTACAGTTATGTGTTACTGTATGACAGAAAATAAACCAGTAAAGGCGTAAAATACGTAAAGTACTTAATAAGGAAGATATGTACATGTACACCGTAGTGTTTGCACTTTTAGAAAAGTGCAACTTAGTTCATGAAAGTTAATGCTATCTACATGCTTTAATTCTTTCTTTCTCAAATAACGTAAATCATTTAATTTATATATATACTTCACACATACATGTACCATACACAAGTAATTATTGTGGCGGTTGGTGGGGTGGGGGCGGGAAGTGATGCAATCTGGGGGCTTGCTTTGTTATACTACTAATTTGGCATGTTACATTTTCCTGGGCACAGTACGGTATAAGATTAGTTGCTAAGGGCAATGATGAATGCTTACTCACAAAATTGTTCCGTCAACACAGTGCGTATTTGCCGTGAAACCCGGTGCTGTGAAACATTTTTGATATCCTGTCAATACGATTTGGAGATGCGGCTGGGGTTATTTCTTTGTATTTTAAAGCTATTTGTAATGTTGATGGGATAAATAGAATTGTATGTTAGTACTGTGAATGGGAAAAATATCTGGCGCGGCACAGAAATTGGATGTGCTCGGCAGAGCCTCACCCATCCCGTTTCCTAAGCCTTGCCAGATATTTTTTCCATTCACGGCACTAACCTACTAATATATATATATTATATCATGTGTCTCTATGAGCTGTTAGTTTGTGTTCGTCGGCACTTTGGATCTTCTTAGGGCAAAACCCATAAGCCACATTTTGCCAGGCACAGCCACAGACGAGACAATCCATGTGATTTTGGTATCTAAGAAGATATGCGATATCTCCTGATTATTCTACAAAATTGTAATCTAGTTTATTATTAGTTACGACATTGTCCGGATATTATGTTGAAAAATGACGAAATGTTCATAGCAAATGCGGAAAATAACGGAAAGAAACGACAGGCTTTTAATTATTTGAAATCAGGGTATTTTATCGTTTTCACGTACAAAAAAAAACGATTATCATTTCCGTGCATGTTGCTGTACAAAACGAATTGTTTTCACTTCATTTTACATTCGTTGTCGTTGCGTTCGTTTGAGAATGTTCAATACAATTTCGCTGTACGCACAGTGTTTATCTTTAAAAACATTTCTGCAAAAACCAGGAACCCACTTTTCCGACGACGTCGGAAAAGTGTGGGTTTCCCGTTTTTTGCAGAATTGTTCAACATATCTTTATTTGCGGAAAGCTTGCTATCTTTAAAAGGACAAGACAAATCACATACGGAAAATCGCCCGACTTCATTGGTAAAACGCTACCAGAGGAGGATATTAACAAGATAGACGAACACACAGACATCGCGAGCATGCGGGGGAATGCTGCCCTCAACTGCACCTGGCATGAGGCGATGTATAGAACTAACAAGAAATACGGTGGATTTATAAACAATGGTTTGTTACTTTTGTATTTAACTGAATTTATCGCATGGCTTTCACAATTCAATACCACATTGTTTTAAAATCGTAATGTAAGAGTGAAATACATATGCAAATTAAACCGCAGCACATGTTCAGCTTCAGTGTATGATGTTGTGCTTATGTAATGAATATAATCCAACATGTGTGGCATAGCCTCGTTTACCATAAACACAGTAAATGCGTTAAATACATACATGTACAGTGGAACCTCTCTAAACCGGACAACAAGAAATATATGTGATCTTAATGTTGATGGGTTTCTTGGTCATTTATCTCAGTGATGATGCATGTTCGCGATCGCATATCACACAACTATGGCGCGGAATAATCAGAGTGTCCGGTTTAGCGAGGTTCCACTGTACATGTATCTGTATCCAGTAGCCGATTTCACCAAAATTGCTAAGCATACTTATCTAGCAAAGTGTACTTTGAGGGAGTAATCCTTTAATTTTCCCCGAAATGCATTATTTCATATATAACTAACGACTGCATATATTTGATGATTACAAGTATGCAGAATAATTTCTCCCTCAAAGTGTACTTAGCAAGAAAGGTGTGCTTAGCAATGTTGATGAACTCGGCTACAGGTTCTATCGAGGGTTGGAGAACGGAGGTACCGCAAGATATACAGGAGCGAATGGGGGAGATGTTACGTCGGAGGCTCGGTCACACCGATCTCGTATTCTGAACACGGCAACGAATCTTATGTATATGGACAGATAGCAACAATATATATCTATATATATTCGGGACCCGAAATTGAAACATATATCTGTTGGTTGCGATCTTTATTGAAGGGGTCGAGATGGACAGTACTCAACCCACAGTGGTCCCTGTGGTAAAACTAGAGACAAAACCGTTAAGGCCAAATCCACTCTAGAAAGCACGGGTCCCACAAATCTGTACATGTACAAAAATACGTGACAACAACCAGTCCTGCTTGCTGCACGTGCTACACTTTCATGCGGTATTGAAGACAACAGTGTTCCGCTATGCTTGAGCGCACCGCGGAAAACTATTAGTCTTAACTATACTCCAGTTCACCCGAAATGTAACACAAACACATAATTAGATCTGCTGGTTGCGATCGTTACGCCAAGGGTATCAAATCACGAGCAATGAGAAAAGTCCTTGTAGATAAGGTTTGTGTGTCAGAAATTTCATTCCATAATTACACACTCCGCAAATATCAAAAATTAACTTTAAATTAGAATACGACAAAACTTATAATTACGCAATAAATAAATTGTGAATATACACTCAATTACATTTTGAAAATCTAAGGCCTCAATAGCCTTAGGCATGTTGCTCATGTTAGCCATGACGTACACACATACCTTACTTACATCAAATCTCAATCTGCCGCGTCTCTTTAGACAACGATCATTTACCACGGCATGTGCTGACATTGATACAACTCAAATGTGTGAAACCCGCCCTTACCATCAGGATGCACAGACGTTAATTTTTCAACTTACTTCCCTTGTCCTAGTGTAACATATCGTTATGTTTCTTACCAGCAATTATCAGACTAATCAACGTGATCTATGTACAGGCCGAAATAAGAATTTGGTCGTTACACCTACCACAAACACGTACTTGTTTTAAGCTTGAAATGAGTGACCTTTAACAATCATGACATTGCCAAACCTGTACATGTATCTGTCCGTTATTCACTTCTTAATTCTTATTTTAATAAAATGACTCTCAAACGTACATACATCACCGAGTTTAATTTTGAATCCGAATTCCATATGTTTGGGTACAATTTTGGGAGTATTTATCAGTCACGGTCCTTCGTTGGGCACCAATTGTCAAGGGGGAGAAAAATGTCCACCGGCCCGGGACTCGAAACCCGGGACCTGGGGTTTACAGTACCTTCACTCTAACCGACTGAGCTAACCAGGCATAGATACACTCTCGCCAAATTTTTTAATCGTCTCTGAATTCCATATTTGTGGAACATTTTGGAGAATCTTAATCAGTCACGACTCCACATTGGGAGTAGTTGCGGCAAGTAACTGCAGATTACTCACTTATCGTCCGTACCCAGAGTTACGGTGCTCCATAGGTTTCTCCTGCAGAGTACCGAATCGGATTTCATTTGCGCTTTAGCTGTTAATTGTGAAATATTTTTCTGTACTTATTCCACAGAAATGAATGTTATAATACTGACATTTCTTTCAATTGAAAAATACAGAAAATATGTCACAATTAACAGCTGCAATGCGAATCAGATGTGATTTGGTACTTTGCAGGGGAAACCTACCTAAAGCACCGTAACTCTTGGTACGGACAATACGGGAGTATTCTGCAGTTACTTCCCGCAATTACATTGGGCGCTAAATGTCACAGGGGGGTGAGAAATAAAGATGCGCACCATCCCGGAATCGAACCGGGGACCTCTGGTTTTACCACACCATAGCTCTACCTACTGAGCAAACCGGGCACAGATGCACACTTCTTCACCATAGTTATCACTTTATTCAATCAAACATTCACAAGCCAGAAGTTATGCTAAAATTATTAAAGTTGACGTGACATATTATGCTCTTGGCGACATTAGCGGACACACATTTGTCCATCAATTTGATGAAATAAACAACGGAATTCTGACAGATAACTCTACGACGGTGCATCGAAAACATAATTATTCTGGTACAGTGAAACATATCTACAACAGCCACCCATGGGAACAAAATTGGCTGTTATAGAGAGGTGGCTGTTGTAGGGAGGTTAATGCTGTAATTAAATTTTATCGTCTGATATTTATTTATTTTCTTCAATAATTCTCAATAAAACATGGAAATGATTCTAAAGTGCTGTCAAAACATGTTTTTATTGAGAAAGAATGCAAAATCAACATCAGACGACAATTTTCATGCTCCGCAGTCTAAAAGTTAGATATAGAGGAAATCATTCATTTGGGATATAAAATAGCGGCTGTTACAGAGAGGGTGTTGTTGCAGAGGTGGCCGTTCGGGGAGGTTCATCTATGCTTGGAATCAAAATGGTGGAGAGTAAGATCAATATGTGAGGCTCTGACAGAACCTTTAACACTTTTGATCACAATAGCAGCTACAGGAATTGTTGGACACATTTATTTAGAGAAACAAGAGATTACAACCCGCATTGGATAATATACTAAGTGACATTTTGTTCATACACTAACATACAGGATTAAATTTGCGACACTGTTCGATTCTGGATTTGGCGGACAGGTGACGGAAATCGGAGGCTGGATAAGAACCGACAGACGTGATTCTGAATGTGCGTGCTTGGTCTGTGCTTATCCTTCCAGACCATATCATGCATGTTTAAATTTCACGTCGTGTCAAAGCAGCACTATTGAACATAACGAATAACTTTAATTTTCTACAAGTGGTGTGGTGAGAATGAAAGTTCATTCAGCGTCTGATGAATTAAAGTAAGTTACTTGTATTATGCCTGGGCATGCCAATATTGTTTTAGTAGAGCCCACTTGCGGATAAGTCGACAGTGATCACAATGACGTCCAGTAGCCTATTTCACCAACATTGCAAAGTATACATTTCTAACAAAGTATACTTTGAGGGAGTAATCATTTATTTTTCCTGAACTGCATTATTTCGTATAGAACTATCGACTGCATATATTTGATGATTAAAGGCATGCAGAATTATTATACTGAATTTATTACATTATCACAGCCAAAATGGCTGTGATAATGTAATAAATTCAGTATAATAACAATTAATAAATTTATCCTAAAATTGGAAATTTCTCCCTCAAAGTATGTCCGTCCATATTATTTTTAAATATTTCGAAAAGTATAGAGTCCAGCCCTTCAAAGCTCGTCATGTGGGCCGTCGCTAACTCGTTAACAAGAATTTCAACTTTTGCCTCACTAATTGTTATGCCCACCACTATAGTGGGTGGGGCATTTAATGTTACCCTTGTCCGTTCTTCCGTCCGTTCGTCACCAACCTTGTAACTCGTAAAACTTTTAAACCGTATAAGCTATAGACCTGAAACTTGGTATTTATGTTTGATTTGACCCCATGGTCATGGATTATCTCCCCCTTTTCAACTTATAATTTTCCAATTTTGGATTATAGCTCGTAAAACCTTTAAACCATAATAGCTACACACCTCAAACTTAGTATGTAGCTTCCTTATGATGAGTAGATGTGCAAAGTTTATTTTGTTTCGACCCCCGAGTCATGGATTATCTCCCCCTTTTTTACTTAGATTTGATAATTTTGCCTTGTAACTTGTAAAACTTTTAAACTGTAATAGCTACAGTCTTGAAACTTGATATGTAGCTTCCTGATGATGAGTAGATGCGCAAAGTTTATTTTGATTTGTTATTCAAACCCCGTGTCATGGATTATCTCCCCCTTTTGGACTTCGAATTTTGCCTCGTTTACCATCAAAGCGATAATTTGGGTATCCGTGTTCTATGAACACATTTTCTAGTTTAGTTATCTCCCTTTGTTTTTTTCGCACTCTGATTTTTCCGGAGCATAACTCGAACACCCGTTGCAATAGTTGTATGAAACTTAAGGCATGCATTGGTCTCACGGGACAGTGCGGAGCTAGCGTTAAAAAGGGGTTGGACAATTTTTTTCGCATCGCGCGTTATAGTCTGCACATTGACGTCCATCCGTATTTTTTTTGTCGAGCCGCTGTTGCTGAAAGCGAGACATAGTGATCACAATGACGTACGTGCGTCAGTCCGTCCGAAATCGGTGCTAAAGTTGTTAAATACCTTATATCTCTGCAGTCCTAAGTCACATTGACTTGAAACTTCAAATGATTATTAGTCATCATCCATATATTCATTCTGTGTCCCACTCATGCGGCCCCTGTACCCCAAGGTCAAATGACTTTGAAATGTGTGTTAAAGTTTTTACATACCGTATATCTCCACAACACTTACTCGGATTAGCTTCAAACTTCAAATCATTCTTTATTATTAATCCATATTTTCATTCTATAGCCCACCCATGCGACCCACATGCCCAAGATCAAGGTCAAAAATGACTTTCAAATTTTTTGCGTTAAAGCTTGTTTACATACCTTAATTCAAACTTCAAATAAATATACTCTGAGACCATCAAATGCCTCCGTGGGCTCGACATTCGAGCCGCGGCCATCTCGTTTTTATTTACCGAAGGTTAAAGTTTTTAAGAACACTATATCTCGGAAACGCTTCGCCAATTCTCTCGAATCTTCACATGTGTGTTTATCATTATCCATCCATATTTTCATTCTATGTCCAACCATGCGGCCCCTGTGCCAATGTCTAGGTCAAATTACTTTGAAATTATACCTTAAATTTTTTTTTCTGATTTACCGTACATATAGGTTCAAGTTGTTAAGTTAACATTATATCTCTGGAATTGCTTCGTCAATTCACTCGATGCTTCACATGTGTGTTTATCATCATCCATATTTTCATTCTATGCTCAACCCGTGCAACCCCTGTGCCAAATATTAAGGTCAAATTACTTTGAAATTTACCTGAAAATTATGTCGTGCCTGCTTCACTTCGTGCGTCCGGTTAAAGTATTTTGGATTTAGGTCAATTTTTTTAAAGGTACATGCTCACTCAGTAGGCACACACTGTTTTTGTATATAAATTAAATATGTGTATAATTGTGTCACTATTCCACCAGATCTACAAATTGCGAGTGCCCGCTATACAGATATAATCATTTAGTATGATTTATTTTACTGATAGTGACTCGCGGTGGTATCAAGTACATTGTATTTTCATATGCAAATGAGGCATGATATTTTTTATTATTTATTCTAATAAATAATTAAATGCGTCACCTAAACAAATAATATTTTCGACAGATAAAGTATGATCATTGCACATCAAAAACTTAATACAGAGAATACAAATCAATGTTCGTTAACATTTTAAGGAAACGCGGTTATCGCCCCTGATATCAGTGTGGAAATTTACGCCCGATATAACATTTATAATAATGCCATTCAATAATGGTGTAATGGCGAATTAATGTTTATTTTGCCAAAAAATGTCTCAGATGATGTCTCTGATATAAATAACAGTTTGTGCCTACTGAGTGGGCATGTACCTTTAAGAACACGATATCTCTGAAACCGCTTCACCAATTCACTAGAAACTTCACATACTGTGTATTTATCACCAACATTTTCATTATATGCCCAACGTGTGCGGTCCCTGTGTCCAATGTCAAATTACTTTGAAATTTCCCTTAAAGTTTGTGTTGCGCCCGCTTGCAGACAGCGCGATATAGTCGTCACATTGGCGTAGCATTCAGGATAAAGTTGTTGGTTAAAGTCTTTCGGTATACTATCAAAGCGTCGGCGGGTGCAGCATGTTTTACGTCAACTGGCTAAAGCTGTTTTGCAATAAAGCTTTTTTATTTTGTGTGTGCAGCGACATTCAGGCCATGGCCATCTAGTTATTATGGCATGCGACTTGATCAGTACAGCATCTTATCGTCGGCCACCACGCCATGCCCAGTACAGCGCCCAATCACCGCTATCGCACCATGCCCAGTATAGCACCTGATCCACCGGCTATCGCACCATGCCCAGTATATCACCTGATCACCGGCTATCGCACCATGCCCAGTATAGCACTTGATCACCGGCTATTTCACCATGCCCAGTATAGAACTTGATCAGTCGGCCATCGCACCATGACAAGTATAGCACTTGATCAGTCAACCATTGCACCATGACTAGTATGGCACTTGATCAGTCGGCCATTACACCAGGACTAAGTGTAGCACATTGATCAGTCGGCCATCACCCCAGGACTAGTTCGGCACTTGATCAGTCGGCGATCGCAACATGACTAGTAATAGCACTGCTCAGTCGGCCACCGCACCATGCCATGTATAGCACTTGATCAGTCGGCCATGCCCAGTATAGCACTTGATCAGTAGGCCAACGCACCATGACTAGTATATCACTTGATCAATCGGAGTAGTGTAATAAGGCTCATTATAAGGTCGAGGAGTGAGAGGAGCACTGCCCTGTGATCCGAGCATGTCAGAGCATGTTCTGAGGAGTTATTACACCATTGAGGTGTGTGTTAATCCAAGGGAGGCAACTACAAGTTTTCAGTGTCAATAATCACATAGTAATTATCTTTCTTAGTGTATTTTGGGCTTATACAAGGGGAAAACTCTGCAGTTGACCAATTAATGTATCAGTACTACAGTGTTTGCAGTGTATTTCACATCTGGATCCATTCAAAAGCTCAAATCTGAACTGAATATTTACATCAATAAATACAATTAACTCCGCTAGTTACAAAGTCCATGCCACAATAGATAGTTAGCCCATATCTTCCAAAAGTGATAAAATGAGGATCTCTCAGTACACAGTATATACTGTGTCCATCAACCTATGTATCGTTTTAACCTGGTGAATTGGTGGAAATCTCAGAACGAAATATTTACATAGAGAGTAAAAATATATTCAACCCTGAAATTAGAATAACCTGATCTGGTGACATGTCAATACCACACCGAAGTCACTTGGCACCTTTCTCTAAATTAGGTTTACGAATAATCGTAATACTCACATACAGGTGTATAACCAGATTCAACTGTCACATACAAAATGCCAAATACGTATGTAAGGGCTAAACCAGGTCTACAGTCGGAATTTCGGTAAGGATGAACCCCATTCGTTAAATTACCCATAGCTCGCGACCACTTGCCACCGACGACTGGTAAATGTACACCTGCTATAATTATCTAGCTTTAGACTATATTTCAACCTTTGGATCATTGCTCATACTGACGATACATAGAAACAGGAAGACTTTTTTTTATTTTATATAAAGTTTCATGCAACACAAACAGGATTATTTAAAATTCAACTATTTTAGTACATACAAATTGAACTTCTAAACTACACACCATGTATCCACATTTTGCTGATTTTCATTCAAACAATTATAAAACGAGATATGGGGCTTATTGAGATTCTGACCAGTGTGGCTCCTGGTCAGCTAGCACACTCGTTTAGCCGGATACGCGTCTGAAATTTCATTTCGGTCATCAGTAGTGGTTTGGCAATGCATTATTGCAATGTGTAGTCCCAGATCAGACTGCACGATTGTACATGCTGAATTGGGGCTATTCTTTCGCAAATTCCATAACCATAACACCCTATCCTCGTGTCGAGACACATCTATGCCCAATCTCCAGAGGTATGTGTCTGGTTTAGTGAGGTAGTATTGTCACGGTACGTAACTCACTGTGGGGAGGAAATGTGTATTCGTGCCCGGCTAGCTCAGTCGGTTAGAGCGATGGTACGGTAAACCAGAGGTCCCGGGTTTGAGCCCCGGGCCGGAGCACATTTTTCTCACCCTGTGACATTTGGCGCCCAACGAGGGACCGTGACTGATATATATACTACCCAAAATGTACCAAATATATGGAATTCAGAGACGAATTAAATATAGAATTCGGGGACGAATTCCAATTTGGCGGGGAAGTATGTCACGGTACGTAACTCACTGTGGAGAGGAAATGTGTATTCGTGCCCGGCTAGCTCAGTCGGTTAGAGCGATGGTACGGTAAACCAGAGGTCCCGGGTTCGAGCCCCGGGCCGGAGCACATTTTTCTCACCCTGTGACATTTGGCGCCCAGCGAGGGACCGTGACTGATATATATACTACCCAAAATGTACCAAATATATGGAATTCAGAGACGAATTAAATATAGAATTCGGGGACGAATTCCAATTTGGTGGGGAAGTATGTCACGGTACGTAACTCACTGTGGGGAGGAAGTGTGTATTCGTGCCCGGCTAGCTCAGTCGGTTAGAGCGATGGTACGGTAATCCAGAGGTCCCCGGTTCGAGCCTCGGGCCGGAGCACATTTTTCTCACCCTGTGACATTTGGCGCCCAACAGGAGTGCCTTCAGATGGTGATTCCGCCCTCACTCCGAGAGTTAGTGTTCAAGTCCTACCATGATGACTTAGGACACCAGGGCCGAGACAGGACTATATCTGTTATGAGGCACCGTGTGTATTGGCCAGGCATGGCCAAAGACGTTCAAGACTACGTCAAGTACTGTGGACGATGCATACGACGTAAAAGAGCCCCAACAAAAGCAGCAGAGCTTGTTAGCATTTCATCATCCGTTCCCATGGAGTTGGTCTGCATCGACTACTTATCCCTGGAAGTATCGAAAGGAGGGTTTGAGAACATTCTAGTGATCACAGACCACTTCAGTCGATACGCCCAGGCGATCCCCACGCGCAATCAGACAGCTAAGACCACAGCTCGAGTGTTGTTCGACAATTTCTTCGTGCACTACGGTTTCCCAAAAAAGGTTCTTCACAGCGATAAAGGTGCAAACTTTGAATCTAAAATCATAAAGAACCTTTGTGAAATCACAGGGATGAAGAAATCAAGAACAACACCACCATCCCATGGGCAACGGAATGGTGGAGCGTTTTAACAGGACTCTGTTGAATATGTTGGGGACTCTCAGTGAAGACAAGAAAGCCAACTGGAAAGCCCACGTGCCCACCCTGACGCATGCATACAATGCGGCGGCACACGACAGCACCGGATACTCGCCGTTTTATTTAATGTTTGGGCGTCATCCACGATTATCCGTAGATGCTTTCCTGGGACTCCCTTCAGCAGAAAGGAACGCGACGAGTTCACGCTCGGACTACGCAGCGAAGCTGAGGTCGCGACTCTGTGCGGCATACGAAACTGCGAAAAAGGAGGCCAGGAAAAGCGCCGCAGCCACAAGACGTACTATGACAAGCGTGTTCGCCATGTCGCTCTAGAGCCAGGTGATCGTGTGCTGGTGCGTAAGGTCGGCTATCAAGGGAAAACATAAGCTGGCTGATATATGGGAGTCCGACGCATACATCATCAAGCAACAACCGATGGCTGACATACCAGTGTACGAGGTCCATCCTGAAGCTGGAAAGCAGTGTAAGACCAGGATGCTTCACAGAAACATGCTACTACCATTGGCATCGTTGTGTAGCCCCGATGAGCACGTTAAGAGACGCGCAGAGGTAGACGTTCTACCGAGATCCGAAAGTTCGTGTGACTCATCCGATGAGTCTGGCCTTGGTAACAATAACCCCGAACCTCAGAGCGCCAGATACACATTTCCGATGCGACGGCAATCGGAAGACGAACGAGGATCACCCGCGTCGAGTGTCGCACCGTCTCCTGAACGTGATAAGCCCAGACGGGGCACTAGACAGCGGAGACCGCCGCAACGGTACCAACAGGCAGCAACGGCCGGACCATACTGTTTCTCGGTGCCGGTGACTGAAGTCGTACATCTGTGATATGTTGACAGGTTAAGTTCGGCCTCATGTAGGATACTAACGTATCATGACTTATATAGGAAACCCATATTCATTTCCTCTTTCATTTTCATATTTTAGCAGTCTCATTTTAACGTCATCATTATCATCTTTTTCATCTCTGTGTAGGTATGTGTGATGTGAGTGATTGGTATTATTTCTTATGTATTTTTGTATTCCTTTTGTCTTTTGATTGTGCTCTGGTATATATACATTTTATTTTGCGGATGTCGAGGACGACATTTTCTCAAAGGGGGGAAATATGTCATAGGTTGCAATTCCTGTTGTATTGTATCAGATTGTATTACATTGTATTGTACTGTATTATTCAGTAGTCTATTATATTGTATTGTATTGTATCGTAGGTTGGTAATATGTGGTCGTGTAGTTGCCTAGATATGTGGTCAATAGGTTGAGCTGCCCTCAGGTCATCGTGGGGTGATAATTGCACAATGCATGCCTTTCCCCGCGCTTCATTGCACTCGCCGTTTCTACTTCGTAGAGTCGACACATCACTATTGTACATGTCTTGATATATATATATATATATTACAGGTGGGTTTGATTGTGTAACATATTGTAATGAAATCTACTTTACATTCTACATGTACGGTATTGTTTATGCAACTGCAAGACGACTCAGTATTGTATTGTTTATTTGATATCGCGTTACCGTGAACCGACTTCTATGTTGTGTATGTCATTTGTGTAAGCATGGCTACACCTGTGCATATACACAGGTGTATTCATGATTACATAAGATTTGCACTCGCCGTTTCTACTTCGTAGAGTCGACACATCACTATTGTACATGTCTTGATATATTTATATATATATTACAGAATACAGTCATAATCATCATCATCGCCTGTGTTGTGGTCCATTAGAACCCGTGATAAACAATAGGGTATAGTGGGGTATACGTTGACAACCCTACACGCCTTGCCTAGCAGGCAACCCTGTTACATTTGACACGTTGGGCGCCAAATGTCACAGGGTGAGAAAAATGTGCTCCGGCCCGAGGCTCGAACCGGGGACCTCTGGATTACCGTACCATCGCTCTAACCGACTGAGCTAGCCGGGCACGAATACACACTTCCTCCCCACAGTGAGTTACGTACCGTGACAGTATTATGGTAGTAATATGCATATTTCACATCGTTATTTGTCAACCATTTCAGCTGTCATTAATTGATTATGAAAACTGCCTGATTGTATCAGATTGGTACAAAATATATGCCAGTCCTCTGCTTAAAGGCAACATTATAGACTGATAAGCGCATTTAGATGTCAAACATAGTATACTTACGTAATCTTCTCATCTAATAAGGGCAAAATGTTCATTGTCTGTCATTGCGTTTCCTCCATATAATGTGTCTGTCAACACAAACAATTGTGTATGGGTTATATTTCATCAGTTATGTATTTATGCATGATTTTATCCGATGGCCAAACTGTTTTATGTTTGACACATTCTGTCAATGCAAATTAATTACGTTTCCTCTGCCATCATATATGTAGTGGTTGCACGCTTTATGAGAGGAGAGGATATATGTGTACATCTCAGTGAAGGACTACGTGTTATGTATGGTCGCTGGACTTTTCCATGCGTTTACGGAGCTACCGTCTCTAGTTCATTATTGTAATATTGTTATCATTCGGATTTCCCGACTGTGTTGTAACTTTAAAATTTAGTTGGATTACATGCCGACAATTTTTGTGTTTCTTGACTGTTGTTTATCATTTACAGTCACATGTACTATACAATATATAAACTGTGTTCAAAATCCCGCTTCATCTATACTAAGTCCAAGAGTCGTTAAACCGTGGGTCAACAATACAAATCTAGCCTTAACAAGCGACTAAACGATACAAACTTAGCCATAGTAGTAGCATCAACACCTTGCACAGGCCACTCGCAATCCTTATTTCTCCAATCTCGAATATAAATCAGGAATATAATAAACATGTATGTCATAAAAAGAAAAATCACAAATCTTAAAGTAATGTATCATCATATATAAAACAGGAATGTAATAAACATGTATGTCATAAAAAAAACAGTATTTTTTTCGCAAACTAGTATTATACGCCTGAATCTCCATAGTGTAATATAATATGGCACAATACAATGATTATAGGTTTTTAACAAAATATCAACAGCTATGGTTATTTAAGGCCCGGTCAATGGGTAATTGTAATTGTGAACATTAATTATGTGCACAACCAACAGTAATATCAAAATATATGCATAAATCACAACAAACAAAAAAGTGATACATTGTACAGTGCCTGCTGTTTTATAAAAATACATGTCACTATTTTCATCACCTTATTTGTTGGATGGAAAAGTCTAAGTGAACACGGATCATTCCATGTCATAAAACCTGGGAGTATCTGGCAAAGTCAACATACAGGATATGGTATATTGTGAGAAATGGTATATTATTTAACATTATGTTGACTTAACACCATCACACCTAAATATCGTGATGGAATGCTCCATGTTCATTTTGGATTTTACCCCATGAATAATAATGATAATGACAAACACTGTACATATTACATGTATGAGAACATTTCTCTATGAGTCAACACATCTGAATGTATCATGTATATGGTGTGTGTCTTTTAACCCTTTCAACCACACAGATCTGTATAGTGGTATTGGTAAACAGAGTAGATCCAGATGAGCCGGCTCGTAACGAGCCGTCTCATCAGGATCTGCACAGTTTGTGACAAATTTTTCTATTTTACCCACCAAATCTGACATTTTTATTAAAATTGATAATCAACATCCATTTTTATTCATAATGGAATAGTCTGAAATTATAACGTGGGAGATTCCTTAACCGGTTACTTGGGAGTACAGACATGCATATATTTGTCTACGCACAAGAAATGAAATGTATTTATTTGTTCAACAACTTATTGTGAAACACTTATATATGTGTAAAACTAA
>CM055271.1:80246641-80263748 GCA_029237695.1 Conchocele bisecta
TTAGTTTTACACATATATAGTGTTTCACAATAAGTTTGTTGAACAAATAAATACATTTCATTTCTTGTGCGTAGACAAATATATGCATGTCTGTACTCCCAAGTAACCGGTATGGAATCTCCCACGTTATATTTCAGACTATTCCATTATGAATAAAAATGGATGTTGATTATCAATTTTAATAAAAATGTCAGATTTTGGTGGGTAAAATAGAAAATTTGTCACAAACTGTGCAGATCCTGATGAGACGGCTCGTTACGAGCCGGCTCATCTGGATCTACTCTGTTTACCAATACCACTATACAGATCTGTGTGGTTGAAAGGGTTAAAAGACACACACCATATACATGATACATTCAGATGTGTTGACTCATAGAGAACATGTTCTCATACATGTAATATGTACAGTGTTTGTCATTATCATTATTATTCATGGGGAAAATCCAAAATGAACATGGAGCATTCCATCACCGATATTTAGGTGTGATGGGTTAAGTCAACATAATGTAAATAATATACCATTTCACAATATCACCATATCCTGTATGTTGACTTTGCCAGATACTCCCAGGTTTTATGACATGGAATGATCCGTGTTCACTTAGACTTTTCCATCCAACAAATAAGGTGATGAAAATAGTGACATGTATTTTTATAAAACAGCAGGCACTGTACAATGTATCACTTTTTTGTTTGTTGTGATTTATGCATATATTTTGATATTACTGTTGGTTGTGCACATAATTAATGTTCACAATTACAATTACCCATTGACCGGGCCTTAAATAACCATAGCTGTTGATATTTTGTTAAAAACCTATAATCATTGTATTGTGCCATATTATATTACACTATGGAGATTCAGGCGTATAATACTAGTTTGCGAAAAAATACTGTTTTTGTTATGACATACATGTTTATTACATTCCTGATTTATATATGTTTGATATCATTACTTTAAGATTTGTGATTTTTCTTTTTATGACATACATGTTTATTATATTCCTGATTTATATTCGAGATTGGAGAAATAAGGATTGCGAGTGGCCTGTGCAAGGTGTTGATGCTACTACTATGGCTAAGTTTGTATCGTTTAGTCGCTTGTTAAGGCTAGATTTGTATTGTTGACCCACGGTTTAACGACTCTTGGACTTAGTATAGATGAAGCGGGATTTTGAACACAGTTTATATATTGTATAGTACATGTGACTGTAAATGATAAACAACAGTCAAGAAACACAAAAATTGTCGGCATGTAATCCAACTAAATTTTAAAGTTACAACACAGTCGGGAAATCCGAATGATAACAATATTACAATAATGAACTAGAGACGGTAGCTCCGTAAACGCATGGAAAAGTCCAGCGACCATACATAACACGTAGTCCTTCACTGAGATGTACACATATATCCTCTCCTCTCATAAAGCGTGCAACCACTACATATATGATGGCAGAGGAAACGTAATTAATTTGCATTGACAGAATGTGTCAAACATAAAACAGTTTGGCCATCGGATAAAATCAATGCATAAATACATAACTGATGAAATATACCCATACACAATTGTTTGTGTTGACAGACACATTATATGGAGGAAACGCAATGACAGACAATGAACATTTTGCCCTTATTAGATGAGAAGATTACGTAAGTATACTATGTTTGACATCTAAATGCGTTTATCAGTCTATAATGTTGCCTTTAAGCAGAGGACTGGCATATCTTTTGTACCAATCTGATACAATCAGGCAGTTTTCATAATAAATTAATGACAGCTGAAATGGTTGACAAATAACGATGTGAAATATGCATATTACTACCATAATACTACCTCACTAAACCAGACACATACCTCTGGAGATTGGGCATAGATGTGTCTCGACACGAGGATAGGGTGTTATGGTTATGGAATTTGCGAAAGAATAGCCCCAATTCAGCATGTACAATCGTGCAGTCTGATCTGGGACTACACATTGCAATAATGCATTGCCAAACCACTACTGATGACCGAAATGAAATTTCAGACGCGTATCCGGCTAAACGAGTGTGCTAGCTGACCAGGAGCCACACTGGTCAGAATCTCAATAAGCCCCATATCTCGTTTTATAATTGTTTGAATGAAAATCAGCAAAATGTGGATACATGGTGTGTAGTTTAGAAGTTCAATTTGTATGTACTAAAATAGTTGAATTTTAAATAATCCTGTTTGTGTTGCATGAAACTTTATATAAAATAAAAAAGTCTTCCTGTTTCTATGTATCGTCAGTATGAGCAATGATCCAAAGGTTGAAATATAGTCTAAAGCTAGATAATTATAGCAGGTGTACATTTACCAGTCGTCGGTGGCAAGTGGTCGCGAGCTATGGGTAATTTAACGAATGGGGTTCATCCTTACCGAAATTCCGACTGTAGACCTGGTTTAGCCCTTACATACGTATTTGGCATTTTGTATGTGACAGTTGATCTGGTTTATACCTGTATGTGAGTATTACGATTATCGTAAACCTAATTTAGAGAAAGGTGCCAAGTGACTTCGGTGTGGTATTGACATGTCACCAGATCAGGTTATTCTAATTTCAGGGTTGAATATATTTTTACTCTCTATGTAAATATTTCGTTCTGAGATTTCCACCAATTCACCAGGTTAAAACGATACATAGGTTGATGGACACAGTATATACTGTGTACTGAGAGATCCTCATTTTATCACTTTTGGAAGATATGGGCTAACTATCTATTGTGGCATGGACTTTGTAACTAGCGGAGTTAATTGTATTTATTGATGTAAATATTCAGTTCAGATTTGAGCTTTTGAATGGATCCAGATGTGAAATACACTGCAAACACTGTAGTACTGATACATTTATTGGTCAACTGCAGAGTTTTCCCCCTTGTATAAGCCAAAATACACTAAGAAAGATAATTACTATGTGATTATTGACACTGAGAACTTGTAGTTGCCTCCCTTGGATTAACACACACCTCAATGGTGTAATAACTCCTCAGAACATGCTCTGACATGCTCGGATCACAGGGCAGTGCTCCTCTCACTTCTCGACCTTATAATGAGCCTTATTACACTACTCCGATTGATCAAGTGATATACTAGTCATGGTGCGTTGGCCTACTGATCAAGTGCTATACTGGGCATGGCCGACTGATCAAGTGCTATACATGGCATGGTGCGGTGGCCGACTGAGCAAGTGCTATACTAGTCATGTTGCGATCGCCGACTGATCAAGTGCCGAACTAGTCCTGGGGTGATGGCCGACTGATCAAGTGCTACACTAGTCCTGGTGTAATGGCCGACTGATCAAGTGCCATACTAGTCATGGTGCAATGGTTGACTGATCAAGTGCTATACTTGTCATGGTGCGATGGCCGACTGATCAAGTTCTATACTGGGCATGGTGAAATAGCCGGTGATCAAGTGCTATACTGGGCATGGTGCGATAGCCGGTGATCAGGTGATATACTGGGCATGGTGCGATAGCCGGTGATCAGGTGCTATACTGGGCATGGTGCGATAGCCGGTGATTGGGCGCTGTACTGGGCATGGCGTGGTGGCCGACTGATAAGATGCTGTACTGATCAAGTCGCATGCCATAATAACTAGATGGCCATGGCCTGAATGTCGCTGCACACACAAAATAAAAAAGCTTTATTGCAAAACAGCTTTAGCCAGTTGACGTAAAACATGCTGCACCCGCCGACGCTTTGATAGTATACCGAAAGACTTTAACCAACAACTTTATCCTGAATGCTACGCCAATGTGACGACTATATCGCGCTGTCTGCAAGCGGGCGCAACACAAACTTTAAGGGAAATTTCAGAGTAATTTGACATTGGACACAGGGACCGCACACGTTGGGCATATAATGAAAATGTTGGTGATAAATACACAGTATGTGAAGTTTCTAGTGAATTGGTGAAGCGGTTTCAGAGATATCGTGTTCTTAAAGGTACATGCCCACTCAGTAGGCACAAATGTTATTATATCAGAGACATCATCTGAGACATTTTTTGGCAAAATAAACATTAATTCGCCATTACACCATTATTGAATGGCATTATTATAAATGTTATATCGGGCGTAAATTTCCACACTGATATCAGGGGCGATAACCGCGTTTCCTTAAAATGTTAACGAACATTGATTTGTATTCTCTGTATTAAGTTTTTGATGTGCAATGATCATACTTTATAATCTGTCGAAAATATTATTTTTTTAGGTGACGCATTTAATTAGTATAAATAATTAAAAAATATCATGCCTCATTTGCATATGAAAATACAATGTAGCTTGATACCACCGCGAGTCACTATCAGTAAAATAAATCATACTAAATGATTATATCTGTATAGCGGGCACTCGCAATTTGTAGATCTGGTGGAATAGTGACACAATTATACACATATTTAATTTATATACAAAAACAGTGTGTGCCTACTGAGTGAGCATGTACCTTTAAAAAAATTGACCTAAATCCAAAATACTTTAACCGGACGCACGAAGTGAAGCAGGCACGACATAATTTTCAGGTAAATTTCAAAGTAATTTGACCTTAATATTTGGCACAGGGGTTGCACGGGTTGAGCATAGAATGAAAATATGGATGATGATAAACACACATGTGAAGCATCGAGTGAATTGACGAAGCAATTCCAGAGATATAATGTTCTTAACAACTTGAACCTATATGTACGGTAAATCAGAAAAAAAATTTAAGGTAAATTTCAAAGTAATTTGACCTAGACATTGGGCACAGGGGCCGCATGGGTTGGACATAGAATGAAAATATGGATGGATAATGATAAACACACATGTGAAGATTCGAGAGAATTGGCGAAGCGGTTTCCGAGATATAGTGTTCTTAAAAACTTTAACCTTCGGTAAATAAAAACGAGATGGCCGCGGCTCGAATGTCGAGCCCACGGAGGCATTTGATGGTCTCAGAGTATATTTATTTGAAGTTTGAATTAAGGTATGTAAAAGCTTTAACGCAAATTTGAAAGTCATTTGACCTTGATCTTGGGCATGTGGGTCGCATGGGTGGGCTATAGAATGAAAATATGGATTATAATAAAGAATGATTTGAAGTTTGAAGCTAATCCGAGTAAGTGTTGTGGAGATATACGGTATGTAAAAACTTTAACACACATTTCAAAGTCATTTGACCTTGGGGTACAGGGGCCGCATGAGTGGGACACAGAATGAATATATGGATGATGACTAATAATCATTTGAAGTTTCAAGTCAATGTGACTTAGGACTGCAGAGATATAAGGTATTTAACAACTTTAGCACCGATTTCGGACGGACTGACGCACGTACGTCATTGTGATCACTATGTCTCGCTTTCAGCAAGCGGGCTCGACAAAAAAAATACGGATGGACGTCAATGTGCAGACTATAACGCGCGATGCGAAAAAAATTGTCCAACCCCTTTTTAACGCTAGCTCCGCACTGTCCCGTGAGACCAATGCATGCCTTAAGTTTCATACAACTATTGCAACGGGTGTTCGAGTTATGCTCCGGAAAAATCAGAGTGCGAAAAAAACAAAGGGAGATAACTAAACTAGAAAATGTGTTCATAGAACACGGATACCCAAATTATCGCTTTGATGGTAAACGAGGCAAAATTCGAAGTCCAAAAGGGGGAGATAATCCATGACACGGGGTTTGAATAACAAATCAAAATAAACTTTGCGCATCTACTCATCATCAGGACGCTACATATCAAGTTTCAAGACTGTAGCTATTACAGTTTAAAAGTTTTACAAGTTACAAGGCAAAATTATCAAATCTAAGTAAAAAAGGGGGAGATAATCCATGACTCGGGGGTCGAAACAAAATAAAACTTTGCACACTACTCATCATAAGGAAGCTACATACTAAGTTTTGAGGTGTGTAGCTATTATGGTTTAAAGGTTTTACGAGCTATAAGCCAAAATTGGAAAATTATAAGTTGAAAAGGGGGAGATAATCCATGACCATGGGGTCAAATCAAACATAAATACCAAGTTTCAGGTCTATAGCTTATACGGTTTAAAAGTTTTACGAGTTACAAGGTTGGTGACGAACGGACGGAAGAACGGACAAGGGTAACATTAAATGCCCCACCCACTATAGTGGTGGGGCATAACAATTAGTGAGGCAAAAGTTGAAATTCTTGTCAACGAGTTAGCGACGGCCCACATGACGAGCTTTGAAGGGCTGGACTCTATACTTTTCGAAATATTTAAAAATAATATGGACGGACATACTTTGAGGGAGAAATTTCCAATTTTAGGATAAATTTATTAATTGTTATTATACTGAATTTATTACATTATCACAGCCATTTTGGCTGTGATAATGTAATAAATTCAGTATAATAATTCTGCATGCCTTTAATCATCAAATATATGCAGTCGATAGTTCTATACGAAATAATGCATTTCAGGAAAAATAAATGATTACTCCCTCAAAGTATACTTTGTTAGAAATGTATACTTTGCAATGTTGGTGAAATAGGCTACTGGACGTCATTGTGATCACTGTCGACTTATCCGCAAGTGGGCTCTACTAAAACAATATTGGCATGCCCAGCATAATACAAGTAACTTACTTTAATTCATCAGACGCTGAATGAACTTTCATTCTCACCACACCACTTGTAGAAAATTAAAGTTATTCGTTATGTTCAATAGTGCTGCTTTGACACGACGTGAAATTAAAACATGCATGATAGGGTCTGGAAGGATAAGCACAGACCAAGCACGCACATTCAGAATCACGTCTGTCGGTTCTTATCCAGCTCCGATTTCCGTCACCTGTCCGCCAAATCCAGAATCGAACAGTGTCGCAAATTTAATCCTGTATGTTAGTGTATGAACAAAATGTCACTTAGTATATTATCCAATGCGGGTTGCAATCTCTTGTTTCTCTAAATAAATGTGTCCAACAATTCCTGTAGCTGCTATTGTGATCAAAAGTGTTAAAGGTTCTGTCAGAGCCTCACATATTGATCTTACTCTCCACCATTTTGATTCCAAGCATAGATGAACCTCCCCGAACGGCCACCTCTGCAACAACACCCTCTCTGTAACAGCCGCTATTTTATATCCCAAATGAATGATTTCCTCTATATCTAACTTTTAGACTGCGGAGCATGAAAATTGTCGTCTGATGTTGATTTTGCATTCTTTCTCAATAAAAACATGTTTTGACAGCACTTTAGAATCATTTCCATGTTTTATTGAGAATTATTGAAGAAAATAAATAAATATCAGACGATAAAATTTAATTCAGCATTAACCTCCCTACAACAGCCACCTCTCTATAACAGCCAATTTTGTTCCCATGGGTGGCTGTTGTAGATATGTTTCACTGTACCAGAATAATTATGTTTTCGATGCACCGTCGTAGAGTTATCTGTCAGATTCCGTTGTTTATTTCATCAAATTGATGGACAAATGTGTGTCCGCTAATGTCACCAAGAGCATAATATGTCACGTCAACTTTAATAATTTTAGCATAACTTCTGGCTTGTGAATGTTTGATTGAATAAAGTGATAACTATGGTGAAGAAGTGTGCATCTGTGCCCGGTTTGCTCAGTAGGTAGAGCTATGGTGTGGTAAACCAGAGGTCCCCGGTTCGATTCCGGGATGGTGCGCATCTTTCTCACCCTGTGACATTTAGCGCCCAATTTAATTGCGGGAAGTAACTGCAGAATACTCC
Source organism: Conchocele bisecta (assembly GCA_029237695.1). Taxonomy (NCBI): domain Eukaryota; kingdom Metazoa; phylum Mollusca; class Bivalvia; order Lucinida; family Thyasiridae; genus Conchocele; species Conchocele bisecta. Next base: position 80,254,370 of record CM055271.1, read on the forward strand.
CGTATTGTCCGTACCAAGAGTTACGGTGCTCTAGGTAGGTTTCCCCTGCAAAGTACCAAATCACATCTGATTCGCATTGCAGCTGTTAATTGTGACATATTTTCTGTATTTTTCAATTGAAAGAAATGTCAGTATTATACATTCATTTCTGTGGAATAAGTACAGAAAAATATTTCACAATTAACAGCTAAAGCGCAAATGAAATCCGATTCGGTACTCTGCAGGAGAAACATATGGAGCACCGTAACTCTGGGTACGGACGATAAGTGAGTAATCTGCAGTTACTTGCCGCAACTACTCCCAATGTGGAGTCGTGACTGATTAAGATTCTCCAAAATGTTCCACAAATATGGAATTCAGAGACGATTAAAAAATTTGGCGAGAGTGTATCTATGCCTGGTTAGCTCAGTCGGTTAGAGTGAAGGTACTGTAAACCAGGTCCCGGGTTTCGAGTCCCGGGCCGGTGGACATTTTTCTCCCCCTTGACAATTGGTGCCCAACGAAGGACCGTGACTGATAAATACTCCCAAAATTGTACCCAAACATATGGAATTCGGATTCAAAATTAAACTCGGTGATGTATGTACGTTTGAGAGTCATTTTATTAAAATAAGAATTAAGAAGTGAATAACGGACAGATACATGTACAGGTTTGGCAATGTCATGATTGTTAAAGGTCACTCATATTTTAAGCTTAAAAACAAGTACGTGTTTGTGGTAGGTGTGGAACGACCAAATTTTCTTATTTCGGCCTGTACATAGATCACGTTGATTAGTCTGATAATTGCTGGTAAGAAACATAACGATATGTTACACTAGGACAAGGGAAGTAAGTTGAAAAATTAACGTCTGTGCATCCTGATGGTAAGGGCGGGTTTCACACATTTGAGTTGTATCAATGTCAGCACATGCCGTGGTAAATGATCGTTGTCTAAAGAGACGCGGCAGATTGAGATTTGATGTAAGTAAGGTATGTGTGTACGTCATGGCTAACATGAGCAACATGCCTAAGGCTATTGAGGCCTTAGATTTTCAAAATGTAATTGAGTGTATATTCACAATTTATTTATTGCGTAATTATAAGTTTTGTCGTATTCTAATTTAAAGTTAATTTTTGATATTTGCGGAGTGTGTAATTATGGAATGAAATTTCTGACACACAAACCTTATCTACAAGGACTTTTCTCATTGCTCGTGATTTGATACCCTTGGCGTAACGATCGCAACCAGCAGATCTAATTATGTGTTTGTGTTACATTTCGGGTGAACTGGAGTATAGTTAAGACTAATAGTTTTCCGCGGTGCGCTCAAGCATAGCGGAACACTGTTGTCTTCAATACCGCATGAAAGTGTAGCACGTGCAGCAAGCAGGACTGGTTGTTGTCACGTATTTTTGTACATGTACAGATTTGTGGGACCCGTGCTTTCTAGAGTGGATTTGGCCTTAACGGGTTGTCTCTAGTTTTACCACAGGGACCACTGTGGGTTGAGTACTGTCCATCTCGACCCCTTCAATAAAGATCGCAACCAACAGATATATGTATTTGTGTTTCAATTTCGGGTCCCGAATATATATAGATATATATTGTTGCTATCTGTCCATATACATAAGATTCGTTGCCGTGTTCAGAATACGAGATCGGTGTGACCGAGCCTCCGACGTAACATCTCCCCCATTCGCTCCTGTATATCTTGCGGTACCTCCGTTCTCCAACCCTCGATAGAACCTGTAGCCGAGTTCATCAACATTGCTAAGCACACCTTTCTTGCTAAGTACACTTTGAGGGAGAAATTATTCTGCATACTTGTAATCATCAAATATATGCAGTCGTTAGTTATATATGAAATAATGCATTTCGGGGAAAATTAAAGGATTACTCCCTCAAAGTACACTTTGCTAGATAAGTATGCTTAGCAATTTTGGTGAAATCGGCTACTGGATACAGATACATGTACAGTGGAACCTCGTAAACTAAACCGGACACTCTGATTATTCCGCGCCATAGTTGTGTGATATGCGATCGCGAAAACATGCATCATCACTGAGATAAATGACCAAGAAAAACCCATCAACATTAAGATCACATATATTTCTTGTTGTCGGTTTAGAGAGGTTCCACTGTACATGTATGTATTTAACGCATTTACTGTGTTTATGGTAAACGAGGCTATGCCACACATGTTGGGATTATATTCATTACATAAGCACAACATCATACACTGAAGCTGAACATGTGCTGCGGTTTAATTTGCATATGTATTTCACTCTTACATTACGATTTTAAAACAATGTGGTATTGAATTGTGAAAGCCATGCGATAAATTCAGTTAAATACAAAAGTAACAAACCATTGTTTATAAATCCACCGTATTTCTTGTTAGTTCTATACATCGCCTCATGCCAGGTGCAGTTGAGGGCAGCATTCCCCCGCATGCTCGCGATGTCTGTGTGTTCGTCTATCTTGTTAATATCCTCCTCTGGTAGCGTTTTACCAATGAAGTCGGCGATTTTCCGTATGTGATTTTTCTTGTCCTTTTAAAAATAGCAAGCTTTCCGCAAATAAAGATATGTTGAACAATTCTGCAAAAAACGGGAACCCACTTTTCCGACGTCGTCGGAAAAGGAAAAGTGGGTTCCTGGTTTTTGCAGAAGGTTTTAAAGATAAACACTGTGCGTACAGCGGAATTGTATTGCAAATTCTCAAACGAACGCAACGACAACTAATGTAAAATGAAGTGAAAACAATTCGTTTTGTACAGCAACATGCACGGAAATGATAATCGTTTTTTTTTGTACGTGAAAACGATAAAATACCATGATTTCAACTAATTAAAAGCCTGTCGTTTCTTTCCGTTATTTTCCGCATTTGCTATGAACATTTCGTCATTTTTCAACATAATATCCGGACAATGTCGTAAATAATAATAAACTAGATTACAATTTTGTAGAATAATCAGGAGATATCGCATATCTTCTTAGATACCAAAATCACATGGATTGTCTCGTCTGTGGCTGTGCCTGGCAAAATGTGGCTTATGGGTTTTGCCCTAAGAAGATCCAAAGTGCCGACGAACACAAAGTAACAGCTCATAGAGACACACGATATAAAGAATGAAAAGTCATGCAGAGCATGATGTTATTAGCCGATCAAATCAGGGTAAAGTGCATCGAACATATGTAGGTGTCTCTGGTAACATTGTCAATGGTAAACTATTTTCGACCACAGTTCTGTACCCAGCGTTGACATTTTTCTCGATTTTGTGCAGGTTTTGGAAACCCGTTCCCAAATCCATCCAATAGCAGCAATGCCATAGCAGCAATGTTTTGTTGTCACCATTATGTTGCGAAATATTCCAGCGTAACACCTGTACTGTATGCTCTATTTATCTACAAATTACGCTCCGCAATACACAAAGTTGTAGTCACTGTGTGTGTGTTTGTCGGAATTCTGTGGCAGCATGTGAGTGGGCGGAGCTACCAGGGCTATATATATCTAGCGGTTACAGTGTCATCTAAAAATAGACGCAAGCTCCTGCGTATTCAGGCACATGCCCAGATTGGCCTAATGTGCCCCATCCGTGATTTTTTGCGCGATGTCGGGCGCAAGACAATCAATAATTTGCGGCATTGACAATAATTAAGGGGGATTGCCGCAATCGCGCGTGCTGGATGCATCCCTGCCATCCCTGCATGATGCGTAAACAAATCAAAAAAGTTGGCTACGAAGGGCAATTCTTCGTTTTGATTGGTGGAAAATTTTGTGAATATTAACTAGCGTCAAATGACGCGCGTACGCGATCCAATGGGATAAACCCGAGATGCTGGGATAAACCCGAAAATGCTGGGGTTACTAGTAAGGAGATTTTGAGCAGAGGTCGATTATAAATTAGCCGAATAAACACATTTTACGCGATTATACGTGGCTGAAACTTGTTCTGTTTAATAAATAAAAGCTTTAAATTAGCCCAATAATCGGCGTATGTTGGCGTATATGGCCATTAGAGCCAACTATGGACTTCAACAACAATAACTTCCGGGTTAAATCTCTTCAGGCGTTCAGCTCATTAAGTATTCAAAATTGTGTTATTTGGCTATAAGTAAAGTTTTAAACGGAGATAATTGCCAAAAATGCAAACTTTATCGGTTGGTGCAATTTGGAAGTGATACAGAAAAATTCGCGTTCGTAGATTACCGAATAGCGGAGAAAAGGGTTGCTACAAACTTTTTCAGAATTCGATGGATAACCAACATATTAGCCGATCTATAAATAGATCGGCTAATAATAATAGGTTAGTGCCGTGAATGGAAAAAAATATCTGGCAAAGCTTAGGAAACGGGATGGGCGAGGCTCTGCCGAGCACATCCAATTTCTGTGCCGCGCCAGATAGTTTTCCCATTCACGGTACTAACCTACAATTCTGTTTATCCCGTCAACATTACAAATAGCTTTAAAATACAAAGAAATAACCCCAGCCGCATCTCCAAATCGTATTGACACGATATCAAAAATGTTTCACAGCACCGGGTTTCACGGCAAATACGCACTGTGTTGACGGGAACAATTTGTGATTGTAGAGCATTCATCATTGCCCTTAGCAACTACATGTAATCGTATACCGTACTGTGTCCAGGAAAATGGAACATGCCAAATTAGTAGTATAACAAAGCAAGCCCCCAAATTGCATCACTGCCCGCCCCCACCCCACTAACCGCCAAAATAATTACTTGTGTATGGTATGCGTGAAGTATATATATAAATTAAATGATTTACGTTATTTGAGAAAGAAAGAATTAAAGCATGTAGATAGCATTAACTTTCATGAACTAAGTTGCACTTTTCAAAAAATGCAAACACTACGGTGTACATGTACATATCGTCCTTATTAAGTACTTTACGTATTTTACGCCTTTACTGGTTTATTTTCTGTCATACAGTAACACATAACTGTAGCCGATTTCACCAAAATTGCTAAGCAAACTTTGAGGGTGAAATTTACAATTTAAGGATAACTTTATAATTTTTTATTTAATGAAATAAAATAAATTCTGACCAAATTATCATACTGAATTTATTACATTATCACAGCCATTTTGGCTGTGATAATGTAATACATTCAATATAATAATTCTGCATACTTTGAATCATCAAATATATGCATTCGTTAGTTCTATATGAAATAATGCATTTCGGAAAAAACACATAATTACTCCCTCAAAGTTTACTTAACTAGACAAGTATGCTTAGCAATTTTTTGGTGAAATCGGCTACATGTGTTTTTGTAATATTGTGTTCTCGTGATTGTTATCACGTTCTTGGGACGTTAAACTTATTCATACAGATGCTCATATTGTTTACAATATATCTATTCTAACAAACAAAAATGACATGTTACAGTATATACACTCAACTGGGTGTGGCCTAATATTCATCAGACAAGAGTCAGTGTCACTATGAGTCAGTCAGCTGCAGGCACAGTGTAGCCCATATACATTACATGTGTCATATTAAATTTACCCATTTCAAGGTGTATGATTACGTGGTACTAACAACAACAACAAGTACTGAAATTTCCAGAATCCATCTGACTCAAAGTACGTATTCTTTTATAGTGTCCTTATTACGTAACGGATTTTTATGAAATATGGCGCATCGAACGCGTCTTGTTAAGCTGCATTTGGTGGTCTCTATATTTTTGACAAAACTTCTGTCGATTTTGCGAAGAATCGATTTCCGTGTCCTCCGACACGGAAATCGATTCTTTGCAAAAACGAGATAGGTCTGTGCCAAACTCCCTGGACCACCAAATGCCGCTCATGAAGACGCGTTTGCTGCGCAATATTTCATCAAAATACGTTACATATTAAGGAACATATCAAATAATATTTACTTTGGAGTGGGCGAACGTTTTTGTTGTTGTAACCACGTGATCATGCACCTTGCATTTGTCCTGGGTTGTCATGTAATTTGACTGGAATAATCGGGTGTTACCTGTACAAGTTGTTCGTATCTAAGAAACAGCACGTTGTCGTCATGGCGATGTTCGCAGTATTGTAGCACATGTAGCCACCAGGGGCATACGAATGCTGAAACAAAGTTGAAGGTTCACAAACGAATACAACCGGCGATATTTTCGTTTGAATATCCGGCTTTGAACAATTTAAATGCCTGTCGTTTTTTTCCACGCATTGTTTTCATTGTTGTTAATTAGAAAACGATGTTTAAAACAACGAAAACATCGTTTTGGTATTATAAAAACGAAAACGATTTGATATGCAAGAAGTGTACTGCTCGCATTTCATCAATGAAACAGCCATCATGCTTCTAAAAAGCAACACAGCTTGTTATTAGGCTACAGGGGTCCGTTTCATTAAACTTCCTAAGACTAAGGTGTTCGTAAGTGCAAACTTATGATAGTCTGTAAATTCCACATTAACACTGTTTTCTTGTAAACAATTATTGGATTTACATTTATTGAGCATAGGCTGCATATGCAGCCTATGCTCAATAAATTTAAATCCATCAATTGAAATTCCCAGAGGATCCTAAATTCGCACTTACGAACATGTTAATCGTACGAAGTTTAGTGAAACGGCCCCCTGGAGTGTGCTATATATTTGATCAGTAGCGACACTAGTCGCAAATCCCATAAGCCCTATGTCCTCCAGTCACAGCCACAAATTTGCATCTGCATGTACGTACCTTAAGTTACAGTTTCTCTAAGCCTGACGCCTTACACAAGCGTGCCAGGGCGTGCTAAAACCTCAAACCCCGTTTTCTAGTGGCACATAATGTACAGCGAAAATGTGTTGAACGTTCCCAAACGGATGGACAACGAAGCGAAAACGTTGTGTACATCGTTTACTGTGCCAGGCGCGGATCAAGGCGAGTGCGTGTCAGGCGCATGCCCCCTCCAACATTTACCGAGTTCAGATATTAACCCATTGCTTTTATTGTATACCTACCTATGAAATACATAGTTATACGATGTAAATAAAAGTCATATGTTCTCATCGATGAAATAAACAACTTCCGGTGAAAATACGACTACTTCCGTTATCTATATTCATAACGCGCATCTGCAGTGCCGGACTACAAATAGGCTGTACATACACATTCATTACCGTATACAGTCTCAAAAACAGCTAATGTACATGGAGCGGTATATAATAAATAGAATATTCATATTTTTTGCATATATGTTCATCCAGTGGCACTCGTGAAATATGGACATCTCACACCACTTGATGAACATACATGTATATGTCATATTCGTTGCAAAAATATGAATATCCTTTATATATTACGTGGAAACATCTGATTGTTGTTACTTCTCAGTTGACCGTCTAGTCGTGGTAACAGCATACTTTTAATGAGAAATAGGAATAATTACAGTGTTAAATATATAAATGTTTTTTATACCCATAAACATGTATAAGTATTCTGCATATGGGTCAACTACGCACAAAATGCATTCTTTCTGATCTGTAAGCTTTTACCCGGGAGCAAGCTGAATTTGTGAATTAATAAAATGGATTAATACAACCATGGGCTGTTGCGTTTACTGTAGCACGAAAAACATTTGGTCTGTTTAAAGTTTGTTAGGAATCCTTAACATCATATGGTTTTATTGCTTACATGAGATACGCCATATGAGTTTGTACCTTCGGACAATTGCGTAATTTCATTAAATACGTTTACAAAATTAACAATATTGTCCGTAACTGGCATCAAAAGTTGACAGAATGTACATAGCACGTGCGGAATTAAATTCTGCATATACTCTGAAAATTGTGTCAACCTTTGAATTTATTTGAAAAATATTGTAAATTTTGTAAACGTATTTAATCAAATTACGCAGATGTCCCAAGGAACAAAATCGCAAGGCGTGGCGTGTCTCAAATGAGATCCCACACCACCACCTCTACGCCTAGGTCCTGGATCCACCATGTGTACTCGGTAGCAGGTTGCAGTGATTACGGTGTTTGGTCACGTGACGTACCTTTATCGTTGAGGAACAGTTCCATGTAGTCCCGCAGTGACTCGGCCTGACATGATTCATACCATCGCAACAGTTTGTAGAACGACAGGGCACAGGCGTTCGGATTGCGTACCACATACACGATCTAAGAAATAGCGGATCTCAAACTAGTTCCCATTTGATATGAGATTTATGAAACGAGTCGCGCATAGTTTATGCACCGAGCCTCTGGCGAGGTGCATACACTTGCGGACGAGTTTAATAAATCTCAGATCAACTGAGAACTCGTTTAAGATTCTGTTTATCACATGACTTCATCCTCCAAAGAGCAGTCAATGTGGAGATATCCAATACGGTTTCAGTGAACAGACGTCATTGACTATTTTCGCATCTAGATATAAATCTCCACAGAGAAAAATAGTTTTAATCCCTGCAAGAAAATTATAAAAATATGCCATATTAGAACTCCAGTTAAGGTGCGTAATTTGGAGGTAAATTTCTTATTTCTTAATCAAAAATGGCAAGTTGGGGGTGCTTCAGAATCGTCTGAATGAGACGATTCTAAAGGACTCCCAACAAAAGTTCACCCCAAGTTGTTCAACTGGAGCTCTGCATATAATAGGTTCCTGTACTTTGTAAACACTTCATATTACCAAACGGGAGAACATTAGAACAATCTCAGTAATTGTAACGAGGCACTGGCGCTTCTAATGACGTTCCAAACATGATAACGTCAACGTCAAAACATCATTGCTTTGTCACGCCATTATGGACGTCATTTCGAATGTCTCCATGTTTTTCATTTGACACAACGTTGCGGCAAAATATGAATACATAATTAGGGTGATGCGGCCAGCCAATCAAATTCGCTCCAGGTGTTATTACACGTGTGTCATATCACATTTATGAAATGGGTTACAGCACGGAATACAAATGGTTTCATGTGATAAACATGTACGTGAGCATATTTAACCCTTTGAACCGAAAGCCCGCTATAGCGGTTATGCAACCAGTGCAGATCCAGATGAGCCGGCTCGTAACGAGCCGTCTCATGAGGATCTACACTTTTTGAAAGTAATTTTGGTGTTAACAAGAACGTTACAGTAGTACATGTATTCTGAGATGGTATGGTGGTCGCCAGATCGGACAAGTGGGTTTCCTCCGGGTACTCCGGTTTCCTCCCACATTAATGACCACCCCTACGCCTTCATCTGTGCCAACGAAAGCAGTTGTATAAGTGCTATCGCGCTTGTTTGTAATCGTTGTAAAATAAATAAAGTTTATACTTTTTTTTTAATTCCGAATTTCTCCTACCTTTCCGCTGCCGAGCCTGAGTTCCCCTGGCAACAGGAAGTGGTGGAGGTGGGACTTTATCACTCTAGGCGACGCGAGCTCCCGT
>CM055271.1:80264248-80295606 GCA_029237695.1 Conchocele bisecta
ATGTTCTAAAACCTATTTAGTTAATAATGAAAATTATTTCAAAATGAGTTGTAAAGGTATTAACAAATCCCAAGTAAAAGAACCATAATAGATATTTCGCACCGCCATTAAAGAAGAAAAATCTGTCTCGAGTGAAAATATCGGTTTCCTTGTAAAAAATAACATGGTGCTAACATATAATCAACACAAAAGTGCATTCTCATACTTCTATTGTAAGCGCAAAGTACTAGATGATGGTATACACACTGTTCCCCTTGACATTGTTGTTAGTCCCAGTAAAAAGAGTCTTGAATATGAAGAATCAGATGACGAATGTATCATTTAATTGCTGTTTACGACTCATTTGAACCATCTCAACCAGATATATGGCATGTACATGTATTATAGCCAGCCGGCTGAGTAAATATAACATCTACTTAGAAAGAGTATATATGTATTCACCAACCAGGAGTAACTTGTGCTTACCCCCTGTGAGATTTATGTATATATTCTGATGATTATTGTATTTTGTCGTTTTTAAAAAAGCAAATTTTTCAGTTAGTTTTACACATATATAAGTGTTTCACAATAAGTTGTTGAACAAATAAATACATTTCATTTCTTGTGCGTAGACAAATATATGCATGTCTGTACTCCCAAGTAACCGGTATGGAATCTCCCACGTTATATCTCAGACTATTCCATTATGAATAAAAATGGATGTTGATTATCAATTTTAATAAAAATGTCAGATTTTGGTGGGTAAAATAAAATAGGAAAAATGTGTCACAAACCTGTGCAGATCCTGATGAGACGGCTCGTTACGAGCCGGCTCATCTGGATCTACACTGTTTACCAATACCACTATACAGGTCTGTGTGGTTGAAAGGGTTAAAAGACACACACCATATACATGATACATTCAGATGTGTTGACTCATAGAGAACATGTTCTCATACATGTAATATGTACAGTGTTTGTCATTATCATTATTATTAATGGGGAAAATCCAAAATGAACATGGAGCATTCCATCACCTATATTTAGGTGTGATGGGTTAAGTCAACATAGTGTAAATAATATACCATTACACAATATCAACATATCCTGTATGTTGACTTTGCCAGATACTCCCAGGTTTTATGACATGGAATTATCCGCCGTGTTCACTTTGGACTTTTCCATCCAACAAATAAGGTGATGAAAATAGTGACATGTATTTTTATAAAACAGCAGGCACTGTACAATGTATCACTTTTTTGTTTGTTGTGATTTATGCATATATTTTGATATTACTGTTGGTTGTGCACATAATTAATGTTCACAATTACTTGACATTACCCATTGACCGGGCCTTAAATAACCATAGCTGTTGATATTTTGTTAAAAACCTATAATCATTGTAGTGTGCCATATTATTTTACACTATGGAGATTCAGGCGTATAGTACTAGTTTGCGAAAAAATACTGTTTTTTTATGACATACATGTTTATTACATTCCTGATTTAGATATGTTTGATATCATTACTTTAAGATTTGTGATTTTTCTTTTTATGACATACATGTTTATTATATTCCTGATTTATATTCGAGATTGGAGAAATAAGGATTGCGAGTGGCCTGTGCAAGGTGTTGATGCTACTATTATGGCTAAGTTTGTCTCGTTTCGTCTCTTGTTAAGGCTAGATTTGTATTGTTGAGCCACGGTTTAACGACTCTTGGACTTAGTATAGATGAAGCGGGATTTTGAACACAGTTTATATATTGTATTGTACATGTGACTGTACATGATAAATAACAGTCAAGAAACACAAAAATTGTCGGCATGTAATCCAACTAAATTTTAAAGTTACAACACAGTCGGGAAATCCGAATGATAACAATATTACAATAATGAACTAGAGACGGTAACTCCGTAAACGCATGGAAAAGTCGAGCGACTCTACATAACACGTAGTCCTTCACTGAGATGTACACATATATCCTCTCCTCTCATAAAGCGTGCAACCACTACATATATGATGGCAGAGGAAACGTAATTAATTTGCATTGACAGAATGTGTCAAACATAAAACAGTTTGGCCATCAGATAAAATCATGCATAAACACATAACTGATGAAATATAACCCATAAACAATTGTTTGTGTTGACAGACACATTATATGGAGGAAACGCAATGACAGACAATGGTCATTTTGCCCTTATTAGATAAGAAGATTACGTAAGTATACTATGTTTGACATCTAAATGCGTTTATCAGTCTATAATGTTGCCTTTAAGCAGAGGACTGGCATATCTTTTGTACCAATCTGATACAATCAGGCAGTTTTCATAATCAATTAATGACAGCTGAAATCGTTGAAAAATAACGATGTGAAATATGCATATTACTACCATAATACTACCTCACTAAACCAGACACATACCTCTGGAGATTGGGCATAGATGTGTCTCGACATGAGGATAGGAGGTTATGGAGTTTGCGAAAGAATAGCCCCAAACCAGCATGTACAATCGTGCAGTCTGATCTGGGACTACACATTGCACTAATGCATTGTCAAACCACTACTGATGACCGAAATGAAATTTCAGACGCGTATCCGGCTAAGCGAGTGTGCTAGCTGACCAGGAGCTACACTGGTCAGAATCTCAATCAGCCCCATATCTCGTGGCGGGATACATATATGAACAAGTTTTATAATTTTTGGAATGAAAATCAGCAAAATGTGGATACATGGTGTGTAGTTTAGAAGTTAAATTTGTATGTACTAAAATAGTTGAATTTTAAATAATCCTGTTTGTGTTGAATGAAACTTTATATAAAATAAAAAAAAGTCTTCCTGTTTCTATGTATCGTCAGTATGAGCAATGATCCAAAGGTTGAAATATAGTCTAAAACTAGATAATTATAACAGGTGTACATTTACCAGTCGTCGGTGGCAAGTGGTCGCGAGCTATGGGTAATTTAACGAATGGAGTTCATCCTTACCGAAATTCCGACAGTTGAATCTGGTTATACACCTGTATGTGAGTATTACCATTATTCGTAAACCTAATTTAGAGAAAGGTGCCAAGTGACTTCGGTGTGGTATGGACCTGTCACCAGATCAGGTTATTCTAATTTCAGGGTTGAATATATTTTTTCTCTCTATGTAAATATTTCGTTCTGATCTTAAGATTTCCACCAATTCACCAGGTTAAAACGATACATAGTTTGATGGGTACAGTATATACTGTGTACTGAGAGATCCTCATTGTATCACTTTTGCAAGATATGGGCTAACTATCTATTGTGGCATGGACCTTGTAACTAGTGAATATTGACACTGAGAACTTGTAGTTGCCTCCCTTGGATTAACACACTCCTCAATGGTGTATGGCCGACTGATCAAGTTCTATACTGGGCATGGTGAAATAGCCGGTGATCAAGTGCTATACTGGGCATGGTGCGATAGCCGGTGATCAGGTGCTATACTGGGCATGGTGCGATAGCCGGTGATCAGGTGATATACTGGGCATGGTGCGATAGCCGGAGATTGGGCGCTATACTGGGCATGGCGTGGTGGCCGACTGATAAGATACTGTACTGATCAAGTCGCATGCCATAATAACTAGATGGCCATGGCCTGAATGTCGCTGCCGCTGAGGCATTTGATAGTACACAAAACAAATAAAAAAACTGTATTGCAAAACAGCTTTAGCCAGTTGACGTAAAACATGCTGCACCCGCCGAGGCTTTGATAGTATACCGAAAGACTTTAACCAAAAAAACACTTTAACCAACAACTTTATCCTGAATGCTACGCCAATGTGACGACTATATCGCGCTATCTACAAGCGGGCGCAAGACAAACTTTAATGGAAATGTCATAGTAATTTGACATTGGACACAGGGACCGCACACGTTGGGCATATAATGAAAATGTTGGTGATAAATACACAGTATGTGAACTTTCGAGTGAATTGGTGAAGCGGTTTCAGAGATATCGTGTTGTTAAAGGTACATGCCCACTCAGAAGGCACAAACTGTTATTTATATCAGAGACATCATCTGAGACATTTTCTGGCAAAATAAACATTAATTCGCCATTACATCATTATTGAATGGCATTATTATAAATGTTATGTCGGTCGTAAATTTCCACACTGATATCAGGGGCGATAACCGCGTTTCCTTAAAGTGTTAACGAACATTGATTTGTATTCTCTGTATTAAGTTGTTGATGTGCAATGATCATACTTTATAATCTGTCGAAAATATTATTTGTTTAGGTGACGCATTTAATTAGTATAAATAAGTAAAAAATATCGTGCCTCATTTGCATATGAAAATACAATGTAGCTTGATACCACCGCGAGTCACTATCAGTAAAATAAATCATACTAAATGATTATATCTGTATAGCGGGCACTCGCAATTTGTAGAACTGGTGGAATAGTGATACAATTATACACATATTTAATTCATATACAAAAACAGTGTATGCCTACTGAGTGAGCATGTACCTTTAACACAATTAACCTAAATCCAAAATACTTTAAACGGACGCACGAAGTGAAGCAGGCACGACATAATTTTAAGGTAAATTTCAAAGTAATTTGACCTTGATATTTGGCACAGGGGTTGCACGGGTTGAGCATAGAATGAAAATAAAGATGATGATAAACACACATGTGAAGCATCGAGTGAATTGACGAAGCAATTCCAGAGATATAATGTTCTTAACAACTTTAACCTACATGTACGGTAAATCAGAAAAAAACTTTAAGGTAAATTTCAAAGTAATTTGACCTAGACATTGGGCACAGGGGCCGCATGGGTTGGACATAGAATGAAAATATGGATGGATAATGATAAACACACATGTGACGATTCGAGCGAATTGGCGAAGCGGTTTCCGAGATATAGTGTTCTTAAAAACTTTAACCTTCGGTAAATAAAAACCAGATGGCCGCGGCCCGCATGTCGAGCCCACCGAGGCATTCGATGGTCTCAGAGTATATTTATTTGAAGTTTGAATTAACGATTGTAAAAGCTTTAACGCAAATTTGAAAGTCATTTGACTTTGATCTTCGGCATGTGGGTCGCATGCATTGGCTATATAATTAAAATATGGATTATAATAAAGAATGATTTGAAGTTTGAAGCTAATCCGAGTAAATGTTGTGGAGATATACGGTATGTAAAAACGTTAACACACATTTCAAAGTCATTTGACCTTGGGGTACAGGGGCCGCATGAGTGGGACACAGAATGAATATATGGATGATGACTAATAATCATTTGAAGTTTCAAGTCAATGTGACTCAGGACTGCAGAGATATAAGGTATTTAACAACCTTAACACCGATTTCGCACGGACTGACGCACGTACGTCATTGTGATCACTACTATGTCTCGCTTTCAGCAAGAGGGCTCAACAAAAAAAATACGGATGGACGTCAATATGCAGACTATAACGCGCGATGCGACAAAAATTGTCCAACCCCTTTTTAACGCTAGCTCCACACTGTCCCGTGAGATCAATGCATGCCTTAAGTTTCATACAACTATTGCAACGGGTGTTCGAGTTATGCTCCGGACAAATCAGAGCGCGAAAAAAACAAAGGGAGTTAACTAAACTAGAAAATGTGTTCATAGAACACGGATACCCAAATTATCGCTTTGATAGTAAACGAGGCAAAATTCGAAGTCCAAAAGGGGGAGATAATCCATGACACGGGGTTTGAATAACAAATCAAAATAAACTTTGCACATCTACTCATCATCAGGAAGCTACATATCAAGTTTCAGGGCTGTAGCTATTACCGTTTAAAAGTTTTACAAGTTATAAGGCAAAATTATCAAATCTAAGTCAAAAAGGGGGAGATAATCCATGACTCGGGGGTCGGAACAAAATAAACTTTGCACATCTACTCATCATAAGGAAGCTACATACCAAGTTTGAGGTGTGTAGCTATTATAGTTTAAAGGTTTTACGAGCTATAAGCCAAAATTTGAAAATTATAAGTTGAAAAGGGGGAGATAATACATAACCATGGGGTCAAATCAAACATAAATACCAAGTTTCAGGTCTATAACTTTTACGGTTTAAAAGTTTTACGAGTTGCAAGGTTGGTGACGGACGGACGGACGGACGGAAGAACGGACAAGGGTAACACTAAATGCCCCACCCACTATAGTGGTGGGGCATAACAATTAGTGAGGCAAAAGTTGAAATTCTTGTTAACGCGTTAGCGACGGCCCACATGACGAGCTTTGAAGGGCTGGACTCTATACTTTTCGAAATATTTAAAAATAATATGGACGGACATACTTTGATGGAGAAATTTCCAATTTTAGGATAAATTTATGAATTTTTATTATACTGAATTTATTACATTATCACAGCCATTTTGGCTGTGATAATGTAATAAATTCAGTATAATAATTCTGCATGCTTTTAATCATCAAATATATGCAGTCGTTAGTTCTATACGAAATAATGCATTTCAGGAAAAATAAATGATTACTCCCTCAAAGTATACTTTGTTAGAAAAGTATACTTTGCAATGTTGGTGAAATAGGCTACTGGACGTCATTATGATCACTGTCGACTTATCCGCAAGCGGGCTCTACTAAACAATATTGGCATGCCCAGGCATAATACAAGTAACTTACCTTAATTCATCAGTTACATTGCCCCGTGCAGGCACCGGGGCGGGATCAATTGATCCTGAGAATAGTGCTGCAGTAGCCATTGCTTGTCGTAAAAGGCGACTAAACTGGCTTAACGATTGGGTTCATACTTTCCGGAACCCACTATACCGGATTTGGCCCTCATGTACATTTTTGGCTTTCTTGTATGTGAGAGTTGAGTCCGGCTATGCCCCATATATAAAAGTAAGATTAGCGCTAATCCTATTACTTTTAGAGGATGGGATAACTGATGCTGGTGTGGCGAGGGCCTGGCACCAGATCAGGTTGTTCTAATTTCAGGACTGAATATATATTTTGATTGTAAATATTGAGTTCTGAAGTTGGGATTTACCCCCCTCGGACAGGTGGATACGGGACTCGACCCCGTTGACCCGTCTGCGTGTAGACTCCCTGAGGCTTGTACCTCTATGTCAGAAAAGCGGACGTTAAACCCTATTCACTCACTCACTCACTCATCAGTTACAAATCAGACGCTGAATGAACTTTCATTCTCACCACACCACTTGTAGAATCTTAAAGTTATTCGTTATGTTCAATAGTGCTGCTTTGACACGACGAGAAATTAAAACATGCATGATAGGGTCTGGAAGAATAAGCACAGACCAAGCACGCACATTCAGAATCACGTCTGTCGGTTCTTATCCAGCTCCGATTTCCGTCACCTGTCCGCCAAATCCAGAATCGAACAGTGTCGCAAATTTAATCCTGTATGTTAGTGTATGAACAAAATGTCACTTAGTATATTATCCAATGCGGGTTGTAATCTCTTGTTTCTCTAAATAAATGTGTCCAACAATTCCTGTAGCTGCTATCGTGATCAAAAGTGTTAAAGGTTCTGTCAGAGCCTCACATATTGATCTTAATCTCCACCATTTTGATTCCAAGTATAGTTGAACCTCCCCGAACGGCCACCTCTGCAACAACACCCTCTCTGTAACAGCCGCTATTTTATATCCCAAATGGATGATCTCCTCTATATCTAACCCTTAGACTGCGGAGCATGAAAATTGTCGTCTGATGTTGATTTTTCATTCTTTCTCAATAAAAACATGTTTTGACAGCACTTTAGAATCATTTCCATGTTTTATTGAGAATTATTGAAGAAAATAAATAAATACCAGACGATAAAATTTAATTCAGCATTAACCTCCCTACAACAGCCACCTCTCTATAACAGCCAATTTTGTTCCCATGGGTGGCTGTTGTAGAGATGTTTCACTGTACCAGAACAATTATGTTTTCGATGCACCGTCGTAGAGTTATCTGTCAGATTCCGTTGTTTATTTGGTCAAATTGATGGACAAATGTGTGTCCGCTAATGTCGCCAAGAGCATAATATGTGACGTCAACTTTAATAATTTTAGCATAACTTCTGGCTTGTGAATGTTTGATTGAATAAAGTGATAACTATGGTGAAGAAGTGTGCATCTGTGCCCGGTTTGCTCAGTAGGTAGAGCTATGGTGTTGTAAACCAGAGGTCCCCGGTTCGATTCCGGGATGGTGCACATCTTTCTCACCCTGTGACATTTAGGGCCCAATGTAATTGCGGGAAGTAACTGCAGAATACTCCCGTATTGTCCGTACCAAGAGTTACGGTGCTCTATGTAGGTTTCCCCTGCAAAGTACCAAATCACATCTGATTCGCATTGCAGCTGTTAATTGTGACATATTTTCTGTATTTTTCAATTGAAAGAAATGTCAGTATTATACATTCATTTCTGTGGAATAAGTACAGAAAGATATTTCACAATTAACAGCTACAGCGCAAATGAGATCCGATACGGTACTCTGCAGGAGAAACCTATGGAGCACCGTAACTCTGGGTACGGACGATAAGTGAGTAATCTGCAGATTTACTTTCCGCAGCTACTTCCAACGTGGAGTCGTGACTGATTAAGATTCTCCAAAATGTTCCACAAATATGGAATTCAGAGACGATTAAATAATTTGGCGAGAGTATGTCAGAGGAAGTGTATCTGTGCCTGGTTAGCTCAGGCGGTTAGAGTGAAGGTACTCCCGGGCCGGTGGACATTTTTCTCCCCCGTGACAATTGGTGCCCAACGAAGGACCGTGACTGATAAATACTCCCAAAATTGTACCCAAACATATGGAATTCGGATTCAAAATTAAACACGGTGATGTATGTACGTTTGAGAGTCATTTTATTAAAATAATAATTAAGAAGTGAATAACGGACAGATACATGTACAGGTTTGGCATTGTCATGATTGTTAAAGGTCACTCATTTCAAGCTTAAAACAAGTACGTGTTTGTGGCAGGTGTAACGACCAAATTCTTATTTCGGCCTGTACATAGATCACGTCGATTAGTCTGATAATTGCTGGTAAGAAAATTAACGATATGTTACACTAGGACAAGGGAAGTAAGTTGAAAAATTAACGTAACTATGTGCATCCTGATGGTAAGGGCGGGTTTCACACATTTGAGTTGTATCAATGTCAGCAAATGCCGTCGTAAATGATCGTTGTCTAAAGAGACGCGGCAGATTGAGATTTGATGTAAGTAAGGTACGTGGGTACGTCATGGCTAACATGAGCAAAATGCCTAAGGCTATTGAGGCCTTAGATTTGCAAAATGTAATTGAGTGTATATTCACAATTTATTTATTGCGTAATTATAAGTTTTGTCGTATTCTAATTTAAAGTTAATTTTTTGATATTTGCGGAGTGTGTAATTATGGAATGAAATTTCTGACACACAAACCTTGTCTACAAGGACTTTTCTCATTTTTCGTGATTTGATACCCTTGGCGTAACGATCGCAACCAGCAGATCTAATTATGTGTTTGTGCTTCATTTCGGGTTAACTGGAGTATAGTTCAGACTTATAGTTTTCCGCGGTGCGCTCAAGCATAGCGGAACACTGTTGTCTTCAATACCACATGAAAGTGTAGCACGTGCAGCAAGCAGGACTGGTTGTTGTCACGTGTTTTTGTACATGTACAGATTTGTGGGTCCCGTGCTTTCTAGAGTGGATTTGGCCTTATCGGTTTGTCTCTAGTTTTACTGTCCATCCCGACTCATTCAGTAAAGATCGCAACCAACATATATATGTGTTTGTGTTTCTATTTCGGGTCCCTAATATATAGAGATATATATTGTTGCTATCTGTCCATATACATATGATTCGTTGCCGTGTTCAGAATACGAGATCGGTGTGACCGAGCCTCCGACGTAACATCTCCCCCATTCGCTCCTTTATATCTTGCGGTACCTCCGTTCTCCAACCCTCGATAAAACCTGTAGCCGAGTTCATCAACATTGCTAAGCACACCTTTCTTGCTAAGTAAACTTTGAGGGAGAAATTATTCTGCATACTTGTAATCATCAAATATATGCAGTCGTTAGTTATATATGAAATAATGCATTTCGGGGAAAATTAAAGGATTACTCCCTCAAAGTACACTTTGCTAGATAAGTATGCTTAGCAATTTTGGTGAAATCTGATACAGATACATGTACAGTGGAACCTCGCTAAACCGGACACCCTGATTATTCCGCGCCATAGTTGTGTGATATGCGATCGCGAACATGAATCATCATTGAGATAAATGACCAAGAAACCCATCAACATTAAGATCACATATATTTCTTGTTGTCCGGTTTAGAGAGGTTCCACTGTACATGTATTTATTTAACGCATTTACTGTGTGTATGGTAAACGAGGCTATGGCACACATGTTGGATTATATTCATTACATAAGCACAACATCATACACTGAAGATGAACATGTGCTGCGGATTAATTTGCATATGTATTTCACTCTTACATCACGATTTTAAAACAATGTGGTATTGAATTGTGAAACCCATGCGATAAATTCAGTTAAATACAAAAGTAACAAACCATTGTTTATAAATCCACCGTATTTCTTGTTAGTTCTATACAACGCCTCATGCCAGGTGCAGTTGAGGGCAGCATTCCCCCGCATGCTCACTATGTCTGTGTGTTCGTCTATCTTGTTAATATCCTCCTCTGGTAGCGTTTTACCAATGAAGTCGGCGATTATCCGTATGTGGTTTTTCTTGTCCTTTTAAAGATAGCAAGCTTTCCGTAAATAAAGATATGTTGAACAATTCTGCAAAAAACGGGAACCCACTTTTCCGACGTCGTCGGAAAAGTGGGTTCCTGGTTTTTGCAGAAGGTTTTAAAGATAAACACTGTGCGTACAGCGAAATTGTATTGAAAATTCTCAAACGAACGCAACGACAACGAATGTAAAATGAAGTGAAAACAATTCGTTTTGTACAGCAACATGCACGGAAATGATAATCGTTTTTTTTTTGTACGTGAAAACGATAAAATACCCTGATTTCAATATAATTAAAAGCCTGTCGTTTATTTCCGTTATTTTCCGCATTTGCTATGAACATTTCGTCATTTTTCAGCATAATATCCAGACAATGTCGTAAATAATAATAAACTAGATTACAATTTTGTAGAATAATCAGGAGATATCGCATATCTTCTTAGATACCAAAATCCAAAGTGATCCAAAAGACGATCCAGAGTGCCGACGAACACAAACTAACAGCTCATAGAGACACATGATATAAATAATAGTAGGTTAGTGCCGTGAATGGAAAAAATATCTGGCAAGGCTTAGGAAACGGGATGGACGAGGCTCTGCCGAGCACATCCAATTTCTGTGCCGCGCCAGATATTTTTCCCATTCACAGTACTAACCTACAATTCTATTTATCCCGTCAACATTACAAATAGCTTTAACATACAAAGAAATAACCCCAGCCGCATCTCCAAATCGTATTGATACGATATCAAAAATGTTTCACAGCACCGGGTTTCACGGCAAATACGCACTGTGTTGACGGGAACAATTTATGATTGTAGAGCATTCATCATTGCCCTGAGCAACTAATCGTATACCGTACTGTGCCCAGGAAAATGGAGCATGCCAAATTAGTAGTATAACAAAGCAAGCCCCCAAATTGCATCACTTCCCGCCCCCACCCAACCAACCGCCAAAATAATTACTTGTGTATGGTATGCGTGAAGTATATATATAAATTAAATGATTTACGTTATTTGAGAAAGAAAGAATTAAAGCATGTAGATAGCATTAACTTTCATGAACTAAGTTGCACTTTTCTAAAAATGCAAACACTACCGTAACGGTGTACATGTACATATCTTCCTTATTAAGTACTTTACGTATTTTACGCCTTTAATGGTTTATTTTCTGTCATACAGTAACATATAACTGTAGCTGATTTCACCAAAATTGCTAAGTAAACTTTGAGGGAGAAATTTACTACAATTTAAGGATAGCTTTATTATTTTTTATATAATGAAATAAAATAAATTCTGACCAAATTATTATACTGAATTTATTACATTATCACAACCATTTGGGCTGTGATAATATAATACATTCAATATAATAATTCTGCATACTTTGAATCATCAAATATATGCATTCGTTAGTTCTATATGAAATAATGCATTTCGGAAAAAACACATAATTACTCCCTCAAAGTTTACTTAACTAGACAAGTATGCTTAGCAATGTTTTGGTGAAATCGGCTACATGTGTTGTAATATTGTGTTCTCGTGATTGTTATCACGTTCTTGGGACGTTAAACTTATTCATACAGATGCTCATATTGTTACATAATCTATTCTAACAAACAAAAATGACATGTTACAGTATATACACTCAACTGGGTGTGGCCTAATATTCATCAGACAAGAGTCAGTGTCACTATGAGCCAGTCAGCTGCAGGCACAGTGTAGCCCATATACATTACATGTGTCATATTAAATTTACCAATTTCAAGGTGTATGATCACGTGGTACTAACAACACCAACAAGTACTGAAATTTCCAGAATCCATCTGACTCAAAGTACGTATTCTTTTATAGTGTCCTTATTACGTAACGGATTTTTATGAAATATGGCGCATCGAATGCTGCATTTGGTGGTCTCCATATTTTTGCCAAAACTTCTGTCGATTTTGCGAAGAATCGATTTCCGTGTCCTCCGACACGGAAATCGATTCTTTGCAAAAACGAGATAAGTCTGTGCCAAACTCCCTGGACCACCAAATGCCGCTCATGAAGACGCGTTTGCTGCGCAATATTTCATCAAAATACGTTACATATTAAGGAACATATCAAATAATATTTACTTTGGAGTGGGCGACGTTTTTGTTGTTGTAACCACGTGATCATGCACCTTGCATTTGTCCTGGGTTGTCATGTAATTTGACTGGAATAATCGGGTGTTACCTGTACAAGTTGTTCGTATCTAAGAAACAGCACGTTGTCGTCATCGCGATGTTCGCAGTATTGTAGCACATGTAGCCACCAGGGGCATACGAATGCTGAAACAAAGTTGAAGGTTCACAAACGAATACAACCGGCGATATTTTCGTTTGAATATCCGGCTTTGAACAATTTAAATGCCTGTCGTTTTTTTCCACGCATTGTTTTCATTGTTGTTAATTATAAAACGATGTTTAAAACAACGAAAACATCGTTTTGGTATTATAAAAACGAAAACGATTTGATATGCAAGAAGTGTACTGCTCGCATTTCATCAATGAAAAGCCATCATGCTTCTAAAAAGCAACACAGCTTGTTATTAGGCTACAACTTATGATAGTCTGTAAATTCCACATTAACACTGTTTTCTTGTAAACAATTATTGGATTTACATTTATTGAGCATAGGCTGCATATGCAGCCTATGCTCAATAAATTTAAATCCATCAATTGAGATTCCCAGAGGATCCTAAATTCGCACTTACGAACATTTTAATCGTACGAAGTTTAGTGAAACGGCCCCCTGGAGTGTGCTATATATTTGATCAGTAGCGACACTAGTCGCAAATCCCATAAGCCCTATGTCCTCCAGTCACAGCCACAAATTTGCGTCTGCATGTACGTACCTTAAGTTACAGTTTCTCTAAGCCTGACGCCTTACACAAGCGTGCCAGGGCGTACTAAAACCTCAAACCCCGTTTTCTAGTGGCACATAATGTACAGCGAAAATGTGTTGAACGTTCCCAAACGGATGGACAACGAAGCGAAAACGTTGTGTACATCGTTTACTGTGCCAAGCGCGGATCAAGGCGAGTGCGTGTCAGGCGCATGCCCCCTCCAACATTTACCGAGTTCAGATATTAACCCATTGCTTTTATTGTATACCTACCCGTGAAATACATAGTTATACGATGTAAATAAAAGTCATATGTTCTCATCGATGAAATAAACAACTATCGGTGAAAATACGACTACTTCCGTTATGTATATTCATAACGCGCATCTGCAGTGCCGGACTACAAATAGGCTGTAAATACACATTCATTACCGTATACAGTCTAAAAAACAGCTAATGTCCATGGAGCGGTATATAATAAATAGAATATTCATATTTTTTGCAACGAATATGACATATATGTTCATCCAGTGGCACTCGTGAAATATGAACATCTCACACCACTTGATGAACATACATGTATATGTCATATTACAAATTACAGTGTTAAATATATAAATGTTTTGTATACCCGTAAACATGTATAAGTATTCTGCATATGGGTCAACTACGCACAAAATGCATTCTTTCTGATCTGTAAGCTTTGTTTACCCGGGCAGCAAGCTTGAATTTAGTGGGAATAATTAAAATTAAAATGGATTTAATTAAACAACCATGGGCGCTGTTGCGTTTACTGTAGTACGAAAAACATTTGGTCTGTTTAAAGTTTGTTAGGAATTCTTAACATCATATGGTTTTATTGCTTACATGAGATACGCCATATGAGTTTGTACCTTCGGACAATTGCGTAATTTCATTAAATACGTTTACAAAATTAACAATATTGTCCGTAACTGGCATCAAAAGTTGACAGAATGTACATAGCACGTGCGGAATTAAATTCTGCATATACTCTGAAAATTGTGTCAACCTTTGAATTTTTTTTGAAAAATATAATTGTAAATTTTGTAAACGTATTTAATCAAATTACGCAGATGTCCCAAGGAACAAAATCGCAAGGCGTGGCGTGTCTCAAATGAGATCCCACACCACCACCTCTACGCCTAGGTCCTGGATCCACCATGTGTACTCGGTAGCAGGTTGCAGTGATTACGGTGTTTGGTCACGTGACGTACCTTTATCGTTGAGGAACAGTTCCATGTAGTCCCGCAGTGACTCGGCCTGACATGATTCATACCATCGCAACAGTTTGTAGAACGACAGGGCTCAGGCGTTCGGATTGCGTACCACATACACGATCTAAGAAATAGCGGATCTCAAACTAGTTCCCATTTGATATGAGATTTATGAAACGAGTCGCGCACAGTTTATGCACCGAGCCTCTGGCGAGGTGCATACACTTGCGGACGAGTTTAATAAATCTCAGATCAACTGAGAACTCGTTTAAGATTCTGTTTATCACATGACTTCATCCTCCAAAGAGCAGTCAATGTGGATATATCCAATACGGTTTCAGTGAACAGACGTCATTGACTATTTTCGCATCTAGATATAAATCTCCACAGAGAAAAATAGTTGTAATCCCTGCAAGAAAATTATAAAAAATATGCCATATTAGAGCTCCAGTTAAGGTGCGTAATTTGGAGGTAAATTTCTTATTTCTTAATCAAAAATGGCAAGTTGGGGGTGCTTCAGAATCGTCTGAATGAGACGATTCTAAAGGACTCCCAACAAAAGTTCACCCCAAGTTGTTCAACTGGAGCTCTGCATATAATAGGTTACTGTACTTTGTACCAAACGGGAGCACATTAGAACAATCTCAGTAATTGTAACGAGGCACTGGCGCTTCTAATGACGTTCCAAACATGATAACGTCAACGTCAAAACATCATTGCTTTGTCACGCCATTATGGACGTCATTTCGAATGTCTCCATGTTTTTCATTTGACACAACGTTGCGGCAAAATATGAATACATAATTAGGGTGATGCGGCCAGCCAATCAAATTCGCTCCAGGTGTTATTACACGTGTGTCATATCACATTTATGAAATGGGTTACAGCACGGAATACAAATGGTTTCATGTGATAAACATGTACGTGAGCATATTTAACCCTTTGAACCGAAAGCCCGCTATAGCGGTTATGCAACCAGTGCAGATCCAGATGAGCCGGCTCGTAACGAGCCGTCTCATGAGGATCTACACTTTTTGAAAGTAATTTTGGTGTTAACAAGAACGTTACAGTAGTACATGTATTCTGAGATGGTATGGTGGTCGCCAGATCGGACAAGTGGGTTTCCTCCGGGTACTCCGGTTTCCTCCCACATTAATGACCACCCCTACGCCTTCATCTGTGCCAACGAAAGCCGTTGTATAAGTGCTATCGCGCTTGTTTGTAATCGTTGTAAAATAAATAAAGTTTATACTTTTTTTTTAATTCCGAGTTTCTCCTACCTTTCCGCTGCCGAGCCTGAGTTCCCCTGGCAACAGGAAGTGGTGGAGGTGGGACTTTATCACTCTAGGCGACGCGAGCTCCCGTGCTTGTTTTACACCGCTAAACGGTTCAGGAAACATGTATGTAATGAAGTAAACTTTGAGGGCGATTCCCATTACACGTTTAACCCGGTATTACTTTAAGCACTATGCATTTCAATTGGAGTTTACATAGAGTACAAATCATGTATACATGTACGTGTATTTCACCCCTAAATAGCTGGAATGGATTTTGATACGCTAATTTTGCAACCACTCCAACAGTCACAAAATGGTTGTCAGACTAGTCCATTTATGAAACTTGGTTATTTTAGGTATGAACATTATTTTCAAAAAGTGCAGAGATCCTGAGGAAACTTTAGTTTGAATGATTATCTTACTTAGTCTACTCATTATGTCTATTAAAAGTGGAGACATATATTTTGAACGACCATTTAGATGCAAAGCATGCGATCTATAGCGAGATAATGCAATCTGTCTGAGCCGATCACTCTCTTATTTCCCGGGGTGATCGATTGAGGGAGATTGAACTGTATACAATATACAAGATGCATGATCACGTGGTTAAAACAACAACAACAATGGCTGAAAGTGTTGAAAGCTCGTACACTCCAACATCAGTATTATTTGATATTTTCCTTAATATGCAACATATTTTGACAGAAGTTTGGGCTAAAGTATAGAGACCACTAAATGCAGCTTAACAAGACGCGTGTGATGCGCCATATTTCATCAAAATCCGTTGCATAATATGGACATAATAAAATAATACGTACTTTGAATCGGAGGGATTCTGGAAGCTTCAGTACTTGTTGTTATTATTGTAATCACGTGGTCATACACCTTGGTATACGTGTATTATACAGTTATTGGCTTTTTGTGAGGTAAATATGTGGTTTCAACGACCCTATAAAAGTGATATCGACCGAGGACGAAGTAATACATTACTTCCATAGGATCGACAACACCACAGGCATTCGACAAGTTTCGGCTGTCATCATGGTCATAGGTATAGCTCTATATATATGGACACGGCTTTTAACTTTGGTCGGACGCGACCTCGTATCAATACACATTCCGCGATTTTATTAACGCTAATGTGAATATTTTGGCGTAAAGTGCACATGTTCATTTGAGAATTATTGTTATCTTGCTAAAATAACATAGCTAGAACATATTTATGCAAATAATATCGTATGACACCCCCTTGTCCTAGGTCGGACACAACATCGTATCATAACAAATGAAATAATGTGTTTAAGGCTCTAACGTCAATATTGTTGTGGCAAGTTCATGTGATCATTTGAGATTTATCGATATCCTGCAGAAATACATAAAAATGCATAGAACATTACAATGTTTGACATGTTATTTTGTTATGATACGAGGTCGAGTCCAACCAAAGTTAGAAGCCTTGTTCATATTTATATAGTTATACCGATGAAAGCCGAAACACGCCGAATGCCTGTGCGTACATGCGGACGAGCCGTGAGTACATATAACTGAAACGTATTTGCGACTGTTCACACATTTTTATATTTCCAGTTTTCCAACAAAGTTCACACAATACTACTACCGCCTGCGTTAATCTTGCCATGATGGCGACGTTTTCTGAACATCTCTTGGCAATCTCAACTCGCAAGCAAGCAGTTTCATTGGCTGAGCTGTAAGCACAGCTCATGCTCAGCCAATCAAGTTGCTTGATTTCAAGCACAATATTCAAGTATTTTTGAATAAAAAAATACAAATATTTGTAAGATTAGCCAATCAAGCTACACAATATTTAAGTACAGTGAAACCTCTCTAAACCGGACACCCTGGGACGTCCCCATGGTGTCCGGATTAGAGAGGTTTCGCTGTAAATCAGGCATTTGATAATTCTGAGCTATAGTTGTGTGTCATACGATTACTAACAGACATTATCATCCAAGATGACCAAAAATCGCATCAAAACAAGATCACATGTATTTTCTTGGTGTCTACTGTATTTGGAAATTTTATTTTATATTATATTGGCAATATTAGCGCAGGCGGAGATGTACATGGTACCCAAGGTGCTTGCGGGGGTCGGGGTCTACGACGTCTATATATGGGGACCGTTCCTGCAGCAGCACGTGTCGCGCCGTTTCAAAATCCAGCGTCTGGATCAGGTAGACAATCTCCTGTGTCAGAGTCGTGCCTGGGTAGCATATATTTTGTAATAATAATAATAATAATATAATAAGAATAATATTAATGAATAATAATATTATTAATTAATAATAGTAATCATAAATTAATGAATGCCTCAATGAATGAATGAATGAATGAATGAATGCATGGATGGATGGATGGATGGATGATGGATGGATGGATGGATGGATGGATGGATGGATGGATGGATGGATGGATATGGATGGATGGATGGATGGATGGATGGATGGATGGATGATGGATGGATGGATGGATGGATGGATGGATGGATGGATGGATGGATGGATGGATGGATGGATGGATGGATGGATGGATGGATGGATGGATGGATGGATGGATGGATGGATGGATGGATGGATGGATGGATGGATGGATGGATGGATGGATGGATGGATGGATGGATGGATGGATGGATGGATGGATGGATATGGATGGATGGATGGATGGATGGATGGATGGATGGATGGATGGATGGATGGATGGATGGATGGATGGATGGATGGATGGATGGATGGATGGATGGATGGATGGATGGATGGATGGATGGATGGATGGATGGATGGATGGATGGATGGATGGATGGATGGATGGATGGATGGATGGATGGATGGATGGATAGATGGATGTTTGACATGTTATTTTGTTATGATACGAGGTCGAGTCCAACCAAAGTTAGAAGCCTTGTTCATATTTATATAGTTATACCGATGAAAGCCGAAACACGCCGAATGCCTGTGCGTACATGCGGACGAGCCGTGAGTACATATAACTGAAACGTATTTGCGACTGTTCACACATTTTTATATTTCCAGTTTTCCAACAAAGTTCACACAATACTACTACCGCCTGCGTTAATCTTGCCATGATGGCGACGTTTCTGAACATCTCTTGGCAATCTCAACTCGCAAGCAAGCAGTTTCATTGGCTGAGCTGTAAGCACAGCTCATGCTCAGCCAATCAAGTTGCTTGATTTCAAGCACAATATTCAAGTATTTTTGAATAAAAAAATACAAATATTTGTAAGATTAGCCAATCAAGCTACACAATATTTAAGTACAGTGAAACCTCTCTAAACCGGACACCCTGGGACGTCCCCATGGTGTCCGGATTAGAGAGGTTTCGCTGTAAATCAGGCATTTGATAATTCTGAGCTATAGTTGTGTGTCATACGATTACTAACAGACATTATCATCCAAGATGACCAAAAATCGCATCAAAACAAGATCACATGTATTTTCTTGGTGTCTACTGTATTTGGAAATTTTATTTTATATTATAAATTGGCAATATTAGCGCAGGCGGAGATGTACATGGTACCCAAGGTGCTTGCGGGGGTCGGGGTCTACGACGTCTATATATGGGGACCGTTCCTGCAGCAGCACGTGTCGCGCCGTTTCAAAATCCAGCGTCTGGATCAGGTAGACAATCTCCTGTGTCAGAGTCGTGCCTGGGTAGCATATATTTTGTAATAATAATAATAATAATATAATAAGAAT
This sequence comes from Conchocele bisecta, assembly GCA_029237695.1. Classification (NCBI taxonomy): domain Eukaryota; kingdom Metazoa; phylum Mollusca; class Bivalvia; order Lucinida; family Thyasiridae; genus Conchocele; species Conchocele bisecta. Next base: position 80,284,094 of record CM055271.1, read on the forward strand.
AATATTAATGAATAATAATATTATTAATTAAAATAATAGTAATCATAAATTAATGTAATGCCTCAATGAATGAATGAATGAATGAATGAATGCATGGATGGATGGATGGATGATGGATGGATGGATGGATGGATGGATGGATGGATGGATATGGATGGATGGATGGATGGATGGATGGATGGATGGATGGATGGATGGATGGATGGATGGATGGATGGATGGATGGATGGATGGATGGATGGATGGATGGATGGATGGATGGATGGATGGATGGATGGATGGATGGATGGATGGATGGATGGATGGATGATGGATGGATGGATGGATGGATGGATGGATGGATGGATGGATGGATGGATGGATGGATGGATGGATGGATGGATGGATGGATGGATGGATGGATGGATGGATGGATGGGATGGATGGATGGATGGATGGATGGATGGATGGATGGATGGATGGATGGATGGATGGATGGATGGATGGATGGATGGATGGATGGATGGATGGATGGATGGATGGATGGATGGATGGATGGATGGATGGATGGATGGATGGATGGATGGATGGATGGATGGATGTGGATGGATGGATGGATGGATGGATGGATGGATGGATGGATCTGAATGAATGAATGAATGAATGAATGAATGAATGAACAGATGGATAGATGAATGAATGAATGAACAGATGGATGGATGAATGAATGAATTAATCTGAATGAATGAATGAATGAATGAATGAATGAATGAATGAATGAATGAATGAATGAACAGATGGATAGATGAATACATGAATGAATGGATGAATGAATGAATTAACAAATATAAGTTAATATTGCAAGGCGTTGAGTGCTTACGATACACTATGCACAATAATGAGTCTATTATATATTACATGTACATGTATGCAAGCGGAACCATAATAGCAGTAATAATAATAATAACAATAACCACGTAACGTCATCCATACATGTACAATGTTGCTCCCCATATTATGGTGGGTGGGGTATGTTGATTCCAAAATAGAGGGCAGCCAATACTCACAGAGGATGTTCGGTAAAATTACGTAAACTGGCGGTCAATATATTTCACTGAGGTATATATACCTGTACATGTACAGTGGAGATTTATTGAAGATTCACAAACGAAAACTGCAAAAATGAATGGAAAACGGTATGCATGTGCCCTTACACCGCTATGATAATAATCTTAATTTTTTGTCGTCTGCTGTTTATTTTCTATTTTCCATTTTTATCATCAAAAATATGCCATGACAGTACTTTAGAATAATTTACAACATGCTTTGACAGCACATTATAATAATTTATAATATGATTTGACAGCACATTAGAATAGTTTACAACATGCTTTGACAGCACTTTGGAATAATTTACAACATGCTTTGACATCACTTTGGAATAATTTACAACATGCTTTGTCAGCACTTTGGAATAATTTACAACATGTTTTGACAGCACTTTGGAATAATTAACAACATGCTTTGACATCACTTTAGAATAATTTACAAAATACTTTGACAGCACTTCAGAATCATTTCCATTGGAAACTATTCTGAAGTGCTGTCACTGTTTTTTATTGAGAAATAAGGCAAGATATAAAAGCAACAGCAGACGACAATTGTTGTGTGAAGCGGTCTAAAGGTTAACATTGTTTTCCTTGTTTTTAATTAGAAATGTTTTGAGACACCTGTAAACCAACGAAAACTTCTATAATAATGAATCAATGTTTTTCTCATTATAAAAGCGAAAACGCCTTCAAAACGTTGTGTACACGATAGGCAAGTGTTCGTCTGTGGGACCAGGAACAAATCCGGACGATATGTGACAATAGAAGCATCACAGACACGTATCACATCTCAGTTCAGTTACCATGGTTATACTGCTTCCGGAAAAACACAGTTGAATGTGGGATCGTAGTTATACATGTAATAGAAATCCGGTCCAAATTGAATATGTTATTGTACTGTTTCTTGTGGAAAGGGCGACTGTAGCATAGATTGTTGCGAAACGGAGACACTATAGTGTTCACGCCTAGTGTTGATACATATCATCATGAATACCTGCGCAATCTGATCAAGGACTGTACTATTTGTCATGTGCATATGTTCACACGTATTATTAATGTTATTCCACACAGTTTAGAAAGTTGTGCTGTCTGATATGGATCTACTCATTTCGCAATCTTAATTTTAGTACTATTCAGAATCAAGTAAACTCAACACCCCAACATGGGACCGGATCTGTACAGTTTTCCAAAGGGAAATAACTAGCTACGACTCCTCATTGTATTGACCTCTCCAGGAAAGCGTGTTCCCAGTACCGTTACATGTGCAGTGAAACCTATTGTCTGTTCCACGTTTTGCTGCCGACGAACATTTGGCCATTAAACACATTAAATCTAAAAAATATTTAAAAGTAAGTACTTTTTCATCAATAACAAAAAAGTCACCCTCCCCAAAAAAAGATTATTTGATGAAATTCCTTCAAGTTTTGATTTTATTGCGAAAAAACAATTTTCCTATGGGAAATTAACATGGGGGCTAAAAATAGATTTTTTAAATATTTTTTTTATTTGTGGACCAATTTTCAAAATCTAACTTTTGTTTTATTAGTTACATCATTTTCAAGCTATCTCGCAAGGTTTCGGAGTCAATTTCCAAAATTTTGGAAATTCACTCCCCCATGTTAAATTCCCATAGAAAATCGTTTTTTCGCAATAAAATCAATATTTGATGGAATTTAATCAAATATTTTTTTTGTGGGAGGGTGACTTTTTTGTTATTGATGAAAAAGTACTTACTTTTAAATATTTTTTAGATTTAATGTGGTTAATGGCCTAATGTTCGTCGGAGCCATTGTTGTGTGCTTTTGCGATCAATATGCGAGTGTGTGCTATGCGAACAGACATTACCACCAGACAATTAATGACAAAGAAGCTCATCAAAATATGATAACATGTATTTCCTTGGTGTTCAGTTTACAGAGTTTCCACTGTACGTGTTTTGCAATATGTAGGCTATATAGTCAGCACGGTGGACCTCTAAGAATAAGTTAACCTAGCGTTGAGGTACTACTAACGTTGATGGATTATGCTAATTCAATCTGTCCTGAATCAGAATCCGCTGGGTGCCATTTCAACATGACCAATCAAAACACTCAAAAGTTGTTTTTCTTTTGCACATTTTATAACAACAACATTTTCCATCGCTGCTATATCAGACCAAATTTGTACACAGATACATGAACAGTGGAACCTCTCTAAACCGGACACCCTGGGAGGTCCCCAGGGTGTCCGGCTTAGAGAGGTTTCACAGTAGTACTATGACGGGCCCCGTCATCAGTTCACCAGAAACAATACATAACCGCAACTGCATGTAGCTACTAAGGCAATAACTTGTCATAGTGCTACAGTGGAACCTCTCTAAACCGGACACCCTGGGATGTTTAGAGATGTTTCACTGTAATTCCGGTGTATTATCACCGACATACATGGCTATGTGTCTTGTGATCATGTTCATACAGTGATACCTCTCTACACCGGACACCCTGAGAGGCCCTACATGGTGTCCAGTTCAGAGATGTTACACTGTAATACCGATACAAGAGCTTTGAAGCACATATATGTGTGCATTGCAATCATGAACACTGATCAACATCAAATACATTTGACAGTGAAATAGGTCATAATTTAACACTTCGATGTCGCAAGGTTGTTCGGTTTACAGAGGTTCCACTGTACATGTTTAAGGCCGAATAACTGTATGTGAATACTAATACTGTGCCAGGATGATATGACAATCATGGCGTATTTAGGAATTTGGATGTTGTATCATTCGGGTTATGCAGGTATAAGTGGAATTTAGATATCAGGCCCGAGTGCAGAGGGGATGCGACGGGTGCGTCGCGTACGCACCCCCCTTAACCCTCTCAACACCACAGACCTGTATAGTGGTATTGGCAAAACGTGTAGACGCAGATGAGCCGGCTCGTGACGAGCTGTCTTCAGGATCTGCACTTTTTGCAAGTAATTTTCATAATATTGAGAATAAAAACGACCTATGTTCATGAATGGACTGGTCTGAAAATCATTTTGTGATGGTTGGATTGGTTGCAAAATTAACATATCAAAATCCATTTTAGTTACTTATGGGTGAAATGGTTAATCTGCCGAGGTCTGTCCGTGGATGTACAAAAACAAAACAACATGTTTGGCCAGTCGCGCCATCGATAACGCACCACCCTAAAATAATGTATGCGTACCGGCCTGTATACTAGTCCACAATCAAGTTATCGTGGTGTTAGAGTAGTATCCCTATTTGTGACTGTGACGTGCGATATGGCTCTAATGGGATTTATGACCAGCGTAGCTCCTGATCAAATAGCACACTCCTGTAGCCTGATAACGAGCTAAATACTGCTGGTTAGAAGCATTCCGGGAGTTTCATTGATGGCATGGCGAATAGTGCAGATCCAGATCAGACTGCGCTGAATGGATTTTGATGAAATATGGCGCAGCAAACACGTCTTCTAAGAAGTAACGCGTTACTTACCAAGAGTAGAATTATAATTATAACACGTTAAAAGCTGTACTTATGACACGATCCGCCAAAATAGAGGATTTTTAACGCGTTACAGCCAATTTATAACGCGTTACTCACTGTTAGTCTTGTAACGCGTTACTGTTGAGCAGTAACGCGTTAAAAATATGTGTTTCACTATATAGTACATACATTAGTAACGCGTTACTTCTCACAAATAACGCGTTACTTCTCTAACGCGTTAGAAACGGCACTTATGACATGAATCGCCACTCATAGATAAGGTACGTTCTGTCGTAGTGGGTCACCTATGTTGCTGGGACTGAATACTCGGGGCGTATGACATGTATGTACTCCTGGGAGCCCTTTCACTAAACTTCATACGACTAAAATCTTCGTCAGTGCAATCTGATGAGTCATAAAGATGTAATGTGTTCGTCGGCAGAAAAACGTAGAGCAGACAGTAGCTGCAACTCTTCATTTTATAATTAGGTTCATGTCTGGGCGGTGTGCCATTGATACATGAGCAGGTGCAGATCCAGGGTAGGGGGCGTTTCACTAAGCTTCGTACGATTAAAATGTTCGTAAGTGCAAAATGATAATAGTCTGTAAATTTCACATTAATAATGTTTTATTGTAAACCATTATTTGATTTACATTTATTTAGCAAATGCAGCCTATGTTCAATAAATGTAAATCAATCGATTGAAATTTCCAGACTATCCTAAATTTGCACTTACGAATATTTGAGTCGTACGACGTTTAGTAGCACGGCCCCCTGATCTACACATGTGCACCCGTTTAGCCTGATAATAACGTATGTTGGTTGTTAGAAATATGACCTCAGTTTCACTGACTGAATGGCGATCACTGCAGACCTTGATCAGACTGCGCTGCGCAGTCTGATCAGGGTCTACACTGATCGCCAATGCCATTAACCTCATTTCCAGTAATAGCCACATATAACACATACTAGAAAGAAAATTGCTACCCGCTCCATACCTCTCTTTAATGTAACACATGGAAGACTGATACCTCTCTTTAATGTAACACATGGAAGACTGATACCTCTCTGTAATGTAACACATGGAAGACTGATACCTCTCTTTAATGTAACACATGGAAGACTGATTTTTGCAGAAATTGGTTATTTTACCGTGTCAAGGTGTTTATCTGACATTTACATGTATATCTTGTCAATTTGAAAGCTTCATTTCGTTATGTTGAATGTTGAACAACAACAAGAGAAAATATGGCTTCCATGGGAAAATCATTTCCCTGTTCTACTATATGTGGCAATTAACTAGTTCAACATCAAAGATTATTTGTTTAAAGGTATCAAATATACAGTTTACTAAATTTCGACCTACATGCAACAGGTTTGGTTACGCACTTCGGTTACTCACATTTTTAACGGATCAAATTGTAGCCGTATATACATGTAACATATCGGAGGCGAATTATTGTAGCTAAACACATACCTGATCTTGGGTAGGTACAAATCCAAACGTCATTATCGCGGATTTTCAAATTATTTATTTCCTCCAATTCTGTGCAGAGATCAAACAAAACCACGCCTCGGTGATGTTTCGGCGTCCATGGTGTAAACTGCGTTGGTTCTCCGTGAGAGTTCATCTCGTCTTGCCACTATGATCAAGTGTATGGCACAAATGGTTAATCTACTTGCAACCATCCAGTCAAACGTATCAGTGATTACTACGGTAGCTTAAAGACACTGGGTCTCAAATATGCCTAGAATGTGATGAAACGGATGTACATGACTGTAAGGATATGGCATGTACATGTTCCTGAGGGTTCATGTCGGTGTGACAAACGTGCTGGTACATAATGATTGTTGTAGCTGGTTGAAAGCAGATACTTTGGTTACAGTGTCATCCATATAATATGTAAGGCCGTCTGTTGGGGATGGAGAGGGAGTGTACCAATTGCTCGCTTAGCGATATACTCTCAGGTTGGGCTGTTTGTAAGGTTGGACATACGCTTCGTCGCCTTGGGGCGTCGTTTGTAGTCTAGGCACGGGTGCCAAACCGGGACTCTGTGGTGTAGGCTAATTCCACTATACGATCTGTTGCGTGCCGATAAGGTATGATTGTAAAACTACTACGTTGTTCGTCTTAGAGAGGTTCCAGACGAGGTGCAACTCAGATGGTGGTAACAACAACGTCACACAGATTAGCAAAACTAGTTTCATTTTAGATTTGTATCGTATTTGTGAACATAAGTCTACGGGTCAGTATAATATATAATCGCTAGGTTATACTCGTGCTCAACCGAATGCTGCTCTCATCTGCCTGCTTCCGGCCCCGGCTTGCTGATGCTCAGCCGGGCTGTTGCAGCTCGGTGAATGAGTGTCACATGTCTTTACCGATTATATGGCACCAACCTGTGTGTCAAGTGCCGCCAGGGGTGGATTGGGCCTACCTGGGACCCGTTTTGCTTTGCATCACCGGTGCCAGGTTCTACCCAGTTACCCCCTCTCTTCTTCCCGCCTCCCGTGCACCGGGACACTGCGCGGAATTACAGGACCGTATTGGACCTAAGCAGTGTCCCATTTCGGCACACATTTATACAAATCTGTCCGCCCTGCACATACATATATCACATAAAACACTTCAAAATTCGGCTTTTATGGACTTATATGTCCGGGTATGGAAGGTCATCGAGCCAATTCCCACCCTTAAATATAAGAAATAAAAAAAAGATTATTTTTTGCCTCGGCAAAAGAAGACGTCCACTTTAAGCAAGCCAGTAATTCTTCAGGACACCTACAACGTTGAACGATTAATTTACAGACGGAAAGAAAAGCACGGGAATGTAAGTATAATATTGTTATTTCTTCCTTTTTTTTGCTATGAATATACGCCAATTGATTGCGTTTCTTACTCATTGTAAACATCGCACCAGTCTGATCATACATTAATATGTACACTAGTAGTACAGACTGTGACAAATTATAGAATATTGAGTCAGTACAGACTAAATAACGTACAGTACAAGCCCTGATCAGATTGTACTGGGACACAGTATTGTATAATTTGTCCCATGATTCTGCTACCGCCCCACTCGCGGCTGTGTAAGTAGTCAAGACTTCACAGCGAACAGTGGAAACCCTGATCAGACTCGTGTTCATGTACATTACAGTGATTACAAAACAGCATACATTTTTTGTTGATTTATTACAGCTCATTGTATAAAATATTTTTCGCAATTATGTAATTGTCAATATTGCAGCCTGAGCTAGACGTAGTTTATATAATTTATATAATTTTCACTTGTTTTTCTGTGTTCAGTATACAGCTATAAAGAATTATCGGTAACATGGTAATTATAATTGACTTTTTTGTCTACGTTATAAATGTTGGTGAGCTATGCTATATTGTTTTATTACGTTAAATTCAGGGCAATATCAGATAAACCTCAAGATAAACTGGATTAGTTTTTACTGATATTCATGCGCAATCGAGAGAACTTAACCCTTACTACGCTGAATTAAATGTTGACGTCTGCTGGATATTTTTTATTTTCATTTTAATTTTTGCTTTAACTCTTAACAAAAAACTGGTTTTGACAGGACATGAGAATCGTCTCCACTGGAGACGATTCTCATGTGCTGTCAAAACCAGGTTTTTGTCGAGAAATATTGAAAATAAAACATTTCCAGCAGACGACAACATCTAATCCAGTTTATCTTGAGGTAAATCAGCGTCCAATTTTTGGCCTGTGTACAGCCTTGTATATTGTCAGCTAAAAAAACAATATTACGCTTCTCCAAATGGGGACAGGTGCACGAGAAAACGTGCCCTGTTTGCAAATCCCACATAAAATATGTTTACCTAATAATGTTCTATTTCAACGCTAAAATTAAAATCCTTGGGATACCATCGATGTTGTTAGTCATTTATCCATATATATGTTGATGAAATTGAAACATTTCAAACACCGACCAGTATTATTTAACTGATGGGTGAGGAAATCAACATGCCAACCATGTTGGTTTTCATGAAGAAGAATATTTTATTGACTTAAACTATACAACAGTTTCTCGTCACACACAAAGGAAAAATGTGCATGCGCTACTTGTTGTTTTGACTGGCTATGTTATATTATATATAACATATTATCTGATTTGTAATTTCAGCATAGACTTTGTCTCATTTGACACAATTGCAACTTGCAATACTTAATATAATTTCATCTTTATACGCTGATCTGGAACTACATTTGTTCCAGTCACCGCCACATATTATGAAATTGCCCGCATATAAATCTACAGTCAAACCTCTTTAAACCGGACACCATGGGAGGTCCCCCAATGTGTCCGGCTTAGAGAGGTTTCACTGAAATCATGTAATATTTGATCATGCTGAGTTATAGTTATGTGCTATGCGATCATGAACATACATTATCACCTGACCAAGAAACTTAATAAAAATGAGAGATCACATGTGTTTTCTTGGTGTCCGGTTTAAAGAGGTTCCACTGTATAATTAACGTAATTCCCTTTTTACATACACGAATTATTTACTGCAAACGAAACTAAACCTCATTGAATTATATGTGTACAACCAGCGTAGACCCCGTTCAGAATGTGCGGATGCGCAGCTTGATCTGGGTATATACTGGTTTCAAATTTACGCGATTTAACGATTATTTACTGTAAACAAAACTTCCTTAAGCTGTATTTGTACAACCAGGGTATAATTATTTTCTGCAAACTACACATAGTTTAACTTTGTTTGTACAGCCAAGATAGAACCCGTTCAGAAATACTAAGTTAGAAAAGTTAGCCACTCAGTTAAGCCTGTTCATCCGCGCAGTCTGATCATTGTTTACACCGGTTGCAACAGATATATATTGCGTGAATTAATTAAATTGTTCTTAGTGTACCTCTGGTTCATAATGATGATAACTGTGAATAGCTGTTGTATTAAAAACATATGAAAACAAGTTTAAATATCATATGCTCTCCTGTCCTTTCAGGCGCACGAGTACTTGGTGAAGTGGGAAGGGTACCACGTCAGCGACTCTACATGGGAACCAGAAAGCCACCTCCCCCCACTGATAACGACAGAAGAATATATCCCCAGCGACATCGCACCAGTTAGACTGTCTCAGTTTGCTTCAGATTTTGAGCGTACGATCCAAACTAGACTGAAAACCAAATCTCCAAAATGTGTGATGTTTATAGATTTTGACGTCGTACGCTATGCGTTTGAAGACTCATTCCCAGCATTGTGCTCACTGTCTAATTTCAGCAAGCTACCACTTTCACTTTGGAAATCATTTACACGTGGTCATAAATGTCCTTTTCAATAAAATAAAAATGTTCGGGATCGAGATACATGTTTTTTTTTTTTAGCCCTTTTTGGGGGGGGGGGACACGTTAATTAGAATATCACAGTGGTCAATGGTGGAATGGCCACACTACATGTACATGGATTATCGATTTACATATCGATACAATTGCGTACATCACGTGACAACTGTAGATTTCCGAGAGATTACGGAAAAAGCCGATATCACGGAAATTACCGACTGACCATCACATATTGGTCAGCTGAAATTGACCATGTGGTCACTATGAATTTTGTCCAGGTACGATGGCCGCGAAAGTTGGATATGGATGATTATGAATTGCGCCAAAATGGCGTAAAGCAAGATTAATCCTAATGTTCGCAGTGTATACGGATAGTGATCCTTTGTTATTGATAACAAAACAATTATCGCCGTGTCGTATCGGTCAATATGTCATTTTATCGACCCGATAAACGTGATATCGACCTCGGACTTCGTCAAAAGGCAATATCACGTTTATCGGGTCGATAAAACTACGTATTAACCTCACAACAAGGCGACAATTGTATAATATTGGCGTCTTGCGTTGCATTGTGTTTCAATGGGAATCGATAGTACGTATCAGGCATTGACCTGATACAAACATCCAGGTCACAACGAAGTGAAAACTGACGTTCCATTGGCCGGATGACATCACGTGACGTTACCGAATGGCATCAGTTTAATGACTCAACGTAAACACGTCCGCTCTTTCTTAATATATAACGACATCATATGTGGTCAGTTTCGAGCCATGATAACACGCTACCTGATAAATAGAATACCAGGTTGCTGTCTTTTGATATCAAGTTTATCAGGCTAGGCTCGGAAACGGTAGGAATTCCTCGGCGAACCTCAGAATTCCTACGCGGTTCCTAGCCTTGTCTGATAAACTTGATATAATCAAAGTACTGAAAGTACTGAAATATGTTATATCCACGAAAACTGATCACTTGCGGAACTAGAGACTGAAAGTTGCATATTTTCTCAATCATCATCCAGAGGCCAATATACTGTGATGGTGCAAACCCATTCCCATCCATACGCTTTATCTGGAATAAAGTACTGTTTGAAACTCCCAGAAAGATTGTACGAAACTGGCGGCTAACTGAACATGCTACCTAACTGTGAGAAATAAAGATAATAGCTGTTGTATTCATACGCATGAAATGTCTTGATTCGTAACTGTGAAAACTATATAGAATAGTATATGTAGAGTTTTAGATACAAAGCAAGACAGACCAAAACGCCAGAGGATAAGCTGGCACAGGGCACTATTTTCTTGGCCGTACTCGCCATTTAGGCGTAGCATGACAATATGGCTGTCCCCATAGAAATGTGCGTGACATAATATGCTATTTCAAGGGAGATAGCATAAAAAGACGCTAGCCCGGTATTCTCTATTCATATTCACTGATGGAACCAGAGACATATTACAGACCCTAAATCCTTGATCGAGCGACGTCAATGTACATGTAATGTCACACCGTAACGTGTATGCAGTGACGTTCTATTCAACGAAGACCACGTCATATTTGCTTAATCTGCAGCATTGAAAACTACCTGGTAAAAATAAGATCGTGCTACTACATGCTACC
>CM055271.1:80296106-80409580 GCA_029237695.1 Conchocele bisecta
CCCCAACATGGGACCGGATCTGTACAGTTTTCCAGAGGGAAATAACTAGCTACGACTCCTCATTGTATTGACCTCTCCAGGAAAGCGTGTTCCCAGTACCATTACATGTACAGTGAAACCTACTGTCTGTTCCACGTTTTGCTGCCGACGAACATTTGGCCATTAAACACAATAAATCTAAAAAATTATTTAAAAGTAAGTACTTTTTCATCAATAACAAAAAAGTCACCCTCCCCAAAAAAAGATTATTTGATGAAATTCCTTCAAGTTTTGATTTTATTGCGAAAAAACAATTTTCCTATGGGAATTTAACATGGGGGCTAAAAATAGATTTTTTTAAATATTTTTTTTATTTGTGGACCAATTTTCAAAATCTAACTTTTGTTTTCTTAGTTACATCATTTTCAAGCTATCTCGCAAGGTCTCGGAGTCAATTTCCAAAATTTTGGAAATTGACTCCCCCATGTTAAATTCCCATAGAAAATCTTTTTTTCGCAATAAAATCAATATTTGATGGAATTTAATCTAATAATTTTTTTGTGGGAGGGTGACTTTTTTTTTATTGATGAAAAAGTACTTACTTTTAAATATTTTTTAGATTTAATGTGGTTAATGGCCTAATGTTCGTCGGAGCCATTGTTGTGTGCTTTTGCGATCAATATGCGAGTGTGTGCTATGCGAACAGACATTACCACCAGACAATTAATGACAAAGAAGCTCATCAAAATAAGATAACATGTATTTCCTTGGTGTTCAGTTTACAGAGTTTCCACTGTACGTGTTTTGCAATATGTAGGCTATATAGTCAGGACGGTGGACCTCTAAGAATAAGTTAACCTAGCGTTGAGGTACTACTAACGTTGATGGATTATGCTAATTCAATCTGTCCTGAATCAGAATCCGCTGGGTGCCATTTCAACATGACCAATCAAAACACTCAAAAGTTGTTTTTCTTTTGCACAGTTTATAACAACAACTTTTTCCATCGCTGCTACATCAGACCAAACTTGTACACAGATACATGTACAGTGGTACCTCTCTAAACCGGACACCCTGGGAGGTCTTAGAGAGGTTTCACTGTAGTACTATGACGGGCCCCGTCATCAGTTCACCAGAAACAATACATAACCGCAACTGCATGTAGCTGTGTTGTTTAGAGATGTTTCACTGTAATTCCGGTGTATGATCACCGAAATACATGGCTATGTGTCTTTTGATCATGTTCATACAGTGGTACCTCTCTAAACCGGACACCCTGGGAGGTCCTCAGGCTGTCCGGTTTAAAGATGTTTCAATGTAATTCCGGTGTATGATCACCGAAATACATGGCTATGTGTCTTGTGATCATGTTCATACAGTGATACCTCTCTACACCGGACACCCTGAGAGGCCCACATGCTGTCCAGTTCAGAGATGTTACACTGTAATACCGATACAAGAGCTTTGAAGCACATATATGTGTGCATTGCAATCATGAACACTGATCAACATCAAATACATTTGACAGTGAAATAGGTCATAATTTAACACTTCGATGTCGCAAGGTTGTTCGGTTTATAGAGGTTCCACTGTACATGTTTAAGGCCGAATAACTGTATGTGAATACTAATACTGTGCCATGATATGATATGACAATCATGGCGTATTTAGGAATTTGGATGTTGTACCATTCGGGTAATGCAGGTAGACGATGGAATGTAGATATCAGGCCCGAGCGCAGAGGGGATGCGACGGGTGCGTCGCGTACGCACCCCCCTTAACCCTCTCAACACCACAGACCTGTATAGTGGTATTGGCAAAACGTGTAGACCCAGATGAGCCGGCTCGTGACGAGCTGTCTTCAGGATCTGCACTTTTTGCAAGTAATTTTCATAATATTGAGAATAAAAACAACCTATGTTCATGAATGGACTGGTCTGAAAATCATTTTGTGATGGTTGGATTGGTTGCAAAATTAACATATCAAAATCCATTTTAGTTACTTTTGGGTGAAATGGTTAATCTGCCGAGGTCTGTCCGTGGATGTGCAAAAACAAAACAACATGTTTGGCCAGTCGCGCCATCGATAACGCACCACCCTAAAATAATGTATGCGTACGGGCCTGTATACTAGTCAACACTCAAATTATCGTGGTGTTAGAGTACATGTAGTATCCCTATTTGTGACTGTGACTTGCGATATGGCTCTAATGGAATTTATGACCAGCGTAGCTCCTGATCAAATAGCACACTCATGTAGCCTGATAACGAGCTAAATACTGCTGGTTAGAAGCATTCCTGGAGTTTCATTGATGGCATGGCGAATAGTGCAGATCCATATCAGACTGCGCTGAATGGATTTTGATGAAATATGGCGCAGCAAACACGTCTTCTAAGAAGTAACGCGTTACTTACCAAGAGTAGAATTATAATTCTAATACGTTAAAAGCTGTACTTATGACACGATCCGCCAAAATAGAGGATTTTTAACGCGTTACAGCCAATTTATAACGCGTTACTCACTGTTAGTCTTGTAACGCGTTACTGTTGAGCAGTAACGCGTTAAAAAGATGTGTTTCACTATATAGTACATACATTAGTAACGCGTTACTTCTCACAAGTAACGCGTTACTTCTCTAACGCGTTAGAAACGGCACTTATGACATGAATCGCCACTCATAGATAAGGTACGTTCTGTCGTAGTTGGTCACCTATGTGGCTGGGACTGAATACTCTGGGCGTATGACATGTATGTACTCCTGGGAGCCCTTTCACTAAACGTCATACGACTAAAGTCTTCGTCAGTGCAAACTGATGAGTCATAAAGATGTAATTTGTTCGTCGGCAGAAAAACGTAGAGCAGACAGTAGCTGCAACTCTTCATTGTATAATTAGGTTCATGTCTGGGCGGTGTGCCAGTGATACATGAGCAGGTGCAGATCCAGGGTAGGGGGGCGTTTCACTAAACTTCGTACGACTAAAATGTTCGTAAGTGCAAAATGATGATAGTCTTTAAATTTCACATTAATAATGTTTTATTGTAAACAATTATTTGATTTACATTTATTTAGCAAATGCAGCCTATGTTCAATAAATGTAAATCAATCGATTGAAATTTCCAGACTATCCTAAATTTGCACTTACGAATATTTTAGTCGTACGAAGTTTAGTAACACAGCCCCCTGATCTACACATGTGCACCCGTTTAGCCTCATAATAACGTATGTTGGTTGTTAGAAATATGACGTCAGTTTCACTGACTGAATGGCGATCACTGCAGACCCTGATCAGACTGCGCTGCGCATTCTGATCAGGGTCTACACTGATCGCCAATGCCATAAACCTCATTTCCAGTCATAGCCACATATAACACATACTAGAAACAAAATTGCTACCCACTCCATACCTCTCTTTAATGTAACACATGGAAGACTGATTTTTGCATAAATTGGTTATTTTACCGTGTCAAGGTGTTTATCTGACATTTACATGTATATCTTGTAAATTTGAAAGCTTCATTTCGTTATGTTGAATGTTGAACAACAAGAAGAGAAAATATATGGCTTCCATGGGAAAATCATTTCCCTGTTCTACTATATGTGGCAATTAACTAGTTCAACATCAAAGATTATTTGTTTAAAGGTATAAAATATACAGTTTACTAAATTTCGACCTACATGCAACATGTTTGGTTACGCACTTCGGTTACTCACATTTTTAACGGATCAAATTGTAGCCGTATATACATGTAACATATCGGAGGCGAATTATTGTAGCTAAACACATAGTACCTGATCTTGGGTAGGTACAAATCCAAACGTCATTATTGCGGATTTTCAAATTATTTATTTCCACCAATTCTGTGCAGAGATCAAACAAAACCACGCCTCGGTGATGTTTCGGCGTCCATGGTGTAAACTGCGTTGGTTCTACGTGAGAGGTCATCTCGTCTTGCCACTATGATCAAGTGTATGGCACAAATGGTTAATCTACTTGCAAACATCCAATCAAACGTATAAGTGATTACTACGGTAGCTTAAAGACACTGGGTCTGAAATATGCCTAGAATGTGATGAAGCGGATGTACATGACTGTAAGGATATGGCATGTTCCTGAGGGTTCATGTCGGTGTGACAAACGTGTTGGTACGTAATGATTGTTGTAGCTGGTTGAAAGCCGACACTTTGGTTACAATGTCATCCATATATTATGTAAGGCCGTCTGTTGGGGATGGAGAGGGAGTGTACCAATTGCTCGCTTAGCGATATACACTCAGGTTGGGCTGGTTGTAAGGTTGGACCCACGCGGGGTCGCCTTGGGGCGTCGTTTGTAGTCTAGGCACGGGTGCTAAACCGGGACTCTGTGGTGTAGGCTAATTCCACTATACGATTTATTGCGTGCCGAAAAGGTATGGTTGCAAAACTACTACGTTTTTCGTCTTACAACAACGTTACACAGATTAGGAAAACTAGTTTCATTTTAGATTTGTATCGTATTTGTGAACATAAGTGTACATTTATATGTAAGTCACCTGTACAAAATGGGCAATTGGTGAAATAAATGTTAACGCTAGTTATTTCTAAGTAGTGTAATGTAATCATGTTTTTATGAATGGTTACAAGGCCGTACGCAGACGGGGTGGGACGGGTGAGCCCCACCCCCCCCCCCCTTAACCCTTTCAACACCACAGGCCTGTATAGTGGTATTGGAAAAAAAGTGTAGATCAAGATGAGCCGGCTCCTGACGAGCCGTCTCATCAGGATCTGCACTTTTTGCAAGTAATTTTCATTAACATATCAAAATCAATTCCAGTTACTTAGGGGTGAAAGGGTTAATCTGCCCTGGTCTGTCCGTGGATATGCAAATAAAAAATAAAAAATGTTTAGCCCTTTGCGCCGTCGATAACGCACACACCACCCCTCCTCCCCCCCCCCCACCCCCCTAAATTAATTCCTGCGTACGGGTCTCGGTTACTAATTTAGTTTATTTAAATTCATTACCTTAGCGAGAATAATGGAAACTTATTTCTAAATGTCGTTTAGCATGATCATTTCAGGGGCGGATCCAGAATTTATGTCTAGAGGGCGTGAATTTCAAATGAGACAGATACACTGTATGATCGTCAACTTTCCTACAATTCAGATCATTTTCTCCATTTTTTCTTAATTGTCATTAAAAGTATATGTTGCTACCACTCAGTTGAACCGTCTCGACGAGACGGTTCAACTGAGTGGTAACAATATACACTTTGTGTGAGAAATAAGGAAATGATCGGATCTTCCCACGTAAAAACTGTGGTAAAATCTAAAATCGACCAATGTTAGAGTGGGCGTGCGCCGGACACGCCTCCGCCTGGATCCACACCTGCATTTCAAAGCAGAAACAACAGAGATATTTCGCAAATTTTCCTTGTAATTGTACAGCGAAACTGCAAAAGTGTGCCAAGCCAAGTTATCCCACATGCTTATCACAGTTTCTGAAATGCTGTACTTCAATATAACGCATATTTTTTAGAATTTGATCCAATAAAATAGAGCGACTGATTGAAAATTTACTGTGTATGAAGCGAATGACCACCTTTTGGATATCTAATACATCATCTGAGACTGTCACTTTAAATGGGGCATGCGCAAATGCGTGTATATCTCGTTCCCACGACATACCATCCAGTTACTAATGTACCACGAGGTAACATCTCGTTCAAGTTCGCAGGAAATAACATCTCCGTTCGAGCAACGTAATCAGTCAATAACATACAGATATGTATCCCGCCAACACAGTGCGTATGTGCCCTTAAACACGGTGCCATGAAGAATGTTTGATATCCTGTCAATACGACCTAATCACTGCGTATGAATATATGCGGTTGTCATACTAGTCGATTCTCCGATTTTGAGGATGCGGCTGGGGTTATTTTTGCATTTTAACGCTATTTGTAGGTGTTGACGGGATAAATAGAATAGTATGACAATGCTTAGGAAACGGGATGGGCGAGGCTCTGCCGCAGAGCCTCGCCCATCCCGTTTCCTAAGCCTTTTCACATATGTTTTCGCATGCACGGCACTAACCTCGGCAGAGCCTCGCCCATCCCGTTTCCTAAGCCTTGCCAGATATGTTTTCCCATTCGCGGCACTAACATCGGCAGAGCCTCGCCCATCCCGTTTCCTAAGCCTTGCCAGATATGTTTTCCCATTCACGGCACTAACCTCGGCAGAGCCTCGCCCATCCGTTTCCTAAGCCTTGCCAGATATTTTTCCCATTCACGACACGAACCTACTATTCTCTATTTCTCCACCACCTTGAATGTCAATGATGCTACCGTTTGATTGGTTGACTATGTCGTGGAACAAGATGACTAACTCCTTCGAAACAAGATGCTATATCATGGGAATGATATATTATGTCGTGGGAACGAGATGCTATGTCGTGGGAACGTTATGCTATGTCGTGGGACGTTTATGAGAAATATAGTTTGCGGCATCGTACATGTATGGGTCAAACTCGCAAATCCAACAGTATTGCGCTATGTCCAAACTTTCAGGGCCCGGTTGTTCAAAACATCAGTTGGCTTAACGGACTGTTAAATCCTTAACTGAATGGCTAAAATCTCTGTTAAAACAGAGATTTTAACCATTCAGTTAAGGATTTAACAGTCCGTTAAACTAACGGATGTTTTGAACAACCGGGTCCAGAATAATAATACGCCACAGGAAGTGCAAAATAGGAAATATAAATAAACCATCATATACAAAATATATGTTTTAAGTCGATGTTTGTGATTATTACGGAGCCCTGCAGGGTACATGGATTCTTTTTATATTAATTCGTTCCCACGAAATAACAATTCGTTCCCTCAATTTAACAATTAGTTCCCTCGAATTAACAATTCATTCCCACGATATAAAAATTCGTTCCCACGAATTAACAATTCGTTCCAGTGGGGGGAACGAATCAATGAAAAAAATAATTCTACGTCCCCTGCGGGGCTCCGTACATTATTGATACGATCAGTAGGCGATCGACTTGGAGAACGAAAATGAGGCGTGTTTGATTGATCTCTGCTGGAGTACTCTATCTGAGCTGGAGAACTAAGCCGAGCTACAACTGTAGTCTCGTGATCAGGAATGTGGTTGTGACTGAAAAAATGGGGCTTATGAAATTTGCGAGCAGTGTAAATTGAGACCAGACAGTGCATCCGGATCAGGATCTGTATTGATCGCCATTCAGTCTGTGAAACACATAGCCTGCCTCCAACAAACGCTACATGTTAATGTATACACTGTATAATGTAGATCCTTAACACGCCGCATTGTGCGCAAATATCTGGATCAGGACTGGTGAGAAAACCCATAAGCCTCATTTCTACAATCATAGTCACAAATGTCAGCCAATGGTCAGACCATGAGGCTGAATAATAATCATAACCCGTGTATCCCACCATATTTCAGACACTTCATGCGATTGTGTACCTTCTCACAACATCGTTATTTCATGAAATACATTTGCAAAACTTAAACATGTTTTCCATAAATGAAGTCACAAATTGACAACAAAATTCAGAGTACATATATATTTCATGAAATATCGCAGATGTCCGTAGGTACAAACTCGCATGGCGTGTCTCATTTATTATACATCTGGTACATACTTTTGCACTATTCATCATCACGATTTGGACGGCGTCCCGTGACTGGTAGGCATTCGCTACTGCCATCGCTGTGACGAGCCGCGGAATAAAGGGAGTTCTTGACTTCCTGTCCAGGAGCCCGTTTCACAAATAAACTTCGTACGACTAAAATGTTCGTAAGTGCACATTTAGGATCGTCTGGAAATTTCAATACATATGCTGCATATGTTCAATAAATGAAAATCCAATAATTTTTCACAAGAACACAGTGTTAATGTGAAATTTACAGACTATTATAATTTTGCAATTACGAAAATTTTAGTCGTACGAAGTTTGGTGAAACGCCCCCTCCCCTGGATCTGCACCTGCTCAGGTACCACTATCACACCGCCCAGACACGAACCTAATTATAAATTATACAATGACGGATTATAGCTACTGTTTGCTCCACGGTTTTCTGCCGACAAACGTTTGGCTATCAAACACATTAAATCTAAAACAATATTTAAATGTAAGAACTTTTTCATAAATAACAAAAGAATCACTATCCCCAAAAAAATATTTCATGAAATTCCATCAAAAATTGATTTTATTGCGAAAAAAAAAGCATGGGAATTTATCCCTATGGGAATTTATCATGGTGGCTAAATATAGATTTCTTAAAATAAAGTTTGAATTTGTGGACCGATTTTCTAAATCTAACTTTTGTTTTCTTAGTTACATCATTTCCGAGCTATCTCGCGAGGTTTCGGAGTCAATTAAAAAAAAAATACTTTATCGACCTTCCTCGTCACTCTTCACCTCCTTTTTGCCATATTGTTAAATACTCAATAAATGTAAATCCAATAATCGTTTACAAGAAAACATTGTTAATGTGAAATTTACCGACTATCATAAGTTTGCACCCCCAAAGATGTAGTTATACACGTACGGGTGTGCTGGGACATAGAAAACAACCGGGATAATGACCTAGCAACCAGTGTAGAGCCACTCTAGCGGGATAATGACTTAGCAACCAGTGTAGAGCCACCCTACTATATAATGACTTAGTAACCAGTGTAGATCCACTCAACTCGGATAATGACTTAGCAACCACTGTAGAGCCACTCTACCGGGATAATGACTTAGCAACAAGTGTAGAGCCACTCTACTATATAATGACTTAGTAACCAGTGTAGACCCACTATACCCGGATAATGGCTTAACAACCAGTGTAGTCCGACTGTACCGGGATAATGACTTAGCAACCAGTGTAGAGCCACTCTACCGGGATAATGGCTTAGCAACAAGTGTAGACCCACTATACCGGTATAATGACTTAGGAACCAGTGTAGATCCACTCTACCGGGATAATGACTTAGCAACCAGTGTAGAGCCACTCTACCGGGATAATGGCTTAGCAATCAGTGTAGATCCACTCTACCGGCATAATGACTTAGCAACCAGTGTAGAGCCACTCTACCGGGATAATGGCTTAGCAACCAGTGTAGACCCACTCTACCGGTATAATGACTTAGCAACCAGTGTAGAGCCACTCTACCGGGATAATGACTTAGCAATCAGTGTAGAGCCACTCTACCCGGATAATGACTAAGCAACCAGTGTAGAGCCACTCTACCGGGATAATGACTTACCAACCAGTATAGACCTACTCTACCCGGATAATGACTTAGCAACCAGTAAAGACCCACTCTACCGGGATAATGACTTCGCAACCAGTGTAGAGCCAATCTACCGGGATAATGACTTACCAACCAGTATAGACCCACTCTAACCGGATAATGACTTAGCAACCAGTAAAGACCCACTCTACCGGGATAATGACTTAGCAACCAGTGTAGACCCACTCTACCCGGATAATGACTTAGCAACCAGTGTAGACCCACTCTACCCAGATAATGACTAAGCAACCAGTGTAGAGCCACTCTACCCGGATAATGACTTAGCAACCAGTGTAGACCCACTCTACCCGGATAATGACTTAGCAACCAGTAAAGACCCACTCTACCGGGATAATGACTTAGCAACCAGTGTAGACCCACTCTAACCGGATAATGACTTAGCAACCAGTAAAGACCCACTCTACCGGGATAATGACTTAACAACCAGTGTAGAGCCACTCTACCGGGATAGTGACTTAGCAACCAGTGTAGACCCACTCTACCCGGATAATGACTTAGCAACCAGTGTAGAGCCACACTACCGGGATAATGACTTATCAACCAGTGTAGACCCACTCTACCGGGATAATGACTTAGCCACCAGTGTATATCCACTCTACCGGGATAATGACTTAACAACCAGTGTAGAGCCACTCTACCGGGATAGTGACTTAGCAACCAGTGTAGACCCACTCTACCGGGATAATGACTTAGCAACCAGTGTAGAGCCACACTACCGGGATAATGACTTATCAACCAGTGTAGACCCACTCTACCGGGATAATGACTTAGCCACCAGTGTATATCCACTCTACCGGGATAATGACTTAGCAATCAGTGTAGAGCCACTATACCCGGATAATGACTAAGCAACCAGTGTAGAGCCACTCTACCGGGATAATGATTTAGCAACCATTGTAGAGCCACTCTACCGGGATAATGACTTAGCAACCAGTGTAGACCCACTCTACCCGGATAATGACTTAGCATCCAGTGTAGACCCACTCTACCGGGATAATGACTTAGCAACCAGTGTAGACCCACTCTACCCGGTTAATGACTTAGCAACCAGTGTAGACCCACTCTACTCGGATAATGACTTAGCCACCAGTGTAGACCCACTCTACCCGGATAATGACTTAACAACCAGTGTAGACCCACTCTATCTGATCATGACCAACACTGATTGTATATTGTACATGTAGCGAGATTCTGAATAAATATGACAATTAAACAAGTAACCATTTTAACGCTCAATTCGCTATACACTATACATGTATACCCAAATGAGCCGACTTGTAGCGAGCCAGCTCATCAGGGTCTACAGTGTCTTCCCGATCGCTTTGATGTTTCATTCAAAGAATGCCTCTTCCTGATAATGTATCAGTCCAATTTCATCACCGAGGAGTCCGTATCAAATATTTAGTGGTAAATGGTTAAGAAACCTACCTAGTATATACACTGGTTTGATATGTTGTACATAAGTCCGGTTTTGTTAGATCCTATTACAAATGAACTCTCCGGATTATAATACGGCAATCCAATGTGGTATGAGTATGGCCAGGTACAGCGGTATATGATGAACATTTTCACAACATTCACTCTATCTCCTTATTCGTTCACGAAAATATACATGTATGTCGTTACAACTCGTTTGAACCGTCTCTCTCTCCGAGTAGTAACAACATATGTTTTTGCTGAAAAATAAATAAGCGAAATATTCGGAATGTTAACCAGTTAACGAACTTAACCCGTGTTTACTGTATTTAGTTAATTGAATGAGAGACGGTTCGCATGCGATGTTGTAACATATGTTTCTTTTGCTGAAATAAGCGAAGTAGCCGGACATTATAGTACATGAAGGTTAAATATCTGACCCATTAAGAGAGGGTGTACGTATATTTGGTTAGTTATAATGGCAACACGTTCTGGAGCGGAGCCCAGCGAATTTGGGGCGTGGTCGGGTAAAACGTATGGTAGTGTAGTTTTATGGGAATATTGCACGGAGTTGGAACAGATAAAGAAAATGAAGGTTCGAGATGACGACGTTTGGATTTGCACATTTCCTAGATCAGGTATTGTTTTCTACGGAGCCCCACAGAGGACATTGATCTTTTATTAATTCGTTCCCACGAAATAACAATTGGTTCCCTAAATTTAACAATTCGTTCCCTCGAATTAACAATTCGTTCCCACGATATAACAATTCGTTCCCTCCATTTAACAATTCGGTCCAACGAAATGACAATTCGTTCCCTCAATTTAACAATTCGTTCCCTCGAATTAACAATTTATCCCCACGCTATAGCAATTCGTTCCCACGAATTAACAATTCTCCGCAGTATAGAACACTACCGCCACGAATTAACAATTCTCCGCAGTATACAACACTACCGCCACGAATTAACAATTCTCCGCAGTATAGAACACTACCGCCACGAATTAACAATTCTCCGCAGTATAGAACACTACCGCCACGAATTAACAATTATCCGCAGTATAGAACACTACCGCCACGAATTAACAATTCTCCGCAGTATAGAACACTACCGCCATGAATTAACAATTCTCCGCAGTATAGAACACTACCGCCTGTTGTAAGTTTGCCAATAGTTGACGTCAGTAGCGCAATATCGTTGTGCGACAGAACTAGTGGCCATAATTATATCCACATACATGTACAATTCAGATAACCGTTTTCAGTATATACGTACACTATTCGCAATGTTTATGCGATTCAAAAAATATACAAACTATAAATAAAATAAACAAATTACTGAGTGGTGATTTAGAAGGAACTATTTTGCGACTTGAAGCGTAGTTCCGGCATAGACCAATATAAAGTCACGAGACGTCAATATGGAAATGGAAAATTAGTACCAATCGAGAAATATCCGTGTCTGCGATTGGTCAGATGCTGGTCACGTGATCTTCTACATAAATGCACAGTGACTTTGTGGATTGGCTACAGTCTCTTTGGCGTCATTAAAATTCATGACTTTGTCAACCATATCATGTCACGCTCTTCACCAGCAACGTCGCTAATCATGATGATTATGAATTGCGCCAAAATGGCGTAAATCAAGATTAATCGTAATGTTCGCAGTGTATATGGATAGTGATGCTTTATTATTAATAACAAAACAATTATCGCCGTGTCGTATCGGTCAATACGTGATTGTATCGACCCGATACAAGTGATATCGACCTCGGACTTCGTCTTCGGTCAATATCACGTTTATCGGATCGATGAAACTACGTATTAACCTCACAACAAGGCGATACTTGTATAATATTCGCGTCTTGTGTTGCATTGTGTTTCAATGGGAATTGATAGTACGTAACAGGCATTGACCTGCTACAAACATCCGGGTTACAACGAAGTGAAAACTGACGTTCCATTGGTCGGATGACATCACGTGACGTTACCGAATTACATCAGTGTAATGACGCAACGTAAACTCGTCCGCTCTCTCTACATATATAACGACATCATATGTCGTCAGGTTCGAGTATAACCATGATAACACGCTACCTGATAAATAGAATACCAGGTTACTGTCTTTTGATATCAAGTTTATCTGGCTTGGCTCGGAAATGGTAGGAATTCCCCGGCGAACCTCAGAATTCCTACGCGGTTCCTAGCCTCGTCTGATAAACTTGATATAATCAAAGTACTGAAAGTACTGAAATATGTTATATCCACGAAAACTGATCACTTGCGGAACTAGAGACTGAAAGTTGCGTATTTCTCAATCATCATCCAGAGGCAAATGTACTGTGATGGTGCAAACGCATTCCCATCCATACGTTTTATCTAAAATAAATCACTGTTTGAAACTCCCAGAAAACATTGTACGAATATGGCTGCTACCTAGCTGTGAGAACTAAATGTATTCATACGCATTAACTGTTTGATTCTTATTTTCCAGAATTTAACTGATAAACTGGGCCCAAAACTGTGAAAACTATATAGAATAGTATATGCAGAGTTTTAGATACAAAGCAAGACAGACCAAAGCGCCATAGGATAAGTTGGCACAGAGCACTATTTTCTTTGCCGTACTCGCCATTTAGGCGTAGCACGACAATATAGCTGCCCCCATAGAAATTTTCATGACATAATATGCTATCTCAAGGGAGCATTGAAAATTACCTGGTAAAAATAAGATAGTGCTACTACATGCTACCCATTTATTTACCGTGATTCTGGAGGGATTTATTTCCTTGAAGGAAATATTTCCTACTAGACGTTCGCGATACGTACATGTAACTGATGTCACGTTTTGACGTCATTTCCGGCGGAGAAACAATTCATATGCTAACGTCAAAATTGTCAATTTTGACAACGTTATAAGGTGGTCTAAGAACAAATTTCACATTTTTCGAAGAGCATGATTGTAATATACAATTTATTCTACATGTATTACCATTTTGAAAAATCGGATTAATTTCAATTGACAACTGTGAATCATACAAAGAGGCTTGTGCTCCACACTCGTTCCTTTATCGGATTTCCAGATGTCTAGGGATATAAATCCGGTATTTCAAAATGATAGTTGAGTAAACTATATCTATTGTATTTGTATATCAAGTTTATCAGGCTCGGCTCAGAAACGGTAGGAACTCCTTGGAGTCTGCTACACGTTTCCTAGCCTTGCCTGATAAACTTGATATCAAACTATATCAGCACGGTAGTTTCTGTATTATGGCATAATTAAATAGAAATTCGCAGAAATAATATGATTATATGTCACCGCAACTGAAGAAACTGAATGGGGAGTATCTATTGAACACTTTAATCGCAGTTATTTCACCGTATACACAAGCGAGTGCGGATATGCGATATTATCATCATTACTTATAATTGTAAACGTGTTGTTTCGATGTACGATGCTGTGCTTGTGGTATAGCTCGTATTTAACATCACTTTTGTAATGATAATCACGAGCCTCTATTTATTATAATTCGGCACAATGATATCTTTCTAGGCACGACGTTGACACAGGAAATCACATATTGATCCAGACCAGGGATCAGAAGTGCTGGAGGATCGGTCGCCATTTGTGGAGATCCTCGATCCAGATCCCCGAAGACACATGAGGTTTTCACAGTTTTCTCTTACCACGTGGTGATTGTAGAAACGGAGCGCATACAACATACCGTCAGTTCGTTGTTAACCCTTTCACCCCTAAGTAACTGGAATGGGTTTTGATATGTTAATTGAGCAGCCAATCCAATTATCACAAACTTATTTTCAGACTAGTCCATTTATTAAAAGGGGTTATTTTTTTTGTTCTAAAAAATGAAAATTACTTTCAAAAAGTGCAGATCCTGATGGGACGGCTCGTTACGAGCCGGCTCATCTGTATCTGCACTGTTTGCATAAACCGCTATATAGCGGGCTTTCGGGTTCAAAGGGTTAAAGAGGGGAACTGGCGGATAATTGATTCATACTTGAAATGTAGATTCAAATCAGACAGTTTTCTTTTTCATAATAATAGATTAAAACAAAATAGCTGGCGTACATCTATATCGCGTCGCTGAAAAGAAATGCCCACTCTGTAGTCACAAAATGTTCTCTATATCAGAGACATCGTCTGAGACATTTTCTGGCAAAATAAACATTTATGTGGCCGTTCGGGGAGGTTCGACAGTAGATCCTTTCTAATGTGGACACTACAAGATGTGCTGTGCGGTTAACTTGTATGTCCTCCGCTGCGACATGTAAGTAAGTAAGTAAGTAAGTAAGTAAATTATTTATTATAGTGACATGTGTAATCAATAAACAGTTAACAATAGTAATTCTGACGTAAAGTACACCCGGCCCGATGGGCCTATATGTCACTTTAAACACTAAACATAATTTATATACATCTATAAGTAGAGCAAGAACTTAGTATATTACATGTTGTGTTCCGCTGACACAACCGACCATGCGGTATTTCTCACCACTGTAACTACAGATCAGACTGCGCATCAGCTCATTCTGGTCTGTTTTTACGCGGTTCACCAGGCAATTACCGATGTTTCTATCCACGTCATATGGATAGAATACATAGCTGATTGAGTGGCCGGATCCAAGCGCATATAACGGTTATATCGTGATTGTAAAGACCATGATCCCATTTATTGTGTTCCTTAAATGCCCCGCATGGACAATTGTGTCAGTTGATCACTGCTTCGCTCACATGTATGAAACGGATTTTCGTTTGTATAATGATTTGAGAAGGTATTTCGCAGTTCTGCGTGGATATTGCGTTAATAATACAAACTAATTGTTCGTCATTGCTGCAAGAGTGGAAGTGAGCGCTGTCATTCACTATGGAGTAGAGATCGTTCCGATACGTGGAGTAACAATTACACTGTGTTAGAAAATGTACCTCATTTTCGATTTGCCCACTATTACATATTTTGCACAGTCTTGCTTCGGGTGGCTCACCAACGTATCGACCAGTTTCAATTCTCAACGGCAATATGCCACATCTAAACTGAGATAGCACTGAGCGTTCATTGCGGTTCAGATTTAACTTTACGTAAGGCTCCGTGCTATACTCGCGTTTAAAGGTGACGTATGTCCTGAGTTTTGGAACATTCATAATTTGTGCTGGCCACGCATTTGAATGTAATTCAAACAGTCTTATGCGAACTTGTTTTAGGTCACATTTGGATTTGTTGTCAAACTGCAAGTCCATTCCTACTGCAGATAGAATTGTTTTCATTTCAGATGACCAGTTGTTTCTACACTTAGCATAATCCCATAGAAACACTCTTTTACAGATACGATCATCGTCCATGTCGAATAGTCTGTTCCAGTATCTCACCATGTTGCACCAGCGTCTTTCTCGTGATGGCAGCCAACCCATATCTCCATTAATGGCCAATTTCGGTGCGAAACGGTGTACACCGAGAAAGTATCGTATAGCCCGGTTCTGGATAGCGTCTATAGCAGCGTAGTCTCTGAATCCCCATACTGACGAGTTATAATCGAGAACTGTGTTCACACATGTTGAGAACAGCTTGTCGTAAGTTTTAAATCCGCATTCCTTGAGAGTGTGTATTTTCGATATCACCGCCCCCAGTGCTCTGCCGCCGCCTTTAGCAAGATTGTCCACATTAGCGCTAAATTTGCTTTTCTCATGAAATATTACTCCAGGTATTTATATTGTGTCACTGTGTCCAGGTAATTATTGCCTATTTTAAATTGGTATTCACTGCGAGGCCGCCTACCAGAACGGAAATGAACCACCTTTGATTTGTCCGTGTTGATCAACACCCTCCACTGTTTGCACCACTGATGTATGGTGTCCAGAATACGTTGCATGTCTAATTCATTTTTGGCGAGAACAACAATGTCATCGGCGTATAATAGGATCGAGACGTCCGTATCACCAGCGTTTATTCCGAGCCCCAATTGGCGAATTTCTTGTGCTAAGTCGTCAACAAATACGGAAAATAATGTCGGGGAGCAGTTATCTCCCTGTTTGACACCGGATTTACATATAAACCACTCAGTTAATTTGTTGTTAACTCGAACACTGGCGGATGTCTCCGCGTAGATACTTTTAACCGAGTTATACAGCTTGCCATCTATACCATTATGAAGTAACTTATATAGTAACATGTCTCTGTCCACAAAGTCGAACGCTTTTCGTAGATCTATAAAGGTAGCGAATACATTGGTGTTGTTTCTCAAGATACTATTTAACGTAAACACGTGATCTTCACACGAGCGCTTGGCCCTAAAGCCATTTTGTTCATCGGATAGTTTATTTGTTTTCTTCCAGGTAGGAAGTTAATCTGTTATTTATAAACGAGCTGTACAATTTTGAAATACATGCTTGTAAACTGATGCCTCTATAATTCATAGGTAACCGTTTATCTGATGTGGGATCTTTCAGTATAGGGCAGATAAGAGATTTTCTCCAGATCGATGGAATAATACTGGTGTCAAAGATGAACTGGAATAGCGGTTGTAGAACAGGTGTTATAGATGCAAGCTTCAGGACGTCATATGGAATATTGTCAATGCCAGCGGATTTCCCGGACTTTGCGCGCATTAAAATTCGGTGTATCTCGTTAACTGTAATGTCACTATTCAGTGATTGGTTATCTTCATACAATGGGTCGAGCATCCTATCTTCGAATAAGAGTTTATGTGATAACACATCCGATTGAAAGTCACTGTCGAAATCGCTATCTGTGCCCCCGTTATATAGATTCTCAAAGTCAGTTCTCCATTTTGTGAGAATGAAGTTCTCGTCATATTCGACTGTACCGGACTCATTGTACACTTCCATAGGAATTTGTGAACTTTTTCGCGGCCCTAAATGTTTTATTTTGTCCCAGAATTCTCGCGGGTTTTCTGTGCTATCCATTTCAATATCGTCACAGAGTGATCGTTTATAGACTCGTTCGTGCTGCCGTAGTTTTTTGTCGAAATATCTCTGAGCCGCAAGAAAATCTGACCGTAATCGCGTTTTAGCTGAATGTGAGCCATTGCACTTAAGAAATGTACGTTCTTTGCACTGCATATCGTTCCACAACTCGGATAGCTCGTCATTCCAATACGACTTGTGACACTTAAATCGTTTCTTTGTCGACTTACTGGCATTTACTGTTGGGATTTTATTGTTCATTTCCTCAGTAATGACGTCACAAAGTTGGGTGTATACATCGTCTACCTGCTGCTGAGTTTCCCTGCTATGCTCAATAGTGTCAATCACATTAATTAACGCCAACCGCGTGAGATCAGAGCACATACAGTCTGCTGGAATAGCCTTAAACTTGAACCGTGTTTGTTGCCTAGTGGCACCCCTTACTACTGGCGCATCACGCTTCTACTGTTCACTGGGATGTAGCGTATGGAATTCGGTTACCAGAATTGAGTGATCTGGGATTTTACTCCTCTCTCCAAGCAGATGGTGCAGATGTAACTGTTCAATAATGGATCTGGCGGTGATAACTCTGAATGATGTGCACTGTTGGATAACATCGTGCGGGACACAGATATAATCAACTACCGATTTGCCCCTTGGCGAAACAAACGTGAAATTGTCATTTTCGGTGTTGAGTCGGCCGTTCAAAACACATAGTTTGGCATCATTCATAAACTCCAGGAAAGAATGACCATGCTGGTTCACTGTATTGTCAATAGAGACCCGAGCGGGGATGTCATCAAAGTCGGAAACGTCCGTAAGTGAACCGATTCTAGCGTTGAAGTCTCCGCATATGAACAGCGCGTCGCAATCGTAGTTTATATATAGTTCCGTTAGTAAATGGGAGTAAAATCCCTGCGAATCACGACCCCACACAGAGTTTTCTGGCGGTAGATAACACGAAAATACGATGAAATTATAGTCTGTATATTTGGATGTAAATCGCACACCAATAATACCGTCATATGATTTGTCCACGGTTTCACATGTATATTCATCAATGATCCATTGTTTTATTAATAGTCCAACACCACCCGATGCCTTTGGTGCGTCCCTGTGAATTATAGTTCTGTTAAAACCTTTCCATACATATCCTTCTAGTTCTATATGGTTCCCAGTCTTGAGGTGGGTCTCATTAATGCTGAGTATATCAGCATCTAGTCCGTTGATAATGGCACATCTCAGTTTTGCGTTAGCACTTGTCCATCCACAGATATTCAAGTGACATAACTTTACATTGGACCGGGACACCCCCTAATCAGTTTGCCGATGGTTTGTTTCTGTGTCACGATTCGTCGCCCCGTTGGTCGCCCCGTTGGTCGCCCCGCCGTTGTTCGCCCCGTTGGTCGCCCCGCCGTTGTTCGCCCCGTTGTTCGCCCCGTTTGTCGCGCCGCCTTCCCGTCTCAGGATTCTACCGTTACCAGAAATTCTGTACGAGTTGCCCTGCGGTAGCTCATTAAGTAGTGTTCGGGCATTTAGTTCAAGTAATCGCTCCACGTGTGATTTGGCACTCTGAATATACACCCGCTTGAAATCTGCACTGTCCTTCAGTTTATACTTACTTCGTAGCACCACGATTTTTTGTTCAACAGTCTCGAAACTTATTTTCACAAGGGCCGGTTTGTCATGGAAACGGCGTCTCAGACGGGCTGGGCAACGGCCTTTACTTGAGTTGAGACATCTTGGCCTATAGCCTCTATAATGTTACGGGCTATGTCAAGCAAATTCTCGTCGTCTGTATATGGGACATTTTTGACGATAACGGTCACGTCGTTATTGTTTAACGGGTCCGGATTACGGCCCATTGATCCGGGTCGATTACCATGTGACGTCATACCGACACCAATAGAGTCATCATCGCCATGGGCGTTCGGTGTGTTCTGAATGGAATGCTCAACCTGTCCGAAGCTTGTAGTAAGGGACTGAACAGAGTTCACCAGTTCATCAATACGTTTAGATTCCTTACCAAGGTCAAGATCAATTTCTGCCTTCAGCGAGTGCATTTTATCGTCAATAGTGGAGAGCACGTCATTTCGCAGTTTATCAATTTTAGATTCAAACATTCGTTTGATACTGACCTGACCATCCTTTATTTCATTCACGACTGTTACAAGGCTGGCCAGTTTGTTTTTCAGTTCGTCCCCATGATTGTCAGATGACGCCATCTTGGATTGTTTATTTTCCGGGCGCGGGGTATCACCCTCAGAGTTTCTTTGGCGTTTACCACCACCAGTGGATTTCCCGGACATATCACTTCACCATCAATACACTCACATATTTAGTCACATATTAAATCCATTTTAAATCCAAAATATTTGAATTAAACACCTTAATCCATTTTATTTACACAGAGAATAGATCCCGCGTGTTTTCACTTGTGTTCTATTCATAAGTATGTATGTATGGTGATCGTGTATTTTCATCATAGCAAAGCACGGATGCACGCATTGAAGTGATCAGCTATCAATATCACAGTGACACGACTATCAATCGGACACCCTGGTGACCCACGGAAGAGCAATATATGTGGTAGTGTTACTTTTAACCCGTATTTTAGTTCGTGGCGAAGTATAGTATAGTGAATCATGGCAGTTGATTACTGTTCGTGATTGACATGCATGCTATTATCAGTCATGTCATGTATTTGAATGGTCCAATTTAGAGTAATTCGATTGGTCATCAATGTCAGGGTGATATTTACACACTAAAATCATTCAGTCAATATAGCAAAGGTGCATGCTCACGTGGTTACAACAACAACACAAATTACTGTCACTTCCAGCAGCGCCTCTGATTCAAGGTACGTGTTCTGTTGTTGTCTTTATTATGTAAAGGTTTTGAATTAAAATTAATCAAAAGCGTCTTGTTACTTTGGCCACAATATTTATCGTTTTGCGACGAATCGATTTCGGAGTTTACTGTTAATACTGACATGGGAATTGATTATTCGCAAAAACGACATTAGTATGTGGCGAAGTCCCGAGACCACAAAATGAAGGCCATGCAGACGCGTTTGCGGCGTCATATATCTAATCAAAATAAGTTGCATATTAAGGAAAATATCAAATACATGTAATATTTACTTTGGAGTGGGCGCGCTTTCAATACTTTCAGACATTGTTGTTGTTGTGGTAACCATGTGATCATGCACCTTGATAGTTTCTAGGGTGAACATCTATCTCTCGTATATTTTCACAATGCTATATGCGATACAGTATATTTAAACGACGTTAAAGCCCCTATGCGGCTCAAGTTGCCGAATTTGGCCTCCTATTGGGTTTTCCCACATATAAATCCATCAGGTTTCTATTTACACACACTTTGAAACTGTTTGCATTCATTTTGGTACACAAATGAGTTTGTAGTCGATGAAAATATCAATATTTGTTGATAAACAAACAGCAGGTGCGTGTTTCAAAGCCAGATCGATTTTCCGATAGACGCTCGGGTCAACTCCCCGATACGCGGCCGATGAATTCGATAGCCGAAGCCGTTGGGTTACGGAAATTAAATTGTCAATATTTACATTTTGCACTGAGTGGTACACAAAACAAGTTTTTGTTGTCTTCACATTGCGATTAAGATGTAAATCTCAAGACTTGAGATGTATCTATTAGGAAGTATATGTTAGTTTTGTGTACTAAATCAGTTGCCAAACATGTTTTTGTGTTTGAAAAAATCGGAAAATTGTAATACTGAGCCGTTCAGGGCCTTTAAGCGACTGCTTAATTTTAACAGAAATTGTGGATTGGGAGTGAGTTGGTGAGACTGCCGGTCCAGCGCACAGGCATTCGGCGTGTTTCGGCTTTCATCGGTATAACTCTATATATATATATATGAAAAAGGCTTCTAACTTTGGTCGAATACGACCTCGTATCATAACAAAATAACATGTTTAAAATTGTAATTTTACATTTATTCTATGTATTTCTGCAGGATACCGATAATTCTCAAATGATCATATGAACTTTCCACTACAATATTGAAGTTAGAGCATTAAACACATTATTTCATTTCTTATGATACGAGGTCGTGTCCGACCAAGGAAAAGCAGCTGTAATTCTATATTCTTTGCATAATTATGTTCTAGCTACGTTCTTTTAGCAAAATAACAATACTCTCAAATGAACATGTGCACTTTCCGCCAAACTATTCACATTAGCGTTAATAACATCGTGGAATTTGTTATGATACGAGGTCCAGTCCGACCAAAGTTAGAAGCCTTGTTCATGCATATAGAGAAAGCCAAAAAACACCGAATGCCTGTGGTAGCTTCTAGGGAGAACATCTATCTCACGTATATTTTCACTGCGCTATTTGCGATACAGTATTACTCTATCGCAAATAGCGCTGTTAATATATACATATAAACGACGCTGTGCGGCTACTGTATTATGTAACATGAATTGTGAATTGGGAGTGAGTTGGTGAGATTTCCGGTTCATTGTGAAGGCGACATAACGATCCGTTGATTACTTGTGTATACAAGTAACAAACATACATTCAACTGGAATCCGTGTTTGTAAAACTTACGTGACCCTAGCCACAATGATTCGCCATCGATATGTTATCTACGGTTACAATTTGACCAATTCAAAAAATGTGAGCAACCGAAGTGCATACCCAAACCTGTTGTATTTAGGTCAACATTTAGTAAGCTGTATATTTGATACATTTAAACAAATAATTGTTGATGTCAAACTAGTAAATTGCCAAAAATAATAGAACAGGGAAATCATTTTCACATGGAAGCCATTTTTTCTCTTGTTGTTGTTCAACATTCAACATAACGAAATGTAGCTTTCAGATTTACAAGATTTATATGTAAATGTCAGATAAACACCTTGACACGGTAAAATAACCAATTTCTGCATGTGTATGTTCTTTATTATTAATTAATTGATACAGTTTTGACAGTCTTATATCGCTAACACGCCGGATCAACACTCGGATAACCGATTGCAAAACTCAGTCTTCCATGTGTTGCATTAAAGAGATGGGGTTAAATTGCTACCCTCGCGAGAGGTATGGAGCGGGGTAGCACATTTGTTTCTAGCGTGACCCCAGCATTCCACCGCACATGAGCTAGCCAGAAAGGGGTTACAACATATACTTTCAGGGGAGTTAAGTACGTAGAAGAGCTGGAATCGCCGAGAGTGATAAACAGCCATCTACACTACTTCATGCTACCAGAGCAGCTCAAACACGGCAACGGAAAGGTGACATGACTGTGGGAACAATATACAGTGAAACCTCTCTAAACCGGACACCCTGGGAGGTCCCCAGGGTGTCCGGCTTAGAGTGGTTTCACTGTAAATCAGGCATTTGATCATTCCGTGTCATAGTTATGTGCTATGCGATCACTAATACATTATCACCTGGGATAAATGACAAAGAAACTCATCAAATATTAGATCACATGTGTTTTCTTGGTGTCCGGTTTAGAGAAGTTCCCCTGTATCGATGGCCTAAAAGATAACAGGCGCACTCGAACAATATACCGGTGGTGTAAAACGTAGTCAATCATATATTATACATTGTACGGTCATGGCAATAACAATACTACTGTCTGTTTCATGTTTTGCTGCCGACTAACTTTTGCCATTATGCGCATTACATCTTAAAAATATATAAATATAAGTAGTTGTTCATCAATAACAAAAAAGTAACCTTCCCCCCAAAAAAATATTTGAAGAAATTCCATCAAATGTATCCCATTTTTCTATGGGAATTTAACATGGGGGCTAAAATATACTTTTTTCAAAATAAGTTTTAATTTGTGGACCGATTTTCAAATTTTAACTTTTGTTTTCTTATTTACATCGTTTCAAGCTATCTAGCCAGGTTCAGGTTTTGTTTGGCTATACAATCAATATTTTATGGAATTTCATCGAACCAAACATTTTGGGGAGGGTGACTTTTTTGTTATTGATTAAACAATACTTACATTTAAATTGTTTTAAGATTTAATGTGTCTGCAAAAGGTTCGTCGGCAGAAAAACGTGCAACAGACATGTACATATGTTCCAAAGTGCAACACGAACACGTAACCAATATATTGGTGGCCAAATTAAACGGCTACACTTTGATCCATTCAAAAATTGTGAGAAACCGAAGTGCGTACCACAATTTTTGAATGGATCAAAGTGTAGCCGTGTCTACTGCTACACTTTGATCCATTCAAAAATTGTGAGAAACCGAAGTGCATACCCAAACCTACAGTAGCGCTTTTCTGCAGGTCAACTATACGTACTATACCAATACTATACGTATACTATACCAATACGATATGTTTTCTGTACGATATGCATATAATATAAACGTACGGTATATTTTTACCGTACATACCAACCAATATCGTATAGATATACCATTCAAATCGTACGCTTATACGATTTTTATACATGCGTATAATTCTGGTAGTTTGTATCGTACAAACATACCAGATTTGTGTACGGTATAAATGTACCAGAATACCGTAAATGTATATACTCTGTATTAAGTTTTTGATGTGCAATTATCATAATTTATAATCTGTCGAAAATATTATTTTTTCAGGTGACGCATTTAACCACAAGCAATTGAAGTTTCCTCTCCATATTTAGAGCCACCCCCACCCACCTATACTATTATAAATGTGTATAGCCTATATACGTACTAGTATAGTCGGACCAGATTGATTTATCTAAGGGGCTATGTGGGTGGGGAGTTCAATCGCCTGTTATTTAACTAGTATAAATAATTAAAAAACAGCATGCCTCATTTGCATATGAAAATAGCCTGATACCAACGCGCGTCACTATCAGTAAAATAAATATCACTAAATGATTGTATCTGTATAGCGACCACTCGTAATATTTAGAACTCAGTCTGGTGGAATAGTGAAATAATTATACACTTGTTTAATTCCTACAAAGAACAGTTTTTGCCTAAGTGGGCATGTACCTTTAATGTTGCATGGAAGAATAGGTTCTGTACATGTACGTGATCAATCGTTTCCATAATTGAGACAGGCAATGAGATTTTGTACCTTCGGACATCTGTGTAATTTCATTAAATACGCTTAGACAATATTTTCCATAAATAAAGTCAGAAGTTGACAAAAAGATTCAGGTTCTGCATGTTCTCTGACAATTTTGTTAACTGATGACGTCATTTACGGAAAATATTGTAAATTTTATAAACGTATTTCACGAAATTACGTAGATGTCCGAAGGTACATATGCGTGTCTAAATTATAGTGTCAAGTCTCACGATTTGCGTCAAACGATAACTTTCTAGGTTGTTCGGGATACGTGACATACGTGGTTATTTCTCTGCAGATAATTGGGAAGCCCCATTAGTGCCAAGCTGACATATTTCTTGCATTGCAACAGGATATGTTGATGAAAAACATATTGGCTGTTGGCAAGTGTGACGAGTACAGTATCTAGAAACTGGCGTTGATGCATTCCTTGGCGTGTATTCTATCAAACATAATGAGAACGTACTGGCACCGGAATGTTGCAATGTCTTAGTCTACCATACGTCTATCCCAGTTGCCGGGAAAACATAACTACTTCAAGAACATGATTTTTATTCGTGGTATTCCTCTTTAGATTCGGGTGGTTGTAAACATAAATTATATTACTTGGAAACTAGTTTCCAGTAGTAATGTACATATATGTATCTACATGTCGATGTGTGTTGTTGTTGTTATTGTTGTTATTTTGGTTTTCGACATCGTGGTTCGACCCAGTAGCCGATTTCACCAAAAGTACACTTTGAGGGAGAAATTTCAATTACAGGATAAATTTATTATTTTTTATTATATTGAATGTACTAAATTATCACGGCCATTGTGGCTGTGATAATTTAATACATTCAGTATAATAATTCTGAATACTTTTACTCATCAAATATATGCAGTCGTTGGTTCTTTATGAACTAATGCATTTCGGGAGAAATAAATGATTACTCCCTCAAAGAATTGCTTAGCTAGATAAGTATGCTTAGCAATGTTCGTGAAGTCTGTTACTGTAATACCATGAGTTGCGCTTGCTTTGCATCAGGACGTGATTATATTTGAGATTACAGTGGAACCTCTCTAGACCAGACACCAAGAAAACATCAGCAATCTTATTTTGGATGAGTTTCTTGGTCATTTATCTCAGGTGATAATTTTTATTTGTGATCGCATGTAGCACACAACTATGGCTCAGAATGATCAAATAACTGATTTACAGAGAAACCTCTCTAGCTGGACCTCCCATGGTGTCCGGTTTAGAGAGGTTTCACTGTATCGTGGATCTCTTGATCGTATCTTGCGGTATGATGTTGGGAAACATGTGTGTAGCGAGTGAATGTCACATACCTACAGCGGAGATTTGTTGAAGGTTCCCAGACAACAAAACGCGAAAAAGAATGGAAAAGGAAGTGAACACTATCTTTTTGCATAACGATATGCATAAAAACGGTTATCGTTTGTTTGTATTGTACATGCATGTGAAAACGATAGTTTCGTTTAAATACAGGGCTATTTGAACGCATGTCGTTTCTTTCAAAGAATCATTTTGACATCGTTTACGTTGTGATAATCAAGCATTTATTTGTGGAACCAGGAACAAATCATGTGCTGCAGTGTTGAAGGCATGTCGTTGAACCAACCGATCGTTTTCCATTCGTTTTCGTGTTGTCCGTTTGGGAACATTCAACAAATATTCGCTGTACATCTAAATGTGGCTGTCACTGGAGACATATGGCGTATGGGTTTTGCGACCAGTGTACATACAGATCCGCCTGTGCATCCGCACAGTCCGATCAGAATATACACTGTTCATCAGTCTATCAGTGAAATACCCATCGTTCTAACAAGAACTATTGACCAGACTGCAACAGTGTGACATTTCACCAGGAGCTACACTGGTCACAAATCCCATAAACCCCGGTTCTACATTCACAGTCAAAAATGATGGGTGCACTCATAGCGTTTTTCATACTCCGTTGTCAACGCCACACGCCACAACTAACCTAGTACTGCCGAAGTCACACACCACAACTAACCTAGTACTGCCAGTTTCACACGCCACAACTAACCTAGTACTGCCAACATCACACACCACAACTAACCTAGTACTGCAAACATCACACGCCACAACTAACATAGTACTGCCAACATCACACGCCACAACTAACCTACTGTCTGTTCCACGTTTTGCTGCCGACGAACTTTTGGCTATTAAAAACATTAAATCTAAAAAATATTTAAAAGTAAGTCCTTTTGTATCAATAATAAAAAAGTCACCGTCCTAAAAACATTTTATTTGATGAAATTCCATCAAATATTGATTTTATTACGAAAAAACGATTTTCCTACGGGAATTTAACATGGGGGCTAAAAATTGATTTTTTCATAAAAACAATTTATTTGTGGAATGATTTACAAAATTTTGGAAATTGACTCAGAAACCTGGCGAGATAGCTTGAAAATGATGTAACTAAGAAACCAAAAGTTAGATTTTGAAAATCGTTCAACAAATAAAATTATTTTATAAAAAAAATCAATTTTTAGTCCCCATGTTAAATTCCCATAGGAAAATCGTTTTTTCGCAATAAAAGCAATATTTAATAGAATTTCATGAAACACTTTTTTTGAGAGAGGGTCACTTTCTTGTTATTGATAAAAAAGTAGTTACTTTTAAATATTTTTTAGATTTAATGTGTTTAATAGCCAAAAGTTCGTCGGCAGCAAAACGTTCAACAGACAGTAGAACTACCAACATCACACGCCACAAATAACCTAGTACTGCCGAAGTCATACGCCACAATTAACCTAGAACTGCGTAAGTCACACGCCACAACAAACTTAGAACTGCCAAAGTCACACGCCACAACTAACCTAGTACTGCCAAGGTCACACGCCACAATTAACCTAGTACTGCCAACGTCACATGCCACAACTAACCTAGTACTGCCAACATCACACGCCACAACTAACCTATGACTGCCAACGTCACACGCCACAACTAACCTAGTACTGCCAACATCACACTCCACAACTAACATAGTACTGTCAACAACACACGCCACAACTAACCTAGTACAGCCAACATCACACACCACAACTAACCTAGTACTGCCAAATTCACACGCCACATCTAAGTTAGTACTGCCGAAGTCACACGCCATAACAACTAACCTAGTACCGTCAACATCACATGCCACAACTAACCTAGTACTGCCAACATCACACACCACAACTAACCTAGTACTGCCAAAGTCATACGCCACAACTAAGTTAGTACTGCCAAAGTCACACGCCACAACTAGCCTAGTACTGCAAGTCACAAACCACAAATAACCTAGTACGCGACAACTAAGTTAGTACTGCCAAAGTCACACACCACTACTAGCCTAGTACTGTCAAAGTCACACGCCACAACTAACCAAGTACTACCAATGTCACACGCGACAACTAACCTTGTACTGCGAAAGTCACACGCGACAACTAACCTAGTACTGCCAAAGTCACACGTCACAACTAACCTAGTACTGCCAACATCACACGCCACAACTAACCTAGTACTGCCAAAGTCACACGCCACAACTAACTTAGTACTGCCAAAGTCACACGCCACATCTAACTTAGTACTGCCAAAGTCACACGCCACAAGACCACAACTAACAATAGTGCTGCCAACGTCACACGCCACAACTAACCTAGTACTGACAAAGTAACACGCCACAAATAACCTTAAACAGCCGAAGTCACAGGCCAGAACTAACCTAGTATGCCAAGGTCACACGTCACAACTAACCCAGTACTCACAAAGTCACACGCCACAATTAACCTAATGCTGTCAATTTCAAACTACACAACTAACCTAGTACTGCCAACATCACACGCCACAACTAACCTAGTACTGCGAAAGTCACACGCCACAACTAACTTAGTACTGCCAAAGTCACACGCCACATCTAACTTAGTACTGCCAAAGTCACACGCCACAAGACCACAACTAACAATAGTGCTGCCAACGTCACACGCCACAACTAACCTAGTACTGACAAAGTAACACGCCACAAATAACCTTAAACAGCCGAAGTCACAGGCCAGAACTAACCTAGTATGCCAAGGTCACACGTCACAACTAACCCAGTACTCACAAAGTCACACGCCACAATTAACCTAATGCTGTCAATTTCAAACTACACAACTAACCTAGTACTGCCAAAGTCACACGTCACAACTAGCTTAGTACTGCCAAAGTCACACGCCACATCTATCTTAGTACTGCAAAGTCACACGCCACACCTAACTTAGTACTGCCAAAGTCACACGCCACAACTAACTTAGTATTGCCGAAGTCACACGTCACAACTAACCCAGTACTGTCAAAGTCACATGCCACAACCAACATAGTACTGCCAAATTTACAAAACACAACTAACCTAGTACTGCCAAAGTCACACGCCACAACTAACAATGTTTTTACCAACGTCACACGCCACAACTAACTTAGTACTGACAAAGTCACACGCCACAAATAGCATTATACTGCCAAAGTCACACGCCAGAACTAACCTAGTATTGCCAAGGTCACACGTCACAACTAACCAAGTACTACCAAAGTCACACGCCACAACTAACCTAGTACTGCCAAAGTGAAACGCCAAAACTAACCTAATACTGTCAAAGTCACACGCCACAACTAACCTAGTACTGCCAATATCACACGCCACAACTAACCCAGTATTTCCAACGTCACACGCCACAACTAACCTAGTACTGACAATATAACACACCACAAGTAACATAGTAATTTCAAAGTCACACGCCACAACTAACCTAGTACTGCCAAAGTGAAACGCCAAAACTAACCTAATACTGTCAAAGTCACACGCCACAACTAACCTAGTACTGCCAATATCACACGCCACAACTAACCAAGTACTGCTAACGTCACACGCCACAACTAACCTGGTACTGGCAAAGTCACACGCCACTATTAACCCAGTAATGCCAAAGTCACACCCCACAGCTAACATAGTACTGCCGAAGTCACACGCCACAATCAATATAGTACTGCCAACGTGACACGCCACAACTAACCAAATAACATTCA
Source organism: Conchocele bisecta (assembly GCA_029237695.1). Lineage (NCBI taxonomy): Eukaryota > Metazoa > Mollusca > Bivalvia > Lucinida > Thyasiridae > Conchocele > Conchocele bisecta. The sequence continues at coordinate 80,325,916 of CM055271.1, forward strand.
CGCGCTCTAGATTTGTATTTACATGTACGGTAACCGATTTCTCATCAAAACGACTGAATTAAATAAATATAAAAGTACACAGGGCTACATGCTCTGTGTTTGCTACGCTATGTACATCAAAAATATTCATCATTGTATAAGGAAGATATTAAAAGAAATCTTTTTTAAGAACATACGTCTAAAAAACATGAATTGGGAACATATAGTTTGAACCACACTGTAAATCTTTTCATACTACAAAATCATTAGACATGCATACATACGTGACATCATGACAATTTTCGACAAACACGTCGTTTCTGCTTGTAAATATTAATACATGTTTAAAGAGTACACCTCAGTTTGAATGAAGAAACCTGGAAAAAATCCCGATCATTGTAAATTGTATTCTGCATCCGGCCCCCTAGTGGCGGGCAATAACTCTGAGAAAATCTCGTACACTACACTTCATTTCTTCAGCACCATAGGCAATCGGCATGTTTCGGCTTTCATCGATATAACTATATATATGAAGAAGGCTTATAGCTTTGGTCGGACACGACCTCGTATCACTACAAATTCCGCGATTTTATTAACGCTAATTCAAATATTTTGGCGAAATGTGCACATGTTCATTTGAGAGTTATTGTTATCTTGCTGATATATCACAATTAGAACATAAGTATGCAAAGAATATCGAGTTACAATTGGTTTGCCTAGGTCCGACACGAACTCAAATCATAATACATGGAATTATGTGTTTACGGTTCTAACGTCAATATTGTATTGGCAAGTTCATATGTTCATTTGCGAATTATCGTTATTCTGCAGAAATACATATAATACATAGAAAATTACAATACTATTATGTTATTTTGTTACAATACGAGCTTGTGTCCGACCAGAAGTTGCATATCTTCAATAAATACCAAAGCAAATGGCGTTATTTAATCTCAAGGGAAGTAATCATTTTAATGTATTCAGTAGTTCCAACGCTGTTCAATTATAGCAGTACACGCCGAATGCCTGTGTTCAGCACATACGAAGACATATCTGCTACAAACACTAATGCTGCTCTCCGCGAGAGCGTAACATCGAAATAGGTGCAGGATTCATGACGAATTCCCATTCAGCTACATGCAGAAGATACTGCATAAACACATTGTTTATGCGATAGTTGTAAGTATATGTAGAGCTGAGTGTTATCTCGTCAATAAACCGGCATGTCCCGCCGTTGCCGAGTGCAGCACATGTGACAAGTGACGCACAGTTAGTACCCGTAGACATACCAACCACGGGCATGTAGTTGTAAGCGGTGCAAGCATATCCGATAAATATACTACAGTGAAACTTCGCTAAACCGGACATCCTGGGAGGTCACAGGGTGTCCGGTTTAGCGAGGTTTCACTGTAAATCAGGCATTCGATTATTCGATTATTCCGAGCCATAGTTCTGTGCTATGCGATCACGGACAGACATTATCACCTGAGATAAATTACCAAGAAAACCGTCAAAAGTATTATAACATACATTTCTTGTTGTCAGGTTCCACTCTACCAAGCTTCGTAGCCTGTGTTAATCTCGTCAAGATAATCAAAATCTATCAATATTTAATCACATTGCGAATTTGCAATCAAGCTGTAGAAATGCTCAGACTCAGTCGATTAAGTTGCTTTATTTCAAGCACAATATTCAAGTACTGACATAAAGAAATTGGCAAATATTGACAAGATTGGTGCGGGCGATGATGCTGTACTGTAAGTGAGTCACACATATACTGACAAGATTGGTGCGGGCGATGATGATGTACTGTAAGTGAGTCACACATATATTGACAAGATTGGTGCGGGCGATGATGGTGTACTGTAAGTGAGCTACACATACATTGACAAGATTGATGCGGGCGATGATGGTGTACTGTAAGTGAGTCACACATATATTGACAAGATTGGTGCGGGCGATGACGGTGTACTGTAAGTGAGCTACACATATATTGACAAGATTGATGCGGGCGATAACGGTGTACTGTAAGTGAGTCACACATATATTGACAAGATTGGTGCTGGCGATGACGGTGTACTGTAAGTGAGTCACACATACATTGACAAGATTGATGCGGGCGATGACGGTGTACTGTAAGTGAGTCACACATATATTGACAAGATTGGTGCGGGCGATGACGGTGTACTGTAAGTGAGTCACACATACATTGACAAGATTGATGCGGGCGATGACGGTGTACTGTAAGTGAGTCACACATATATTGACAACATTGGTGCGGGCGATGACGGTGTACTGTAAGTGAGTCACACATACATTGACAAGATTGATGCGGGCGATGACGGTGTACTGTAAGTGAGTCACACATATATTGACAAGATTGGTGCGGGCGATGACGGTGTACTGTAAGGGAATCACACATATATTGACAAGATTGGTGCGGACGATGACGGTGTACTGTAAGTGAGTCACACATTTCGTAGCATGTCCAGATTTTACCGTCAAACCTGTGAATAAAGGCCAGCCATGGGAAGAGAAACATATGGACTTTGCTCACAGGCGGTATTTGTTCACAGGTAAATGTATGTAGAAATATAGTAATTGTAAAAACCAAAGCGTGGCTGCTATAACCAGGTAATTGCTATTCGGAGGTGGACTTTGTCACAGGTGCGAATGTACATTTTGGCATATCTGTAAAAATGTCTTTGGAACAGCATTTTCTTTATTTTCAGTATGAGGCTAGTAGTACATACTGTGGAGATACAGTATACATGACATATTACAATGGAACTGTTCCACTTCAGCTTGCCAAGTACACACACCACCGCCTGTGTTAACCTTGCCCTGATTGTCAACGTTTCTGAACATATCGGGTGGCTAGAAAAAAAGGGCCCCAAATTTAAATATTAATATTTAAAAAAAGCAGTTGAGATAATTCAAATAAATTTCGCACAATATAAGTTCATGGTATTGACAGTAATCTATAAAAGTTTCAGCTTCATAGCTTCAATGGTGAATATGTAACAATAAAAACAAATAGCAATGTCCAAAAACACAATGCCGGGATGTAAGTGAAATGTCAGAAAGTTTTGATACATGTCAAATCATGGTCATGATGCAGTCTGTGACTGGGTTAACTTACAAAATGATGATTGAATGCATGACAGATGATGAAACATGTTAAAGTACAAATAGGATGGGTACGTTTTGACCTAAAATTGGGTCCGTTTTGACTTGGGTACATGTTGACAGTCTTGCAGCAGTTACTCCCCCTGTTGGATTTATTCGCCATTTGCTTTTCTAGAGCAAGTTGTTTCTAGAGTGTAAACACATAAATAATAATTGTTTTGAGACTGATCAGACGTGCAGGTTACTTTAATTTCAACATGGGTTTCAGTAAGGCTGATAAGGCTATCATTGAGACATGTTTTGTGGAGAAAGGCTGGCGTGGGTCGAAGATTGCTCAGGAATTCCCTGGAAAGAAGTGGAGAAAAAGGTCTGTTAATAAGATTATCAAACGGTTTGAGGAAACAGGATCCACAGCGAGAAAACAAGGGAGTGGACGGCCTAGTACTGCATGCACACAAGATAACATTGACCATGTGGAAGAGATGATACAATCACAGGAGGACCAACCAGGAACCCACACATCGCAGAGGAAAATTGCTAAAGAGCTTGGTGTTAGTCGTAAATCTGTTCAGACAATGACGAAAAAACTTAATCTCAAACCATACAAAAGGATTAAAGTTTCTAGACGTGATGTAAATGTGAAACAAAAGAGAAAAACCCGGTGCAAAGGACTGCATGATAGGTATTCCGTCAAGGATGTTGAAAGAATCATGTTCACGGATGAAAAGGATTTTACGCTCGAAACTGCTCGTAACCGACAGAATGATGTCGTGTATGGGGTGAGGAAAGGTGATATTCCTGTATCTCGACTTTACCATGAGACTTCGCGTTTTTCAAAAAAGGTCATGGTTTCGGCAGGTGTTTCCTGGAAAGGAAAGACACGGATCCACTTCATAGACACTGAAAAAACCAAGGTCAACTCCGTTAGCTATGTTGAATTGTTGGATGATGGACTTCTTCCAGATTGCCGCCGGATCTACCCAAAAAACAATTACATATTCCAACAGGATGGGGCAACGTCTCATACAAGTAAATACACACAAGATCATCTTGCGGATGTTGTGCCGGAGTATATCAAGAAGAACGACTGGCCACCACAATCGCCGGACTGTAATCCTATGGATTATCACATCTGGAACTCTCTAACCGAGAAGGTCTATTCTGGTAGGAGTGAGAAATTTACTGAGCGTGAGTTGAAGGACCGGATTACCAAGTGTTGGGAAGATATCTCCTTGACCGAGATACAGAAGTGCATTGGTGCATGGAAGAAGAGACTGCGAGCAGTGTTCAGCCACAATGGTGGACACATTGACCACCTTATTTAAGACTCTTTAGTAAGTTATGCAGGTGTGACGAAGAAACGTTTCAGTCCGATATTGCATCTTCAGACCATGCTTTTTATTCTTAGCATCATATAGTCATTACTACAGTTATTTACTTGAAACTTTTACAGGTTACTGATATTACCATGAAATTACAATAAATGAAATTTTATTGAATTATGATGCATAGTTTTTTAAATATTAATATTTAAAGTTGGGGCCCTTTTTTTATAGCCACCCGATATATTCACACCGCCAATTCACAATCAAGTTGCTTGTTTTAAATCACAATATATTTACACCTTCTATAAATCCATAATGCAAACTCCCATTCCATGTATTGCGTTTACATCCCAATATAATACATTAGACCCACGTGACATTGCGCGATGTTGTTGATATGTTAAAGTTCGTTTGACGTCATTAATTTCGACTAGGTTGTCAACAACTGCACGCTATTGACCGGCAACGTCGCTGTTCCAGGAATTGCGACAAAATAACGTAAAACAAGATTAATCTTAATTTTAACACCATATTTGGTTGTTTACATTTTTGAAACTATCAGCAAATTCAGTGTAAATATAAGTAATAACACCATGGGCTGTAGCGTTTACTGGGGTGTACAATATATGTGGTCTGTTTAAAGTTTGCGCTGAGTCATAATGACCCCGCACACTTTAAACAGACCAAATGTATTGTACACCCCGGCCAGACTATCGCAGGCGGTTGTGAAGTCTTCAGAGTGCGTATATTTGTAATGTTAGCAAACGACGCTCGCCGAGATCGCAAACGCAAAACAACTGTGACAACGTGGTGTATTCACTGTCTGTATAAACTGTATAGTGAAACCTCACAAAATCCGACACCCTGGGAGGTCCACAGCGTGTCCGTTTTAGCGAGATTTCACTGTAAATTACATACCAGGGTGTCCGGTTTAGCGAGGTTTCATTGAAAATCAGGCATTTGATTATTCCGAGCCATATTTGTATGCTATGCAATCACGACAGGCATTATCACCTGAGATAAATGACCAAGAAACCCATCAAAATTATGATCACATATATTTCTTGTTGTCCGGTTTAGGGAAGTTCTACTGTATAAATTCAAGGACTACACTGGTCGGAGAGAGAGCGAGAGAGAGAGTATATAGTTATGCTTCTGCCTAGTCACATGTCTAGTTAGTCGTTTGCTGTGGAGTGTTAGCGCTCAAAATAATTTTACTTTACTGGGCCCTGTGCCATTGCTGTGCGATATACAGTATATTGCTATAACACGCCACACGAGTGCGCGTGAAAAATAAACACGATGAGTGTCCACTGATTGTCTCTACACTAGATATGTGACTGTGACTGGAGATGTGGAACTTACGATATTTGCGATCAGCCTGTGCATCCGCACAGTCTGATCAAGATCTGCACTGGTCGTCATTCCATCAATGAAATACTTGTCATGCCTCTAACAAGCAATACAAATCATTATCAGATTACAGGAATATGCTACTTGATCAGAAGCTACACTGGTCACAAGTCCTATAAGCCCCATGCATGCAGTCACAGTCACATATGTGGTATCCTGTGCACGTTTCCTCGCGTACAGACCAACTATAAATACTTGTACGATCTGGAACTGCGCGCACAAGTAGGCATCATAGTCAATATTCAACCCGTGAAATTAGATATTTATTCTCAGTATAATCGTCGCTACATTTAGGAGTTGTCAATCATGTATTTCGTACTTCTGGGAATACTGGCGTGTATCGCGAGTCACGTGATGGCCGCGACAGGCGGGAATGCATTTTTCCAAGAGCCGCAGTGCTCGAAATTTAGTTTCGAGGAGAAAATCCTGGAAAAAGTCATTAGATTTGAAGTGACAATTGAGGAAATAAAGGGACAGTTTGAGAATATGGAATCGAAACTTCGGCAGGAGCAAGCCGATCTCAGTCGCGACAAAGATGTCACACTGGAGGAGGTGCGTACTCTGAAGAATGACATTATCGGAGAATTTCAGGAAATGCGCGGAAGCCTGGAGGGACAACAGTCGGCGGCCAACTCGCGGATTGACGAACTCATAACGAAGACTGAGGCCCAGGTGACGAGGATGTCAGGTGACGTGCACTCCTTGGTAAATACGACGATAGCACAGATACGAGGTATGTACATACATGGGTATGTAGGATTTCACGGCAACATGCGTCTGATTGCAATACATGTATTATACATTATTATATACCTTCATATTTACCCCCATTGACTTTGCATTGTTGCTACCAACCATAAATTGCGGTATTTTATGCTGTCAAGCAGTCGTATTGTCGCCGAACTGCGTCGCGCGTCTGTGTCGTTAAGTTGACAACAGCACCAAGAGATGTCTGTTATGAAATATAGCCTGCATGAAATAATACGATAACGTTACATGCCAAATACATTTGTTGCCGACAATTTTAACTCCTAAATTAGGTTGATCCGATGAAGGCGATGTGGCCTCGTGAGTCGTGCTTCATAGTTTTTCGGGACGATTTTGAACGTTTTCTGAAATTAAAAATAATCATTGACATGGTCGGCAAATAAAGCATGTGTTAAATAAACTTACGTGTTTAAATTAAACTTTAAGTATGTTTTTTTATCAAAAGTTAACGCCTTTTTCCCGGTTTTGTTGTGTCTGTAGTGATGTCAGCCATCTTGGTTTTTGTGTATTGTATCGATTCAGGTGCGCGAAATGACGTTGTCAAGTTAGTATTCCTACACGCTACAATTTGCATAAACTGAAGCCATCACAGACGCTCTGAATGTTCAACAAAAATAATAGACAGTCGCATTTCATCACACCATCGGTTTATTTAATGATTAGGATGCATATTTTATTGAACGGGTATATACTAAATAGGTTATTGGATTTGTAAGGAAATATATTTTTGCGAACTCGTTCGTTCGGCGGACCGACTCGCTTAGCTCGTCGGTTCTGCCGAACGAACTAGTACGCCGAAATATATTTCCGTACAAATCCAATAACCTATAAATATGTAGCCTGTCTAGGTCATGTAGTCTCATGGTACATGTAGCAACTTGCGTGTATATAGATATCGTCGATGAAGTCACGACGAGGTTTTTCGGCACATTTAAAACGGATAGTTCTTCGCTTGGTTTTTCGCTTCATTATACAATGCTTGACTACTGAGCCATATAATATGATCTGATATTCACTGGCAGAAACGTCATGTTGACCGAGGCGAATTGCTTTATTATATGATAAAAGTATCCTTGATCAATAGTTATGATACTTGTGATGACCATTTACACTCCTATTGCTATACCTCTCAAATGTCTCTTCCACGTTTTGTATGGAAGGGGATATCCGCCACTACATTGCATGCTGCTTCATGACAATGCAGTCGACCATTGTTACATGTCATCCTGCACTGCGGCTACTCGTTACTGCTTAATGACAACTCCATCGTGCAGTATTACATTTCACATTGCATACCTCGATTGGCTATTTAACAATTTTAGATGTCATCCTGCATATTGGCTATACAATACTGCTTAATGACAACTCCATCTTGCATTATTACATTGCAATGTGTTCTGCCATGTGTCATTCTGCTTACTGCTTGCTGGGATGCGTATATGACTATATGAATTCCGCCGAATGACGCATGCAAGCACGCAGAATGGCCCATGTCAGAATATGAAATGGCCGAATGAGGGATGCCAGCATCGCAGTAAGCAGTAGGCCGAATGAAACTTGGCAAAATGTGCAACGCCCTCTGTTGTCATAATGGGAACGCTTCCATTATGACACCAGGTGGCGCTCCAAAATAAGTACAGTAGACGTTTTTTCTTGTGGTCTTTTGTCACTGTGCCACCGCGGACGTAATGTATTTAAAGTGATAGATCACCACGGGCATAGCCTACCTGTCCCCGCGATCACTGTTTCATGCATTTTTGCTTGTATGAGAAACGATGAATTAAGTGAGCGCGTGCGTGTGTATGTGTACGTGTGCATTTGCGCTTTGATGTAGCTAAAGTCGGACATAATGCTATATCACTATTCTAAATGTACACGAGTTATGGTGTTAACTGCTTAGACACAATTCCATAAATGTTTGTAAAATTGCAGGCCCGTAGCCAGTGGGGGGGTCGGAGCGGTCGGACGACCCCCCCCCCCCCCGACCAGCCTCGAGGTCCATTTTTTTAGCCTCGAGGTCCACTTATTTAGCCTCGAGGTCCACTTGTTTAGACCCCCCCTAGATACCTCAGGCCCATTGGGCCTTCAAAACGACACCCCACCCCCCCCCCTCCCCTTCAAATAGGTCTGGCTACGGGCCTGAATTGTATGTATATTTTCTTAACTTGGTTGATTGATTGAATTGCGTATAAAGGTGATTTAATCCATTCTGGCCGCAAAGGAAATAATCCCGTCTTTATCACTTAGCGGCTTACCTGTGACTATTTCGGGAGATTTAACAGCATCGGTCTAAATATTATTTTTTTTAACACGAACTATAATTAGAAGGTACTCTTCATTAGTAACTGTACATGTAAATACGGACATAAGTATCCATTGTCAACATATGAGTAAATGGAAAGTGTGATTATTACCTTAATAGAAGTAATTAGAAATCGTATCGGTCCCCGTTATTCGTTAATTTAATGACCGGCCTCCGTTTCGCCCTTCGACCAACTCGTCCCCGTCAGCCGCTCAAAAATAATACGATAGCCGACACAGGTTACGACAGACCCGTACGCAGGGGGTGTGGTGTGGGGGGTGGGGGGGGTGTTGCGACAGTGACCGCACAGTGATCACAGTGACCGAGGATGCTGTCACCGCGATCCCACTGCCTGAAACAGTGATCGCGGGGGACATGTAGGCTATGCCCGCGGTGATCGACCACTTTAAATACATTATGTCCGCTGTGGTACATTGACAAAATAACACAAGAAAAAACGTCTACTGTACTTATTTTGGAGCGCCACCTGGCGTCATAATGGAATCGTTCCCATTATGACAACAGAGGGCGTTGCACATTTTGCAAAGTTTCATTCGGCCTAATGCTTACTGCGATGCTGGCATCCCTCATTCGGCCATTTCATATTCTGACATGGGCCATTCTGCGTGCTTGCATGCGTCATTCGGCGGAATCCATATAGTCATATACGCATCCCAGCAAGCAGTAAGCATAATGACACATGGCAGAATATGGCATGTAACAATGTGAAATAGTCAATCGAGGTATGCAATGTAACAATGCAAGATGGAGTTGTCATTAAGCATTATTGTATAGCCAAGATGCAGGATGACATGTAACAATGTGAAATAGCCAATCGAGGTATGCAATGTGAAATGTAATAATGCACGATGGAACTGTCATTAAGCAGTAACGAGTAGCCGCAGTGCAGGATGACATGTAACAATGGTCGACTGCATTGTCATGAAGCAGCATGCAATGTAGTGGCGGATATCCCCTTCCATAGTTTTGTTGCCGACAGACTTTTGGTTATTAAACATATTAAATCTAAAAAAGTGTTTAATATAATTACTTTTTCGTCAATAACCAAATAAAAAAATAGTTGATAATATTGATTTTATTACGAAAAAACTATTTTCCCATGATAATTTAACATGGGGGTAAAAGGAGGTGGGGAGTTAGGAAACTTTTTGGAAATTGACTCCGAAACATGGCGAGATTGCTTGGTAATGATGTAACTAAAGCAAACAAAAGTTAGATTTTGAAAATCGGTCCACAAAGAAACAAATATTTAAAAAAATGTATTGTTAGCCTCCATGTTAAATTCCCATAGTAAAATCATTTCTTTCGCAATTAAATCGATATTTGATGGAATTTCATCAACTATAATAATTGTTGTTGTTTTGTTTTTTTTTTTGGGGGGGGAGAGTGTTATTTAAAGATTTAATGTGTTTAATAGGTTTTCTATATTTGTAGACAGTGAATATAGCCTGGGGAAAACCCAAACCCATTAAATATGATCTTATAATTTGTTTCGCCGATAGCAGTCTGGACCAATCATATACTGTTTATTTATAGATCATATAATAAATTGTTATTTTTCCATTCTGTTGATTGCTTCACATTATAAGACGTAGATGTAAACTATCAGTAAATACCGAAGCGTGCTGTGTAAATTTCCACCGTCATCATTGTTTGAATACCGTCGTGTGTTGATGACGGTACGTTTTATACCATGCATCGTTAACATGGTGTTACAAAAAGTGAGATAAACAAAAACTATGAAAGTTATTTGAATTTTCGAAAATATAAAATGTGAAACTCGAAAATTGTGTCATTATGTCTGGTTTTCCTGGAGCATGCTCATATGAGACACGCCATGTGATTTTGTACATTCGGACATCTGCGTAATTTCATGAAATAAGTTTACAAAATATACAATATGGAATGTACTCTGAACATTTTATCAACTTTTGACGCCATTTACGGAAATATCGTAAATTTTGTAAACGTATTTCATAAAATTACGCCGATGTCCGAAGGTACAAAATCACATGGCGTGTCTCATATGTTTAGTTAAAACATTGCGTTTCACTGGCTGAATATGCAAAGCTGAGGCCATGTAGCTTTGCATTACTGACTGTTTTATTTACACACCACGTCGCCTGTACGAACAATTCAACATTTACGCTTTGGAAAAGTGAACGTGAATGGGTTTAACATCCCATCAACAGCTAAGGTCATATAGAGACGGGTTACGCTTTGGAAAGTTTTACCAAAACACCGCGATATTATCGCAGAGTCCGGATGAATGTGATTGACTTGATTGTCGCAAATCCTGGTACATGTATACACCGAGTTGTGGCTGTGACTGGAGAAATGTGATTTATGACCAGTGTAGCTCCTGGTCATATAGCACAGGTCTGATGCATGAAAGCAGTCTATATTACTTGTTAGAAGCATGACGTGGGTTGCAATGGTGGAATGGCGAACAGTGCAGATCCTGATCCGACTGTGCGGATGCACAGGCTGATCTGGATGTATACTGGTCACAAAACCAATAAGCCCCATTTCTGGTGGTATACAGGTGCTAGGGATCAATACACGTATTTACTGCACGTGAACAAGAGCTGACGTGTCTGCGTTACGTCATGACACTGACGTCATATTGTCGAAGTTCGACTAATGGAACGTCAGCAGGTTTAGTTGTAACCCGGATGTGCGTATCTTCGGTCACTGTATCATAATTTATATTTATTTCATATAAAACCGACGATTCCTTATAGTTAACGAATACTATTATGCAGAATTATTATAATTAATTTATTACAGCCATTATTTTGGTTAGAAAATATTTATGCATACATTTAAAATTCCCCCCTCCAAGCACACTTACCGAGATAAGTTTGTTTGGAGAGATTTTGATTTAATCGGCTACAGTATATGTGTCTCCACAAAGCACAATTTATTCCACGTGTCATGCTCACTTCCCTTTCTGTCCGTGTAGATGAGGCGACGTCTCTGGCCGTGGCGTTCAGCGCGAGGAATGTGGCTGACTTGACACCAGGGTTGGAGGACGTACTCGTGTTTACAGAGTCCGACCTGAACCTCGGCGACGGGTATGACGTCGGCACGGGCCGCTTCACCGTCCCAGTGTCCGGCGTCTACTTGTTCGGCATACAACTGTGTCTGATGTTCAATCATAAGAAGGGATTTGGGCTTGTGACTGACGATGGGGCGACGTTGCACCCTATGATGATGTCAACGGGAATGTCTTCGTATGGAGCATTTAATGGACTAGCGTGCTTGGCAGAGACAGCTGTTGTCTCCCTGGTCAAGAGTGACGTCATTTCAGTCAAATGTACCTACGCAGGCGCCGGCAGCATGCACCAGAGCGATGCCGTCCATAATATTTTCAGCGGTGCCTTGATTCAGAAGTTGTAAACATGTTGGACGTGAGTTTCTTACCATAAGCACGGTGTCTCATTATTCTTAGTATGTACGTACTTTCGTTTCCCATTGAATACAATACATGGAACATACATGTATATATTGAACGCAAGCCGCCGTCAATATTTATTTATATTGACGTATCGTGAGTTCATATTGGTCAGTGCCGGAACTACGTTTCACCACCTCGTACAATAGTTCCTTCTGTATCATTACTAATTTGTGTACTTCTTTTATAGTTATATGTTTTCGAAGTGTTTATAAATTGTGAGTGATTTACGTATATAATAAAAAGGTTACTTGATTGGTAAGTGGATATATGCCACTCGTTCCGCCGCGCAACGATACTGCGCTCATAAATGAAATAACATATATACACCGTGCCATGATAACCTGCTGATAACGCCACCTGAGGCACGTTTCACTAAACAAGTTCGTAAGTGCCGACTTTGCCTGTAGAAAAACATTTAAACGACCTCGCATAATAATAAATGAAATAATGTGTTGAAGGTTCTAACGTCAATATTGTAGTGGCAAGTTAATATGGTCATTTGTGAATTGTCGTTATCCAGCCGAAATACATATAATACATAGAAAATGACAATTTTATTATGTTATTGTGTTACAATTCGAGCTTGTATCCGACAAGGAGTTGCATACCTTATAATAAATACCAAAGCAAATGGCGTTATTTAATCTCAGGGGAAGTAATCATTTAACCAGCAACCAGCGCCGTTCAATTATAGCAGTACCGACGAAAGCCGAAACACGCCGAATGCATGAGTTCAGCACATACGGATATATATCTGCTATAAACACTAGTGCTGCTCTCCACGCGAGCGTAAACTCGAAATAGGCGCTCAATTCCTGACTAATTCCGATTCAGCTGCATGCAGAAGATACTGCATAAACACAGTTTCGTATAGTAAACGGCGCAAGAGATGCGTTTATGCGATAGTTGTAAGTATATGTAGAGCTGAGTGGCATCTCGTCAAGAAATCGGCATGTTCCGCCGGTGCCGAGTGCAGCACCTGTGACAAGTGACGCACAGTTAGTACCCGTAGACATACCAACCACGGGCATGTAGTTGTACACGGTGCAAGCATATCCGATAAATATACTACAGTGAAAACTCGCCAAACCGGACACCCTGGGAGGTCCCCAGGGTGTCCGGTTTAGCGAGGTTTCACTGTAAATCAGGCATTCGATTATTCCGAGCCATAGTTTTGTGCTATGCGATCACGAACATGCGTTATTACCTGAGATAAATTACCAAGAAACTCATCAAAATTATGATCACATACATTTCTTGTAGTCCGCTTTAGAGGTTCCACTCTACCAAGCTTCATAGTAAGAAACAACCTGCGTTAATCTCGTCAAGATAATCAAAGCTTATGAATACTTAATCGCATTGCGAATTTGCAATCAAGCTGTAGCAATGCTCAGGCTCAGTCGATCAAGATGCTCGATTTCAAGTACAATATTCATGTACTTTGAAATAAATAAATTGGCAAATATTGACAAGATTGGTGCGGGCAATGACGGTGTACTGTAAGTGAATCACACATTTCGTAGCATGTCCAGATTGTGCCGTCAAACCTGTGAATAAAGGCCAACCATGGGAAGAGAAACGTATGGCCTTTGTTCCCAGGCGGTATCTGTTCACAGTTTAATTTATGTAGAAATTTATTAATTGTAAAAACAAAAGCGTGGCTGCTATAGACAGGTAATTGCTATTCGGAGGTGGACTTTATCACAGGTGCGACTGTACATTATGACATATCTGTGAAAATGCCTTTTGAACAGCGTTTTCTTTATTTACAGTATGAGGCTAGTAGTACATACTGCGGAGATAAAGTATACATGACATATAACAATGGAACTGTTCCTCTTCAGCTTCCGAGTACACACACCACAGCCTGCCTTAATATTTCCAGGAGTATCAACGTTTCTGAACATATATTCACACGGCCAATTCACAATGTAGCTGCCTGTTTTCAATCACAATATTCAAGTATTTTGAAATGAAGAAATTGACAAATATTGGCAAGATTATCGCAGGCGGTTGTGTAGTCTTCAGAGTGTGTATATTTGTAACGTTAACAAACGCAGCTTGCCGAGTTCACAACGTGGTGTAATCACTGTCTGTATAAACCGTACAGTGAAACCTCGCAAAATCCGACACCCTGGGAGGTCCCAATGGTGTCCGGTTAAGCGCGGTTTCATTGTAAACAGGAATTTGATTATTCCGAGCCATAGTTGTGTGATCATGACAGGCATTAGAGAGAGAGAGAGACAGAGAGAGAGAGAGAGAGAGAGAGAGAGAGAGAGAGAGAGAGATTCAGTTATGTTTCTGCCTCTGGGACAATCACATGTCTAGTTTAGTCGTTTACTGTGTTTTAAAATAAATGGAGTTAGCGCTCAAAATGATTTTAATGTACTGGGCCCTGGGACAATGCAGTGCGATAGACAATATATTGCTATATGCTTTTATTTCATTGCATCAATGGGCAATTGGGAGGATGAAAATGGTACATGTAACGATGGGTTTAATACTTAACAGAATCCCGACATGCCTGGTTTGACCCTCGTGTACATTTTTGACGCTACAGTTGAATCTGCTTATACCCAATACATGTATAAAAGCAATAATATTAGTACTAATACTATCTCACTCACTTGATCGGCGACCTTGGACTGAGCAGGCGTGTGTTTTTACCGGCCGGCAATTATCTCAAGGTTACCGGCGGCTGCCATTGTAACTGTTGGAAATTAACTGAAATTTTCATTGTGTTTATACTTATTGACTGGATTGTTACTTCTGGATTTGCGAAAAGGTATGTCGGGGCTTGGGTGGGCTTGTGGTGGGCGATTTTTCGGCTGGAATTGAGGTAAGTTCGATTAGTTGCTAGGACATTTGTTGTTCTTATTGTTCTATCTCCGTGTGCTGGGTAGTTGATTGTGGCACCTTGTGGATCTACCTCGCTTCACGTTAGGCCATTTGACTACTTGGTGCATCTGACTGCCACTTATAGAACACAACCCATGCGTGTAGCCCTTCTGGGACTCGGACTGGTTTGTGGTGACACCCGTGTGATTCTGCCTGGGTGCCTATATAGCGGATAAGCCGGGCGGTTTGACTTATCTGATTGTATCCCGCGGCCAATGATGGGTTCTGGATTGAATATGCGCATAGGTGAGATATATCTACCATCTACATATTATTATTAGTTTTAGTATCTGATGTGTAGTCGTATTGCGGCCAGTTCGCACCAGTGGGACAGGCGACGTGTTAACACATGGGGGTACGTGGACACCACGGGGAGCCGAGGTGTTCATGTTCCTGCCACGTTATGCCAGGATGTCCAGGCAACTCAGTTAGCACACTGTCTTATGAAAGTAAGCCATATATAACAGGTCTAACCATAGCAGCAAGTTAGCTCAAGCTCAGCCGAATTTTCTGCCTGCCCTTGTTTGCTTCTGGCCCCGGCCTGCCTTGGAGTTGTCTGGATGTGGCAACTGTGACGAAAATAGCACGTGTTTTTACCTACTATATGGCACCAATGTGTGTGTCTAGTGCCGCCAGTGGTGGATTGGTTCTACCTGGGACCCGTTTTGCTCTGCATCACCGGTGCCAGGTTCTACCCAGTTACCCCCTCTCTTCTTCCCGCCTCCCGTTCGCCGGGACACTGCGCGGAATTACAGGACCGTATTGGACCTAAGCAGTGCGCCATTTCGGCACACAATTATACACATCTGTCCGCCTTGCACCAACATATATCACAAAAACATTTAAAGATTCGGCCTTTTTGGACTTATATGTCCGGGTATGGAAGGTCTTCTAGCCAATTCCCACCCTTAAATATAAGAAAAAAAAACAACACAACAACAACAACAAAAAACTAAAACAAAAAAATAATAATATCACTTTTTGGTAGCAGGGCTAAATGACTGTTGTGTGGTGAGAACCTGGCACCAGATCAGGTTATTCTAATTTCAGGTCCCAATATATATGTTTTTTTCCTGTAAATATTCAGTTCTGATATTGGGATTTCACAGATTACACGGATTCCTACGTCACACATTACATCACGTCGGAAAATGTCTCTCCGACGTGATGTAATTTGTGAAGTCAATAGATTTTCTTTAAAATTTTCCGAACAAAAAGGACGGATTTTGATGATTTTGATGCGCCAAAAAACGATGACTTATGAGTTGTGTGGGTGCTCTATATTTATAGCATTCACGAATAATCGACTACCGTTGTTTCTTGCAATCGCATGCTCAGTTTTTATTTACATTGACGGTACAGTAATTGATTCTCATCAAAACGACAGAATTATGAGACTAAAGAAAACTACAATGCAGGGCAACCCGTTCCGTATTTCCTGCGCTATATCTGATAAAGATTCGTCACTCCGTTAGAAAAATAGTAATGGAAACCTACTGTAGACACCGATAACGTGATGTCACGCCGTTCATAAACCGCGTGATCCGCGTTTCACTAAACTTCGTACGACTAAAATGTTCGTAAGCGAAAAATTATGATAGTCAGTACATTTCACATTAACAATATTTTCTTGTGAACATGCTCAATATTATACATGTAATTCCATCAATTGAAATGTACAGACGATCCTTGATTTGCACTTACGAACATTTTTATTCCCAGATTCTTATTCATATTAGGCCTAAACGAAAAGTCATATGGTGCAGTACGGTCCCGAATGATACGCTGCCGATCCTACATATTTTATACGTTTCTGGACAAAAAATTAAACAGTCTCAATTTACCTGTTGTTGTAGCTGTCGAGTCAATCAAGCATCTTTGGAATATTTTTTTCCGATCTTAAACCTACTACTCTTCGCCTATATTATTATATATGTACCTTCGTTTCCCATTGAAACACAATGGACGCAAGCCGTCAATATTTGTTTCATATTGACGCTTCGTGCGTTCATATTGGTCAGTGCTGGAATTACGTTTCACCTCGTAAAATAGTTCCCTCTAATCATCACTAATTTGACTACATAATTTACAGTCTGGAGGAATTGTGGTATAACACAAAAGTATCTGTTAAAGTTTATTTCTTTACTGTTTATTGTTTGTTAGGCCAGTCTTAACTAGAGCAGCTTGAGCTGCATCAACGGTTTGAGCCTCAAACATTGATTTCATGTGTAACTAAGCTTTAGCCCAAGGTGTAAACTATCGGTTGCAAAAAGAATTTCTGAAGTTTTAGAATGAACAGTCCAACATTATTGTGTTCGCATCATCACACCGATGTGGGGCCGGTTAGCTTAGAGGTAGAGCGATGGACTCGGAGCGAGGGATACCGGGTTCGATCCTCAGCCAAAGTTTTAGCTAAAAAAGGACTGAAATATCGACTACAGCAAAAACAATTGAAATCGAATGATAAATAACGAAGCTGACGTCACATCCGTTTGCTCTATTTTGAAAACTTGAAAAAATACGTTCATCTTTGACATCGAATAGAGCCGTAAGTAGTCAAGATATAGCTCTGAAAATTATCATCTTTCATGCGGCTGACACCCTATCCCCCTGGTAAGAAATTATGTTGCTGACAGTACTGTACAAATTGGAAAACGTTTGTAAAGACCACCCGTTATCAGCCGAAATTCGGCAAAATCGTTGAAAAGTATGTACATTTTTCAACTTCAAATGCATATAGCTCTTTTATTTGAGCAGATAGCCGAAAACTGTCAGCGAGTCTGAGATATGAGAATTTTGTCAACTTTCCAATGCAAAGAGAATTCTTGAAATCGGTTGGAAAATAAGGAAGTTATAGGAAGTATGACGTCACTTCCGTTTTCCTGGAAAGTAGCATTAAAAGATATCTGAAAATCTCTGAGTCTCTGCTCACACTTGATCCGAATCGGCATGCAAAATTTGAAGTCGATCCGACCAGCGGTTTGGTGTAGATGGGGGGAGCCCGTAAGTCAGTTGATGATTATTTTTTGATAGTTATCGCCCTTAAATTGCAGTTTACGCCATTTGTAAATACACCTAATAAAACGGAAATTAAATATGTGCAATATTCCGCCAGTGAAGTTTTCGTTTGTTTTTCACCATAGGCCGGGCACAAAGCGGGAAAGTTTTAGCTAAAGGACTGAAATATCGACCGCAGCAAGAAATTTTGAAATCTATTGATAAATAACGAAGCTGACGTCACATCCGTTTGCTCTATTTTGAAAACTTGAAAAAAAGACGTTCATCTTTGACATCCAATAGAACCGGAAGTGGTCAAGATAGAGCTCTGAAAATTATCATATTGTATGCGCCTGACACTCCCCTATCACACTGGCAAGAAATTATGTTGCTTACATTACTGTACAAATTGGAAAACGTTTGTAAAGACCACCCGTTATCAGCCGAAATTCGGCAAAAATTCGGCAAAATCGTTGAAAAGATGGAGAACTTTGTCAGCTTTCCAATGCAAAAAGATTTTTTGAAATCGGTTGGAAAATAAGGAAGTTATAGAAAGTATGACGTCACTTCCGGTTTCGTGGAAAGTGGCATTAAGAGATTTCTGAAAATCTCTAAGTCTCGACTCACGCTTGATCCGAATCGGCATGCAAAATTTGAAGTCGATCCGACCAGCGGTTTCGGCTGTAGACTGAACGGCTGAATAAAAACAAAAAAACAAAAAACCAACGAAAACAATAGGTTTTCGGCGCAGCTGAAAGCCGCCTCAAACCTAATAAAACCCTGTGTGATGTGAAGTTATGCCCCTTGAGAAATTTGAGAAATCCAAGATGGCCGCCATATTTTAGTAATATTGCGGAAGCATATAATAGTACACATACAGAGCTCCAGATAAGCTGCGTATTTGCGTAAATACCCAATTAAAATTGCCAAAAACCCAATTGAAATCGGAAGTAGCGAGTATCAAAAAGCAATAAAAAATTTGTGGTACCTTTATGATGCTACAGAAAACAATAAACAGACCATATATAGCATATTTTTCTTATTTTCCATGAAAACACATCTTGGTATTTCATTAGAATTGTCTCCTTGGAATGCCAAGACATGTTTTCATTTCGAAGCAAACTATTCAATAATTGCTGTCTGTTGATGTGTAAACAGTAATGTGATTTTATTTTACCCAATTAAAATATTGAAATACCCAATTGCTTCAGATATGATGGAGTGAAAATACTCAATTACTAATTCCTTATCCATCTTGGAGGATTACATTGTCTGATCCTATTTAATATATACAACTAGTGACACTGCATTTTCTACAACCTTGGCAGAACAAATCATACTATAGTATTAAGGTGTATGCACAGTCAGTGCCACTAGCTCAGTTTGTATGCATAAATAGCCGAATCAATTTTAGCTGGACATATTTAGATTATATTAGACCTGAACAGGACACAATATATTAACTTCTATCATATTACTGACAGTTTGGTGAAATTGTTAACATTACAAATTATATTTCCTAGATTGTATTGATGTGTGGCGGCCATCTTGAATTTATCAAAAAATATTTATTGTTTGTCCTAGGTTCTCTACCAATAGAAAAGTAGAGCATTTCGTCTCAAATAATCGCATATTGCGACCAATATATATTAAATTAATCATTAAATGTTGCAAGAACTCAGCAATATATACAGAACCACAGGCTCCGCCTTGTTGACGAAATTTCACGATCGATTCAGTGTCAAACTGCTAATCACGTAATACACATTTAGTCTCGCAATTTGAAAACATGTTTATGGGCAGCACTCCATTTCGGCTGAGCCTGAGCTGTACAAGCTTATCGCATGTGGGTGTGTATTCTGTGTTGCTTCCTGAACCACAACTAGTTTATGCCTTATTTAACGGATGCCGTAGACCCACTTGATGTGCTCCATTATGGTAATACAACATTACTACAGAGGGCTTTGAAATGTCCACCATATACCAGAACCATTATACGTGTATATATCAGGTAACGAGCTTTGTATTGGCTCAATACGTACTGACTGATAACACAATGTCGTATCAGGCATTGACCATTGACCTGATACGAATATCATCCGGGTTACTACAAATTGATAACTGACGTTTTATTGGTCGAACGGCGTCACGTGACGTTACCAAATTATGTCAGCGGAATGACGTCACGGAAACAAGTCCCCGATCTTTTCAAAGAAAACAACGTCGTAATGTTACCTGACAAATAGAGCACCGTGCCAGTGTCTTCAGTGATATCACGTTTATCAGACTCGGTTCAGAAACGGTAGGAATTCCTCGGCAAGCCTCGGAATTCCTACGCGTTTCCTAACCTTGCCTGATAAACTTGATATCAAAATACACTAGCCTGGTATTCTCTAGTTAACAGTCTCAGCGGGAGCGCGCTTCACTAACCTTCGTACGACTAAAATGTTCGTAAGTGATACATTAAGATAGTCTGTAAATTTCACATTAACAATATTTCCCTGTAAACAATTATTGGATTTACATTTATTGAGCTCAATACATATAAATCCATCAATTGCAATTTCCAGACGATCCTAAATGTGTTCTTACGAACATTTTAGTCGTATGAAGTTTAGTGAAACGGGCCCCATGTGTCTCATATAGCCAATGTGTGGATTTTCGCTTCATATACGGTAAATGGCATCTATATTAATAAATCAATCACAACTTTTATTTCATAACATTTCAAACAAAAAGCGTTATATTCAAGTACAAGTACAAGCTATCAGAAACTGTGATAAGCAGGGGAGATAATTTGGCTTGTCATAATTTGGCATTTTCGCTATACATTTACTATAAACGAAAAACTGTTATATTTTTGTTGTGAAATACCACTCTCGTGTTTACCGTATAGAGTGAAATTTCGTTTCGATCAATCTAATTATCTTCGACACACCCTCTGAATCGCGAGACAGTCGCCGAAGTTAATTCGCGAATTTCTTTGCCATATTTGTCGGTTGATTTGCTTTGTTTTTATGAAGAACCAATAATGAAATGTGAGAACATGCTTATTTAACCACGAGAGATGATTACCTTGAAGTAATGCCTTCGTGGTTGAGTCCTACCGCTAACTCGTTTGTTTAGCGTAAGGACACAATCACTCGTGCTAGATTTCCCGATTATCACTTCACCTGGTTAAATAATAGTTATAAAATAATTTATTCACCATCGATTGAAACACATGTTTATAATACTGAGAAAAAAACCGACGTTGCCAACTAGCGTTTTCTAATTTGTTTCATGACTTTCTAGGAATATCTGAGACCCAGTTCCTTTAATGTAAATATGTCAATATGTAACTTTACTGTATTTGTACGGGGCGCCATGCAGGACAGGTTAATTATGTGCACAAAATTGAGTTTTGTAACACTAAAAATCACAAAATTCAATTCTGTGTCACAAAATTCAATTCTGTCAATTCTGTGTCACAAAATTCAATTCTGTGTCACAAAATTCAATTCTGCATACGTTTCGTATACAAAATTCATTTTTGTTATAAAGGATTCAATTTTGTAAGACAGAATTGAGTTTTATGAAGAAAATTCAGTTTTGTGGGACAGAATTCATTTTTGTCCACAAAAATTAGTTTGCGTAGGATAGTCTATGTCATCTCTACGTTGATTGGTTGAGATCGGTCTTAGTCCATTTTACTAGATGGTGGAGTACACTTGCAGGTTTAAATATTTCAATGCGAAAATATAACCCAATATATCAATATTATACTTCTTTATGGACAGTTATTTTGGTTATATTATGATTACAAATGAGTGGTCACACCATATAAGCATATATACTTTGAAGGAGAAATAAGAAAAATATTCAGAATTTTCCCTCAATTATGTAAACAGGGTCAAACATAAAGTAGCCGGGACATAGCTAGACCTGAGAGCATGCCCATATATAGAGAATACCAGGCTAGTGTATTTTGATATCAAGTTTATCAGGCAAAGCTAGGAAACGCGTAGGAATTCCGAGGCTTGCCGAGGAATTCCTACCGTTTCCGAGCCGAGCCTGATAAACTTGATATTAAAATACACTAGCCTGGTATTCTATTTATCAGGTAACGTTTTATGCTCGAAAATGACATTAGATGACGTCGTATTCTAACAGTAGATCTAACCTTGTGAAACAAATGGTATTGTATCTGTGTCTACTAGTTGCGAAGTTACGTGTTCGCAACTATGTGTCTACATGCATTATTTACAGTATACACCATCTTAGTATCCATGGTATCTACACAAATACTACAAATGGTTTCCTCAAATGGCCCAATACACACATTATGTTTATAAACACAGACAGCAGTCAGAACACAGGCCACAGCGCGTGTATTATTGATTTAACTGGGGCAGATGTACCTTGCGATACACAATACATGACGTCAGTACTCGCGGGAGATCTACATGTACATGAATTATGTGTACAATTATAACGCAAATGAGTTTAAATACGAATGGGTTTGTCAACGTTTGACTGTTTGGAGATAGTTGAAGCAAAATGGCAGAATGAGAAATGAATCATCGGCAGAATGAGAAATGAATCATCGACATTGAATGTGTAGATCGGCGACCGTGACCCATTTCTCCAGTGCAGTTTCTGACCAATGGTAGTCCTTCTTACATGCGTGTGCAGAATTGACAGAATTGAATTTTGTGACACAGAATTGAATTTTGTGGCACAAAAGTGAATTGAATTCTGTGGCACAAAAGTGAATTTTGTGACACAGAATTGAATTTTGTGGCACAAAAATGAATTTTGATGACAAAATTGAGCCATGTCCCACTTGGCGCCCCGTAATTTGCACATGTAATGCCACATATACTTGATATAGTAGTTATGTGTTTATGCAATATTTATTTCATTACTTACATATAACTATATATAATTCAAAAACTTGAATTATACACCACCGCCCGCATCAATTGATAATTCCAGCACACAAATATTTATACAATTCCCTAACATTTGATTGGCCCGTAGCAAGTCTCTGTCCAAAATTTATATCCCAATAAACTCCCCCGCCGAACTACTTTCCGTAACCGTGAGGCGCAGCTAAAATAATAAAACGGAAAATAAACACATTTTCTTGATGAATTTATTTCAAATGCTGGAATTATAAGGAATGAATGGCCTTTTTGTTGAATTTATCAGGGATATAAACTTGGAAAAGTCGCGGGAATACTGGACGAGGCCCTAAAAAATTACAATTTTTTTTTTTTTTTTTTTCGAAAATTGTAATTTTTTATCGCTTCGTCCAGTATTCCCGCGACTTTTCCAAGTTTATACCCCGATAAATTCCACAAAAAGGCCATTCATTCCTATAGCAATGTCATCTTGCAATTATGTAATTTGATTGCCTGAGCCTGATGTGTAGCACAGCTCAGGCTCAGCCAATCAAGTTGCTTGATTTCAAACACAAGCTTCCAAGTATTTTGAAATAAAGAAAGTGACAAATATCTGCGCACGTTTATCGCGGACGGTAGTTTATGCAAAAACTTCGCCTCCCATGTAGCCATTACCACAGGTTCTTGAAGAACGGTTCATATGTCGGTGTTTTATGGGTTATTTCGGTGTCTCTGGTGGTGTGGGTGCATTGTTACCAACATACAATTTACACAACCTCCCGCGAGATACACGTATATGTACGAATTTACGGGTATTTTGACAGTAAAAAAGTGGCCCGAAAGTTCGGAACGGTGAATGTGTAGATAATTGACGATTGCTGTCGTGTGTAATGATTGAGCATTAGTAGTTGCACAAAACTATGTAAAGTACCCAAAACCAACGAAATCCACCAAAATCTACCCAGAATCGACCCAAATACCCATATGACACCAACATTCTGACAATCTGTTCAAACACCTGTGGTTATTGCAAGCAGGTCTGCAGTCACCATTAAGTAGATATCTTCACCCATTGGATAACGAATTCACCCTGACTTATTTCGCCATCATCTGCAAATAACATTTATTACATATACACATCCGCCTCCGTTAATCTGGCACATATTATTAACGTGTCTAGCCGATATTGGCAATGCCAACTCGCAATCCAGCAATTTGATTGTCTGAGCCTGAGCCTGAGCCTGAGCCTGAGCTGTACTACAGCTGATTGCTTTCAAGAACAGAATTGTTTTTAAAATAACGATTTACAAATATTGGCCAGATTGGCGTAGTCTGTAATACACATTTATCCCGGCAACACAGTGCGTATGTGCCGTGAAATACGGTGCCGTGAAACATGCGGCTGGGGTTATTTTTTGCATTTTAAAGCATTTTTGCATTGTAATGTTGACGGCATAAATAGAATAGTAGGTTAATGCCGTGAATGGGAACAATATCTGGCGCGGCACGGAAACGGGATGTGCTCGGCAGAGCCTCGCCCATCCCGTTTCCTAAGCCTTGCCAGATATGTTTTCCCATTCACGGCATAACTACTATTCTCCATATACATAACATACTACTACTTATACATCATACATACATACATAACATACATACCATACATACATCATACATACATACATACATACATACATACATACATACATACATACATACAATTTATCACACTAGTATAAGATAGGAAACTGTAAGTATAAACATGTGTACATGCGGTAGTAGATACAACTATAGTTAAGAAGTGTGTTTGTGCTTGTAGCAGAAGCGCAATAAATAAAGATTTTTGAATTTGTTGTCACTTTTCACCGAAGTTGATATCAAAAGACACTTTGCATAGTGAAAATACATACTGTCCCAGTCATAGTGTCACGTTTTGAGCGTGCCGTTGTGCCCCATTTCTGACACTCACGATTTGCATATTTCCGAGAGCGTATCATAGCGTAGCACAACGTATCACAGAAACGTAGCGCAATCTCGTACAACGCAGTACAACGTCGTACAACGTCGTACAACGTATCATAACACCGCTCATAACGTACCACAACGTAGCAGAAACGTAGCTCAATGTTGTACAACGTCGTACAACATAGTACAACGTATCATAACGTACCACAACGTATCCGAAACGTAGCGCAATGTCGTGACACAGCGTGGATGCAACGAAGCCACAACGTAGCATACCGCAGCACTGCGTGTCAACAAACGCAAACAGGACGTAGCAACCGGTGGGACACGTCGTGTTCACGTTATGTCACCTTTTTGTTACGTTGTAACACGTTGTTGTCACGTTGTTGTCACTTTGTAGTACGTTGTGATGAAAATCCAGCGAATTGTGAACATGTCCAACATTGAAATTTCCAGTTCACGTTCTGTCACATTTGATGACGTTGTTCCACGTTTGCTCACGTTGTAGCCACTTTCTGTCACGTTTCTCAACTTAGCTAGCACGAACGTGGCTGCCAAAACGTGACACTATGACGGGGCTGTTATATTTATAATGTATCTGGGGGCCGTTTCACTAGACTGTGTACGACTAAAATGTTCGTAAGTGCAAAATTACGATAATCTGTAGCGTTCACATCAACAATGTTTTCTTGTAAACAATTATTGGATTTACATTTATTGAGCATATGTTTAGTGAAACGGCTCCCGGAATCAGCAATACAGACATTCAACGAAGTATTTTATAATGCAGTACCCTAGCAAAGGAATTATTTGACCATGCTATCTTGAAGTCATATGGAAAGTTATGTTTAGTTAATTAGCATTTGACGGTCATTTTTTTTAACTCCGCCACAAGTTCGTGCCCAGTTTTCCAAAGTCCCACCGAGTAGATTTTTGTAAGGCAGGGCCCAGTTGTTCAAAACACCAGTTAGCTTAACGGACTGTTAAATCCTTAACGGACCGTTAAATCCTTAACTGAATGGTTAAAATCTCTGTTAAAAAGAGATTTTAACCATTCAGTTAAGGATTTAACAGTCCGTTAAGCTAACGGATGTTTTGAGCAACCGGGCCCAGAAGTATATGTTACTAAAATCAAAATTCCATTTCTCTCAGATGTATACGGGTCTTTATGACAAGTTCGGGACTAATGTTAGCACGGGGAGAAGTTTAGTAATTGTGGATATTAAGGAGCTGCTTCACAATTCAAGCACTAAAGACAGCCTAGAAATATGCAAGTTGATAACTGATATCAATTAAACAATTAATATTTAAATCCATGGTTGGAACAGAACAAAAACCTATCGATAATTGGATTCACATTTATTGAGCATAGACTGTATATACAGCCTATGCTCAATAAATGTGAATCCAACAATTTTTATGTGTCGTATTGCAACATTTGAAATTGAATGTAAATCTCTGTAGCCGCTTTCACCAGAATTGCCAAGCATACTTAACTAGCAAAGTGTACTTTGAGGGAGTAATCATTTATTTTTCCCGAAATGCATTATTTCAAATAGAACTAACTACTGCATATATTTGATGATTAAAAGAATGCAGAATTGTTATAATGAATTTCTTGCATTATCACAACCAAAATGGCTGTGATAATGTAATAAATTTAGCATAATAACAATTAATAAATTGTCCTTAAATTGAAAATTTCTCTCTCAAAGTGTACTTAGCAAGATAAGTATACTTAGCGATTTTGGTGAAAGCGGCTTCTGTTGGATGTTAGGGGATTCCATGTCTAAAAATACGCAGTCAAGTGATCACCACAATACAGTATAACCTCTATAAACCGGACACCCTGGCGACCCCGTTGTGTTCAATTTACACAGGTGTCACTGTTATTTATTTCATCGTCGTGTCTGTTCATGATTGATAATGACAAAAACTGTTCATAGAGTGCGTATTTACAGTGGAACCTCTCTAAACCGGACACCCTGGCGACCCCGTTGTGTTCAATTTAGACAGGTGTCACTTTTATTTATTTCATTGTCGTGTCTGTTCATGATTGAAAATTACAAAAACTGTTTATGGAGTGCGTATTTACAGTGGAACCTCTCTAAACCGGCCACCCTGGGGACCTACCAGCGTGTTCGGTTTAAAGAGGTTCCACTGTATATAGTATATGCCAATTTTATGTTATTAAATGAGTTGACACTAGGTGATGTGGTTGACTCATGAAGACTAATTAAAACGACAGACTCCGGTAAGCAACCAAGCCACTGCGTGCCACGTGATTGTTTTTCCAAGATGGCGGTTAATATTTATTGATCATTATAAAGTGAATGTGTAGCTTTTGGCAGCGAATTTAGGTTTGTGTGCTGTATATTGGTACGGCGTACACTCGCAATCTTTGAGATGTGGGTTAACGCTTTGAACCCGAAAGCCCGCGATAGCTGTTTATTCAAACAGTGCAGATCCAGATGATCCGGCTCGTAACGTATTTAAGGTTTAACGAAGCGAATTTAGGTTTGTGTGCTGTATATTGTATATACTGTACAGCGTACACTCGAACTCTTTGAGATGGGAGTTAAGGACCCGTTCTACACCCGATCACCGTTTGATTCAGAGATAATTTCTTCGTAAACATAAACAAAGTATAACATATATGTATGTGAATACTGCCTCATTACTGTATCCTATACGGCACATGGAGTGGCCAAGTCGGCCATCTGTGTGTGTTCCAGCCATCAGCCAGTTTCACCTGTTCTTCCATTTGACAAAGAACTCAAAATGTGAAGTAGAACATATAATATAATGTAGCTAATCACATGTGGAAAAGCCAGGATAACGGACTCCTATCAATTATATTACACCAAACTGTAAAATATGTCAGTATTCTGGACATGTTTGTGCCTGTGTTTTAACAACATGAACCACCATTATAATTACCCTCATATACAGAAAATCGCACAGTGTATCACTTTTACCTGGCAAACCACACAACGCATACCATATATACCCACTACTGTACTGTTATTAGCTATAAATCCAGTGACATGTAAGCAGTTACCTGTGTGTATTGTCCCTGGTGTCTACTCACCTGCTATGCGAGTGAATATGGCTTTACCTATGGGCAACGTGTACAATAACATAGACTGCGCATAAGATTGAAAAGTTTAGACATAAACATTTATTTTGAGATTGATGGGAGAAATGCCTCGGATATCTCGTCTTTTGTATAATTTGCTGGCATGATATTTATAGCTTGCCGTTGTCATGTCTGTCTAGTATGTATTGCACCAAATTTTATTTGGTTTACTGTCATATTATTTTCTGTATGTGTCAAACGCATGAAGCGATGAAATTGTACGATGGCTTGTACATACAAAGATGGCGGAGATGGCAACTCAATGTACAATGTACCATATAGTATACAGTAACAAGACAATATTCACATATGTTATATTCATATATCACATCACTCTTATGAAGCAATTATATTTAATGTCAAGTGTATCTATCTATCACCTAATACCATAACCCTTTGAACCCGAACGCCCGCTATAGCTGTTTATGCAAACAGTGCAGATCCAGAACTCATCAGAATCTGCACTTTTTTAAAGTAATTTTCATATTTTTGAGAACAAAAAAGTACCACCTTTTCATAATTGGACTAGTCAGAAAATATTTGTGTAATGATTCGATTGGCTGCAAAAGTAACATATCAAATCCATTCCAATTGCCTAGGGGTTAAAGGGTGAATGTTTTGGCAACGGTAATATGTATACCGAAAACTCGCCCCAAAACAGCGGTTTCCACACGCTACAACACTTTATACACATGTCTAGTATTAGGTGAGACAGACTTTACGAGATCTTGTGGAATAAATCGTACAACTGTGCCGTGGTGAATGGGTGTTTTACAACTTCTCTATTACTATTCTGATTGCATCCGGGCGCCTTTGAATTATTTTTATGTTGCTTAGCCATGTGTTTCGTGTATATCAAACAATTATTTATCATGAAAGACACGGTAGAAACGCACGTGGATGTAACGATTTGATGCATATATCAACACATACACTGTATGTAGATTTCAGAAAAAAAACACATACACTGTATGTAGATTTCAAAATAAATCCGGGGGAAAATGCCCCGGACCCCCCTAGCGCTATCCTGAGCTCCGCTCGGTCGACTATTTTGCAATACTTGACTATAGTCAAGTATTGCGCAATACTTGACTATAGTCAAGTATTGCAAAATAGTCACGCCCTATAGTCACGCCGTATATTTGTTGTGAATTATAATTAAAATAATAAATGACTCTCCCACGAGTGATAGTTACTACATACAGCGACGATTTGTTTAAGGTTACCAGCTTGATGGCCGCGGCCTGCATGGCACGCCTGTCGTGGCTTTGATAATATACCGAACAACTTTAAACCGGACGCACGTACGTACGGACGTACGTACGGACGAATGGACGTACGGATGTGTTGACTATATCGCGCTGTCCGCAAGCGGGCGCGACAAAAATCGAAAAAAAAAATGAAAACGATCGTTGTGTACAACAATGTGTATATACACAATTATCGCTACCTGTCGTGTCTTCGGTTGTTTTTCGTTAACAAATTATATTTTCGTTGGTTTAACCGTGAAATATTTATTAAACCAACGAAAATATCGTTTTCTAATTATAAAAACGAAATCGGTCTCAAACGATGTGTAAACGATAGGCAATCGTTTGTCTGTGGACGCAGGAACAAATCCTGTCTGTATATTTAGCAAGCCCACAACATCAAGTTAATCGTGCTCATACAGTGGTACCTGTCCAGTTTAGAGATGTTCCACTGTAATTCCGGTGTATGAGCACCGAAATACATGGCTATGTGTCTTGTGATCATGTTCATACAGCGGTACCTCTCTCGGACACCCTGTGAGGTCCCCAGGGTGTCCGGTTTAGAGATGCTTCACTGTAATTCCGGTGTATGAGCATGATGAGCACCGAAATATGGCTATGTGTCTCTTAACCCTTTGGACCCGAAATCCCGCTTTATCGGTTTATGCAAAAAGTGCAGATCCAGATGAGCCGGCTCGTAACGAGCCGTCTCATCAGGATCTGCACTTTTTGACAGTAATTTTAATATTGTTGAGAACAAAAACACCCCCTTTTCATAAATGGACGAATCTGAAAATCATTTTGTGACCATTGGATTGGCCGGAACATTAGCATATCACAGTTAATTCCAGTTCCTTCGGGTTGAAAGGGTTAATCATGAGCACCGATGAACATCAGATATATTTGAAGGTGAAATCGATCATAAATTAACACAAATATCGCAGTGGTGTCCAGTTTAGAGATGTTTCATTGTACTTACGATTTCTGTCGAAGTAGATGAATATATACGGTATATCAACTGTCTCATTGATGACAGTATCTCGGTTTACGTCCAAGTTAGTAAACATAGCTCTGGCTTGTTCGGCTGTTCCCACCGTGTCATTCAACCATTCGTAGACGAACTCCGTGACCGTGACGTTTCCGTCGCCTAGAAACGGAATAAAACATGTACACAGTAAGCACTGCTGGAGAAACTCCGTGACAGTGCCGTTAACGTCGCCTACTGTCTGTTTATGGAAACCTGCCAACATTTTACGGACACGTAAATAATGAATTTTTTTTTATATTATTAAATTAAAGCAAAATTTAAGAATTTTTCGTGAAATTTTGTCAAATATTGATTTTATTGCGAAAAAAACAATTTCCCCATGTTAAATGGGGATTTAACATGGAATTTCTTTTAGAATGTCAGAAATACTGCCGTGGACCAATTTTCAAAACCTAACTTTTGTTTTCTTAGTTAGATCTTTTCCAAGCTATCTAGCCAGGTATCAGAGTCAATTTCCATTTGTTTGTGTTTTTTACACCTCCCCCAGCTCCTCCACCTCGTTTTTCCCAATATTAAATTGCCATAGACAAATTATTTTTTCATAATAAAATTATTTTTTTTATCAAATTTCACGAAATAAATAGAAGGCTCATTCTTAAACTTTGCTTTAATTTAATATTATCCAAAAAAGAAGAATGTATTTGCATTGTCTACATAGATGTAAAATTTGGGCAGATTTCGTGAAACAGACAGTAGAAACATAGTTAATGATGCACACAGTAAGCACAAGTGGTTGATTAATGCCGTGACAGTGTCGTATCCGTCGCCTAGCAACGAAATTAATCACGGTAAGCACTAATACTTGAAATATTCCGTGACAATGATATGTCCGTCGCCTGGCAACGAATTTAATCATGTGCACAGAAAGCACTATTGCTTGATGAACTCTGTGATAGTGACGTTTCCGTAATCATGACACAGTAATAACTAATCTCTGATAAACAATGTGTTAGTGACGTTTCGATCTCATAGCAACGGAATTAATCATGTGTATATTAATAACTGTTGGTTGATGAACTGTGTGATACTGCCGTTCCCGTCACATAGCAATGGAATTAATCATGTACACAGTAAGTACATGTACTATTGCTTTGTGAAATCAGTGACTATGTCGTTTCCGTCGCCTAGCAACGACATTAATCATGTGCATGTATGCAGTAAACACGATTGCTTGGTAAACTCAGTGACAATGGCGTTTTCGTCGCCTAGAAAATTAATTAATCAATGTACACAGTAAGCTTGGTGAACTCTGTCACAGTGACGTTTCGGTCTCCTAGCAACGGAATTAACTATGTGCACAGTAAGAACTAATGCTTGGTGAACTATGTGGTAGTGACATTTTCGTCGCCTAACATCATAATTAAACATGTACACAGTAAACAATTTCGTATGGTGAACTCCGTGACAGTAGCGCTTTCGTTGACTAGCAACGAAATTAAACACTATATACATTACTGCTTGATGAATTCCGCGACTGAGACGTTCCCGTCGCATAGCAACGGAATTAATCAAGGTCAGCACTATTGTTTGATGAACTCGGTGAAAATGACGTTTCCTTCGCCTAGCAACGGGATCAATCATGAGCGCAATAAAAACTACTACCTGATACATTGAATAAGGCTCTCAATTTCCCTTGATACATGTTTTGTCAATATGATATATGATTCGGTAACGGTTTTCTTCGACGAGGCGCCGTTCAGTAAGTTGATATCAGATTTATCAGCCAAGGCTAGAACATTCGAAGGAATACCGAGGTTCGCGAAGGAAGGAATTCCTACTGTTACCGAGCCGAGGCTAATACACTTGACATCAAAATAAAATATCATGGCATTGTATGTATCAGGGGCCCCTTTCACTAAACTTCGTACGACAAAAATGTTCTTAAGTGCAAAATTATGATAGTCTGTAAATTGTACATTGTAAACAATTATTGGATTTGCATTTATTGAGCACAGGCTGCATATGCAGCCTATGCTCCATAAATGTAAATCCATCAATTTCAATTTCCAGACGTTTCTAAATTTGCACTTACGAACATTTTAGTCGTACGAAGTCAAGTTCAGCAAACATGGCGCGGTATTCGTACACGTGGGAATGTTTGAGTCCGAGGTTAACCTACCGTTTCTGTGCCACGCCTGATACTGGCATGCGTATCGTATATTTGGTAAATTACGATGATTTCTGTTCAAAGGTATGCTGTCCTGGGGCCCGTTTCACTAAACGTCGTACGACTAAAATGTTCGTAAGTGCAAATTTAGGGTCGTCCGCAATTTTCAATTGATTGATTAACATTTATTGAGCATAGGCTGCAAATGTAAATCCAATAATTGTTATCAAGAAATCAATGTTAATGTGAAATTTACAGACTATAATAATTGTTTAGTTACATGTACTAACATTTTAGTCGTATGGAGTTTATTGAAACGGTCCCCTGTTCCACGTGACAACCGTTCGACCAATGGAACGTCAGAGATGGTACGTTTGAACTTGTGACGCGCATGTGTATGGAACGCCAATGTACATAAACTCAAATAAATATTGCTAGCTCTAAAGCTAGCATTGAATAGTTAGAACTAGCATTAATTATTTGACTTTATGTATAGTTGGCGTTCTTGGAACGCCGAATCTACATAAACTCAAATAACTAGTGCTAGCGCTAAGCAATTAGAGAAAGCATTACATATTTAGATCTTTCATCTACAAAACGTGCCCAAAGGTTACGGTCATATAAACAATGCAAAAGCAATATTTGTTTTTGATAATATTAAATGTTATCAAAATTTAAGAATGAGCATCCTTTTTATTTCGTAAGATTTGGTCAACTATTGATTTTATTACGAAAAATTGGTTTGTCTATGTGAATTTAACATGGGGCAAAAGGAAGTGGAGGAGCTGGGGGTATTTGGAAATTGACTCTGAAACCTGGCTAGATTGCTTGGAATTTATCTAAGAAAACAAATTTTATATTTTAAAAATCGATCAACTATTTCTGAAACTAGAAACAAATCCACATTGATTTTTCGCAATAAAATCAATATTGGACCAATTTCACGAAATAAAAACATGTCACATTCTTAAATTTGATAACATTTAATACTATCGAAAAGAATATTGTGTTTGCATTGTATATATATCCGTAAAGTTTAAACTGTTTTATCCGGTCAATACAGTTCGTATGTGCCGTGAAACACGGCGCCGTGAAACATTTTTGATATCCAGTCAATACTATTTTTGCATTTTACAGCCATCTGTAGGTGTTGACGAGATAAATATAATAGTAGGTTAGTGCCGTGAATGGGAAAAAAAACAATATCTGGCGCGGCACGGAAACGGGATGTGCTCGGGAGAGCCGCGCCCATCCCGTTTCCTGAGCCTTGCCAGATATGTTTTCCCATTCGCGGCACTAACCTACTATTCTCTATATTCCGGTATTTAAGATTGTCTTATACAGTATTTGTGGGGAAATATTACTGGAAAAACATTCTCGTAACTTTAGCGATTTCCATATGCCGAAATGATAGGAATTTCTGGAAAAGTCTAGGATATGATCTACAACGCTATAATGACTCGGATACAATAAGTATTTCTCGGAACTCTGTGAAGCGATATGTACAATGACACTTCTCTAAACCGAACACCCTGGGAGAAGCGATATGTACAATGGAACTTCTCTAAACCGGACACCATGAGAGGTCCTCAGGGTGTTCGGTTTAGAGCGATCCCACTGTCAAACATACAGCTGACTACCTCATGACACGCGTGGGTGCTTTGCGATCATCAACATACATTATCATCGGAGAGAAATGTCAATGAACCCGATCAGAATTGAGCAAAACTAACATTTATTTATGTCCGGTTTAGAGAGGTTCGACTTTAAATGTATTCTTGGAGACCATACGCTATGAAACGGAACTTATCGCATTTTGTTTCGGCTCGGCGGTTACGATATGGCGGGAGTATTTTTCTTATGTTTATATGTTACACTACCGGTTGCGCTAAGCTTACCAATACTTGTCAATTTCTTTATTTCAATAATGTGATTGAAAACAAGCAGCTTGATTGTCTGAGCCTGAGCTGTGCTACAGCTCAGGCTCAGACAATCAAATTGCTTTGCCAATATATGTTCAGAAACGTTGATAATATGGGAGAAGATTAACGCAAGCAGTTGTGTAATACGATGTTTATTTTCGGAAATTCGACAGCATGATTTCTGGGAAATGGTACATGTATGATGTAAACATTTCTCGGAACTCGGGGAAATGGTACATGTATGATGTAAACATTTCTCGGAACTCGGGCGGTATGCGTGGGAAACACTTGAAGCGTTTCAGCAGGAGTCTGAATTTGGCATGCCAGACACAACACGCGTATTAAAGGTACATGCACGCTCAGTAGGCACAAACTGTTCTTTATATTAGAGACATCATCTAAGACATGTTCTGGGAAAATAAGCATTCATTCACCATGATCCCGAGTATTGCCGCGCGGATTGGTATTATTATACAGTTTATATCAGACGTAAATGTCAACACTGATATCCGGGGCGATAACCGTGTTTCCTTAAAAAATGTTCACGGACATTACTATGTATTCTCTGTATTTATTAGTTGATGTGCAACGATCATACTTTATAACCTGTCGCAAATTTAATTCATATAAAAAACTAAAAACTATCATGCCTCATTTGCATATGCAAATAGCCGGATACCACCGCGAGTCACTATCAATAAAATAAATCTTACTTAATGATTATATCTGTATAGCGGGCACTTTTTTAGAAATGGTGGGATAGTGACACAAATACACACTTATTTAGTTCCTATAAAGAACATTGTGTACATTCTGGGTGGGCTTGTATCTTTAGTGTTTGGCTCCCATTGATTATCCACAGATTGTTCTTTACAGTGGGGTCAGCGTGTAAGTGCACACACGAACGAACACGACAGGTTGGAACGCTGACCCCACTGTATTTCATGTATAAAAACAAAACGTAAATATTTTTCTGCATTTTGTTTTCATTTTGCATCAAAAGTGTATGTTGTTACCACTGAGTTGAACCGTCTCGGCGAGACGGTTCAACTGAGTGGTAACAACATACACTTTTGGTGGGTAGCGAACCAACCTGTCGTGTTCGTTCGTGTGTGCACTTACACGCTGACCCCACTGCATATGAATTAACTAAATAAGTGTATACTGATACTGATAGAGACTAATTAGGTGAAGTATAATGCATCTACGGGGACATTTAAATTCCTGTCGGATTACCCTTATGGAATCCAAATAAACGTTCACTCTGATCAGGATATACATGTATGTACTGTTCAGAACAAGAGTTACAGTATTTTGTATCGTCATGGTGCACTATACTCATATGCAGTGGTCATGACTCATTTACACGCTATGGCTCGAAGCCTTGTTCACATGCGTTGCAACTATGTACCTGATGTGGCCATGTGCATGTATTGAGTGAATAAAGGAATATTGTATTGTATTGTATTGTTCTATGCATGTATCATACCGTCTGTATCGAATGCGAGGAACACGGCATGCAACTCGGCGTGGGTCAGCTTGTAGTTATTATCCACGTCCTGAAGGTGGAATATCTTACGGGCCTGCGGACTGTCGTTAATTAGGCCAGTCTCGCCGTGGGTGCCTTCCCCGTACACACTGAAATGGTGAACTTGTGGTTGTGGTAATCTTGGCAACATGTGTGAACTCTGGACTGTGGTAATATTGGCAATATGTGTGAACTCTGGGCTGTGGTACAGTGTAATATTGGCAATATGTGTGAACTCTGGGCTGTGGTAATATTGGCAATATGTGTGAACTCTGGGCAGTGGTATTATTGGCAACATGTGTGAACACTGGGCAGTGGTAATATTGGCAATATGTGTGAACTCTGGGCTGTGGTATTATTGGCAACATGTGTGAACACTGGGCTGTGGTAATATTGGTAATGTGTGTGAACACTGGGCTGTGGTATTATTGGCAACATGTGTGAACACTGGGCTGTGGTAATATTGGTAATGTGTGTGAACACTGGGCAGTGGTATTATTGGTAATGTGTGTGAACACTGGGCTGTGGTATTATTGGCAACATGTGTGAACACTGGGCTGTGTAATATTGGTAATGTGTGTGAACACTGGGCTGTGGTATTATTGGCAACATGTGTGAACACTGGGCTGTGGTAATATTGGTAATGTGTGTGAACACTGGGCTGTGGTATTATTGGCAACATGTGTGAACACTGGGCTGTGGTAATATTGGTAATGTGTGTGAACACTGGGCAGTGGTAATATTGGTAATGTGTGTGAACACTGGGCTGTGGTATTATTGGCAACATGTGTGAACACTGGGCTGTGGTAATATTGGCAATATGTGTGAACTCTGGGCAGTGGTATTATTGGCAACATGTGTGAACACTGGGCTGTGGTAATATTGGCAATATGTGTGAACTCTGGGCAGTGGTAATATTGGCAATATGTGTGAACTCTGGGCAGTGGTATTATTGGCAATATGTGTGAACACTGGGCTGTGGTAATATTGGCAATATGTGTGAACTCTGGGCAGTGGTAATATTGGCAATATGTGTGAACTCTGGGCAGTGGTATTATGGCAACATGTGTGAACACTGGGCTGTGGTAATATTGGCAATATGTGTGACTCTGGGCAGTGGTATTATTGGCAACTGTGTGAACACTGGGCAGTGGTAATATTGGCAATATGTGTGAACTCTGGGCAGTGGTATTATTGGCAACATGTGTGAACACTGGGCAGTGGTAATATTGGCAATATGTGTGAACTCTGGGCAGTGGTATTATTGGCAACATGTGTGAACTCTGGGCTGCGGCAATGTTGGTAATGTGTGTGTACTCTGGGCTGTGGTAATCTTGGCAATATGTGTGAACTCTGGGCTGTGGTATTATTGGCAACATGTGTGAACTCTGGGCAGTTGTATTATTGGCAACATGTGTTAACACTGGGCTGTGGTAATATTGGCAATATGTGTGAGCTCTGGGCAGTGGTATTATTGGCAACATGTGTGAACACTGGGCAGTGGTAATATTGGCAATATGTGTGAACTCTGGGCAGTGGTATTATTGGCAACATGTGTGAACACTGGGCTGCGGCAATGTTGGTAATGTGTGTGAACACTGGGCAGTGGTAATATTGGCAATATGTGTGAACTCTGGGCAGTGGTATTATTTGCAATATGTGTGAACACTGGGCTGTGGTATTATTGGCAATATGTGTGAACTCTGGGCAGTGGTATTATTGGCAACATGTGTGAACACTGGGCTGCGGCAATGTTGGCAATATGTGTAAACTCTGGGCAGTGGTATTATTGGCAACATGTGTGAACACTGGGCTGCGGCAATGTTGGTAATATGTGTGAACTCTGGGCTGTGGTAATATTGGCAATATGTGTGAACACTGGGCTGTGGTAATATTGGCAATATGTGTGAACACTGGGCTGTGGTATTATTGGCAACATGTGTGAACACTGGGCTGCGGCAATGTTGGCAATATGTGTGAACTCTGGGCAGTGGTAATATTGGCAATATGTGTGAACTCTGGGCAGTGGTATTATTGGCAACAAGTGTGAACACTGGGTTGTGGTAATATTGGCAATATGTGTGAACTCTGGGCAGTGGTATTATTGGCAACATGTGTGAACATTGGGCTGTGGTAATATTGGCAATATGTGTGAACTCTGGGCAGTGGTATTATTGGCAACATGTGTGAACTCTGGGCAGTGGTAATATTGGCAATATGTGTGAACACTGGGCAGTGGTATTATTGGCAATATGTGTGAACACTGGGCAGTGGTAATATTGGCAACATGTGTGAACACTGGGCAGTGGTATTATTGGCAATATGTGTGAACTCTGGGCAGTGGTAATATTGGCAACATGTGTGAACACTGGGCAGTGGTATTATTGGCAACATGTGTGAACACTGGGCAGTGGTATTATTCGCAATATGTGTGAACTTTTGGCAGTGGTAATATTGGCAACATGTGTGAACACTGGGCAGTGGTAATATTGGCAACATGTGTGAACTCTGGGCTGTGGTAATATTGGCAATATGTGTGAACTCTGGGCAGTGGTAATATTGGCAACATGTGTGAACACTGGGCAGTGGTAATATTGGCAATATGTGTGAACTCTGGGCAGTGGTAATATTGGCAACATGTGTGAACACTGGGCAGTGGTAATATTGGCAATATGTGTGAACTCTGGGCTGTGGTAATATTGGCAATATGTGTGAACTCTGGGCAGTGGTATTATTGGCAACATGTGTGAACTCTGGGCAGTGGTAATATTGGCAATATGTGTGAACACTGGGCAGTGGTAATATTGGCAATATGTGTGAACTCTGGGCAGTGGTATTATTGGCAATATGTGTGAACACTGGGCAGTGGTAATATTGGTAACATGTGTGAACTCTGGGCAGTGGTATTATTGGCAATATGTGTGAACACTGGGCAGTGGTAATATTGGCAAACATGTGTGAACTCTGGGCAGTGGTATTATTTGGCAATATGTGTGAACACTGGGCAGTGGTAATATTGGCAACATGTGTGAACACTGGGTCAGTGGTATTATTGGCAATATGTGTGAACTCTGGGCAGTGGTAATATTGGCAACATGTGTGAACACTGGGCAGTGGTATTATTGGCAATATGTGTGAACTCTGGGCAGTGGTAATATTGGCAACATGTGTGAACACTGGGCAGTGGTATTATTGGCAACATGTGTGAACTCTGGGCAGTGGTAATATTGGCAACATGTGTGAACTCTGGGCAGTGGTAATATTGGCAACATGTGTGAACACTGGGCAGTGGTATTATTGGCAATATGTGTGAACTCTGGGCAGTGGTAATATTGGCAACATGTGTGAACACTGGGCAGTGGTATTATTGGCAACATGTGTGAACACTGGGCAGTGGTATTATTGGCAATATGTGTGAACTCTGGGCAGTGGTAATATTGGCAACATGTGTGAACACTGGGCAGTGGTATTATTGGCAATATGTGTGAACTCTGGGCAGTGGTAATATTGGCAACATGTG
Source organism: Conchocele bisecta (assembly GCA_029237695.1). Taxonomy (NCBI): domain Eukaryota; kingdom Metazoa; phylum Mollusca; class Bivalvia; order Lucinida; family Thyasiridae; genus Conchocele; species Conchocele bisecta. The sequence goes on from CM055271.1 coordinate 80,365,570, forward strand.
TGAACACTGGGCAGTGGTATTATTGGCAACATGTGTGAACACTGGGCAGTGGTATTATTGGCAACATGTGTGAACACTGGGCAGTGGTAATATTGGCAACATGTGTGAACACTGGGCAGTGGTAATATTGGCAATATGTGTGAACTCTGGGCAGTGGTATTATTGGCAACATGTGTGAACTCTGGGCAGTGGTATTATTGGCAACATGTGTGAACACTGGGCAGTGGTATTATTGGCAACATGTGTGAACACTGGGCAGTGGTAATATTGGCAATATGTGTGAACTCTGGGCTGTGGTAATATTGGCAATATGTGTGAACTCTGGGCTGTGGTAATATTGGCAATATGTGTGAACACTGGGCAGTGGTATTATTGGCAACATGTGTGAACACTGGGCAGTGGTAATATTGGCAATATGTGTGAACTCTGGGCAGTGGTAATATTGGCAATATGTGTGAACTCTGGGCAGTGGTAATATTGGCAACATGTGTGAACACTGGGCTGCGGCAATGTTGGTAATGTGTGTGTACTCTGGGCAGTGGTAATATTGGCAATATGTGTGAACTCTGGGCAGTGGTAATATTGGCAATATGTGTGAACACTGGGCTGCGGCAATGTTGGTAATGTGTGTGTACTCTGGGCAGTGGTAATATTGGTAATATGTGTGAACTCTGGGCAGTGGTAATATTGGCAATATGTGTGAACTCTGGGCAGTGGTAATATTGGCAATATGTGTGAACACTGGGCTGCGGCAATGTTGGTAATATGTGTGAACACTGGGCTGTGGTAATATTGGCAACATGTGTGAACTCTGGGCAGTGGTAATATTGGCAATATGTGTGAACACTGGGCAGTGGTAATATTGGCAATATGTGTGAACTCTGGGCAGTGGTATTATTGGCAACATGTGTGAACACTGGGCAGTGGTAATATTGGCAATATGTGTGAACTCTGGGCAGTGGTAATATTGGCAATATGTGTGAACTCTGGGCAGTGGTATTATTGGCAATATGTGTGAACTCTGGGCTGCGGCAATGTTGGTAATATGTGTGAACAATGGGCTGCGGCAATGTTGGTAATATGTGTGAACTCTGGGCTGCGACAATGTTGGTAATATGTGTGAACACTGGGCTGCGGCAATGTTGGTAATATGTGTGAACACTGGGCTGCGGCAATGTTGGTAATATGTGTGAACTCTGGGCTGCGGCAATGTTGGTAATATGTGTGAACTCTGGGCAGTGGTATTATTGCCAATATGTGTGAACTCTGGGCAGTGGTAATATTGGCAATATGTGTGAACACTGGGCTGCGGCAATGTTGGTAATATGTGTGAACACTGGGCTGTGGTAATATTGGCAACATGTGTGAACACTGGGCAGTGGTAATATTGGCAATATGTGTGAACACTGGGCAGTGGTAATATTGGCAATATGTGTGAACTCTGGGCAGTGGTATTATTGGCAACATGTGTGAACACTGGGCAGTGGTAATATTGGCAATATGTGTGAACTCTGGGCAGTGGTAATATTGGCAATATGTGTGAACTATGGGCAGTGGTATTATTGGCAATATGTGTGAACTCTGGGCAGTGGTATTATTGGCAACATGTGTGAACACTGGGCTGTGGTAATATTGGCAATATGTGTGAACTCTGGGCAGTGGTATTATTGGCAACATGTGTGAACACTGGGCAGTGGTAATATTGGCAATATGTGTGAACTCTGGGCAGTGGTAATATTGGCAATATGTGTGAACTCTGGGCTGCGGCAATGTTGGTAATGTGTGTGTACTCTCGGCTGTGGTATTATTGGCAATCTGTGTGAACTCTGGGCAGTGGTATTATTGGCAATATGTGTGAACTCTGGGCAGTGGTATTATTGGCAATATGTGTGAACTCTGGGCAGTGGTATTATTGGCAATATGTGTGAACACTGGGCAGTGGTAATATTGGCAATATGTGTTAACTCTGGGCAGTGGTATTATTGACAACAGGTGTGAACACTGGGCTGCGGCAATGTTGGTAATGTGTGTGTACTCTGGGCTGTGGTAATCTTGGCAATATGTGTGAACTCTGGGCAGTGGTATTATTGGCAACATGTGTGAACTCTGGGCTGCGGCAATGTTGGTAATGTGTGTGTACTCTGGGCTGTGGTAATCTTGGCAATATGTGTGAACTCTGGGCTGTGGTATTATTGGCAATATGTGTGAACTCTGGGCAGTGGTATTATTGGCAATATGTGTGAACTCTGGGCAGTGGTATTATTGGCAATATGTGTGAACTCTGGGCAGTGGTATTATTGGCAATATGTGTGAACTCTGGGCTGTGGTATTATTGGCAATATTTGTGCACTCTGGGCAGTGGTATTATTGGCAACATGTGTGAACACTGGGCTGCGGCAATGTTGGTAATGTGTGTGTACTCTGGGCAGTGGTATTATTGGCAACATGTGTGAACACTGGGCAGTGGTAATATTGGCAATATGTGTGAACTCTGGGCAGTGGTAATATTGGCAACATGTGTGAACACTGGGCTGTGGTAATATTGGCAACATGTGTGAACTCTGGGCAGTGGTATTATTGGCAACATGTGTGAACACTGGGCAGTGGTAATATTGGCAATATGTGTGAACTCTGGGCAGTGGTATTATTGGCAACATGTGTGAACACTGGGCTGTGGTAATATTGGCAATATGTGTGAACTCTGAGCAGTGGTATTATTGGCAACATGTGTGAACTCTGGGCTGCGGCAATGTTGGTAATGTGTGTGTACTCTGGGCTGTGGTAATCTTGGCAATACGTGTGAACTCTGGGCGTGGTATTATGCAACATGGTGGTGAACTCTGGGTCAGTGTATTATTGGCACATGTGTGTGGTAATGGCAACATGTGCTGTGGGAATTATTGGGACAGTGAACACTGGGATGTGGTAATATTGGCAATCTGTGTGAAACACTGGGCAGTGGTATTATTGGCATAGTGTGAACTCTGGCAGTGGTATTATTGGCAACATGTGTGAACACTGGGCAGTGGTAATATTGGCAATAGTGTGAACTCTGGGCAGTGGATTATTGGCAACATGTGTGAAACACTGGGCGCGGCAATGTTTGGTATTGTGTGTGTACTCTGGGCAGTGGTAATATTGGCAATATGTGTGAACTCTGGGCAGTGGTATTATTGGCAACATGTGTGAACACTGGGCTGCGGCAATGTTGGTAATGTGTGTGAACACTGGGCAGTGGTAATATTGGCAATATGTGTGAACTCTGGGCAGTGGTATTATTGGCAATATGTGTGAACACTGGGCTGCGGCAATGTTGGCAACATGTGTGAACACTGGGCTGTGGTAATATTTGCAATATGTGTGAACTCTGGGCAGTGGTATTATTGGCAACATGAACTGTGAAAGGGCAGTGGTAATGTTGGCAATAGTGTGAACACTGGGCTGTGGTATTATTGGCAATAGTTGTGAACTCTGGGCAGTGGTAATATTGGCAATATGTGTGAACTCTGGGCAGTGGTATTATTGGCAACATGTGTGAACACTGGGCTGTGGTAATATTGGAACAATGTGTGAACTATGGGCAGTGTATTATTGGCAATATGTGTAACTCTGGGCAGTGGTAATATTGGCAATATGTGTGAACTCGGGCAGTGGTATTATTGGCAACATGTGTGAACACTGGCAGTGTAATTATTGGCAACATGTGTGAACACTGGGCAGTGGTAATATTGGCAATATGTGTGAACTCTGGGCAGTGGTATTATTGGCAACATGTGTGAACACTGGGCTGCGGCAATGTTGGTAATGTGTGTGTACTCTGGGCAGTGGTAATATTGGCAACATGTGTGAACACTGGGCTGTGGTAATATTGGCAACATGTGTGAACACTGGGCTGTGGTAATATTGGCAACATGTGTGAACACTGGACTGCGGTAATATTGGCAATATGTGTGAACTCTGGGCAGTGGTATTATTGGCAACATGTGTGAACACTGGGCTGCGGCAATGTTGGTAATGTGTGTGTACTCTGGGCAGTGGTAATATTGGCAACATGTGTGAACACTGGGCTGTGGTATTATTGGCAACATGTGTGAACTCTGGCAGGTAATATTGGCAACATGTGAACTCTGGGCTGCGGCAATGTTGTAATGTGTGTGTACTCCCTGGGCAGTGGTATTATTGGCAATATGTGTGAACTCTGGCATGGTATTATAGCAATATGTGAACTCTGGGCAGTGGTATTATTGGCAATATGTGTGAACTCTGGGCAGTGGTAATATTGGCAATATGTGTGAACTCTGGGCAGTGGTATTATTGGCAACATGTGAACACTGGGCTGCGGCAATGTTGGTAATGTGTGTACTCTGGGCTGTGGTATCTTGGCAATATGTGTGAACTCTGGGCAGTGGTATTATTGGCAACATGTGTGAACACTGGGCTGCGGCAATGTTGGTATTGTGTGTGTACTCTGGGCAGTGGTAATATTGGCAATATGTGTGACCTCTGGGCAGTGGTATTATTGGCAACATGTGTGAATCACTGGGCTGCGGCAAAGTTTGGTAATGTGTGTGAACACTGGGCAGTGGTAATATTGGCAATATGTGATTAACTGGGCATGCAGTGGTATTATTGCAATAGTGTGAAACAACTGGGCTGCGGCAATGTTGGCAACATGTGTGAACACTGGGCTGTGGTAATATTGGCAATATGTGTGAACTCTGGGCAGTGGTATTATTGGCAACATGTGTGAACTCTGGGCAGTGGTAATGTTGGCAATATGTGTGAACACTGGGCTGTGGTATTATTGGCAATATGTGTGAACTCTGGGCAGTGGTAATATTGGCAATATGTGTGAACTCTGGGCAGTGGTATTATTGGCAACATGTGTGAACACTGGGCTGTGGTAATATTGGCAACATGTGTGAACTATGGGCAGTGGTATTATTGGCAATATGTGTGAACTCTGGGCAGTGGTAATATTGGCAATATGTGTGAACTCTGGGCAGTGGTATTATTGGCAACATGTGTGAACACTGGGCAGTGGTAATATTGGCAACATGTGTGAACACTGGGCAGTGGTAATATTGGCAATATGTGTGAACTCTGGGCAGTGGTATTATTGGCAACATGTGTAACACTGGCTTGCGGCAATGTTGGTAATGTGTGTACTCGGGCATGGTAATATTGGCAAACATGTGTGAACACTGGGCTGTGGTATATTGGCAACATGTGTGAACACTGGGCTGTGGTAATATTGGCAACATGTGTGAACACTGGACTGCGGTAATATTGGCAATATGTGTGAACTCTGGGCAGTGGTATTATTGGCAACATGTGTGAACACTGGGCTGCGGCAATGTTGGTAATGTGTGTGTACTCTGGGCAGTGGTAATATTGGCAACATGTGTGAACACTGGGCTGTGGTATTATTGGCAACATGTGTTAACTCTGGGCAGTGGTAATATTGGCAACATGTGTGAACTCTGGGCTGCGGCAATGTTGGTAATGTGTGTGTACTCTGGGCAGTGGTATTATTGGCAATATGTGTGAACTCTGGGCAGTGGTATTATAGGCAATATGTGTGAACTCTGGGCAGTGGTATTATTGGCAATATGTGTGAACTCTGGGCAGTGGTAATATTGGCAATATGTGTGAACTCTGGGCAGTGGTATTATTGGCAACATGTGTGAACACTGGCTGCGGCAATGTTTGGTAATGTGTTGTGACTCTGGGCTGTGGTAATCTTTGGCAATATGTGTGAACTCTGGGCAGTGGTATTATTGGCAACATGTGTGAACTCTGGGCTGCGGCAATGTTGGTAATGTGTGTGTACTCTGGGCTGTGGTAATCTTGGCAATATGTGTGAACTCTGGGCTGTGGTATTATTGGCAATATGTGTGAACTCTGGGCAGTGGTATTATTGGCAACATGTGTGAACTCTGGGCTGTGGTAATCTTGGCAATATGTGTGAACTCTGGGCTGTGGTATTATTGGCAATATGTGTGAACTCTGGGCTGTGGTATTATTGGCAATATGTGTGAACTCTGGGCAGTGGTATTATTGGCAATATGTGTGAACTCTGGGCTGCGGCAATGTTGGTAATGTGTGTGTTCTCTCGGCTTTGGTATTATTGGCAATATGTGTGAACTCTGGGCAGTGGTATTAGTGGCAATATGTGTGAACTCTGGGCAGTGGTATTATTGGCAATATGTGTGAACTCTGGGCAGTGGTATTATTGGCAATATGTGTGAACTCTGGGCAGTGGTATTATTGGCAATATGTGTGAACTCTGGGCTGTGGTAATATTGGCAATATGTGTGAACTCTGGGCAGTGGTATTATTGGCAACATGTGTGAACACTGGGCTGCGGCAATGTTGGTAATGTGTGTGTACTCTGGGCTGTGGTAATCTTGGCAATATGTGTGAACTCTGGGCAGTGGTATTATTGGCAACATGTGTGAACTCTGGGCTGCGGCAATGTTGGTAATGTGTGTGTACTCTGGGCTGTGGTAATCTTGGCAATATGTGTGAACTCTGGGCTGTGGTATTATTGGAAATATGTGTGAACTCTGGGCAGTGGTATTATTTGCAATATGTGTGAACTCTGGGCAGTGGTATTATTGGCAATATGTGTGAACTCTGGGCAGTGGTATTATTGGCAATATGTGTGAACTCTGGGCTGTAGTATTATTGGCAATATTTGTGAACTCTGGGCAGTGGTATTATCGGCAATATGTGTGAACACTGGGCTGCGGCAATGTTGGTAATGTTTGTGTACTCTTGGCAGTGGTATTATTGGCAACATGTGTGAACACTGGGCAGTGGTAATATTGGCAATATGTGTGAACTCTGGGCAGTGGTATTATTGGCAACATGTGTGAACACTTGGCTGCGGCAATGTTGGTAATGTGTGTGTACTCTGGGCAGTGGTATTATTGGCAACATGTGTGAACTCTGGGCAGTGGTATTGTTGGCAACATGTGTGAACACTGGGCAGTGGTATTATTGGCAACATGTGTGAACTCTGGGCAGTGGTATTATTGGCAACATGTGTGAACTCTGGGCTGCGGCAATGTTGGTAATGTGTGTGTACTCTGGGCAGTGGTAATATTGGCAACATGTGTGAACACTGGGCAGTGGTATTATTGGCAACATGTGTGAACTCTGGGCTGTGGTATTATTGGCAATATGTGTGAACACTGGGCTGTGGTAATATTGGCAACATGTGTGAACACTGGGCAGTGGTATTATTGGCAATATATGTGAACTCTGGGCTGTGGTATTATTGGCAATATGTGTGAACACTGGGCTGTGGTAATATTGGAAACATGTGTGAACACTGGGCTGTGGTATTATTGGCAATATGTGTGAACTCTGGGCAGTGGTATTATTGGCAACATGTGTGAACTCTGGGCTGCGGCAATGTTGGTAATGTGTGTGTACTCTGGGCAGTTGTAATATTGGCAACATGTGTGAACACTGGGCATTGGTATTATTGGCAACATGTGTGAACTCTGGGCTGTGGTATTATTGGCAATATGTGTGAACACTGGGCTGTGGTAATATTGGCAACATGTTTGAACACTGGGCTGTGGTATTATTGGCAATATGTGTGAACTCTGGGCAGTGGTAATATTGGCAATATGTATGAACTCTGGGCTGTTGTTATCCTGGAAATATGTGTGAACTCTGTGCGATAATCTTGACAATATGTGTGAACTCGGGGCTGTTGTTTTCCTAGCAATGTGTGTGAACTATGCGATGTGGTTATCCTGTCAATATGTGTGAACCCTGCTGTGGTAATATTGACAATATGTGTAAATTCTGGGCTGTGGTAATGTTAGCAATATGTGTGAACTCTGGGCTGTGGTAATCTTGGCAATATGTGTGAATTCTGCTGTGGTAATATTGCCACTATTTGTAAATTATGGGCTGTGGTAATGTTAGCAATATGTGTGAACTCTGGGCTGTGTGGTAATATTGGCAATATTTGTTAACTCTGCTGTGGTAATCTTGGCAATATGTGCGAACTCTGGGCTGTTGTTTTCCTGGAAATGTGTGTGAACTCTTGCTGTGGTAATATTTGCAATATGTGTGAACTCTGGGCTGTGGTTATCTTGGCAATATGTGTGAACTCTGGGTTGTGGTTATCTTTTGCAATATGTGTGAACTCTGGGTTGTGGTTATCTTGGCAATATGTGTGAACTCTGGGTTGTGGTTTTCCAATCAATGTGTGTGAACAATGCGCTGTGGTTATCCTGTCAATATGTGTGAACTCTGCTGTGGTAATATTGGCAATATGTGTGAACTCTGCTGTGTAATATTGGCAATATGTGTGAACTATGAGCTGTGGTTATCCTGGCAATATGTGTGAACTCTGGGCTGTGGTTTTCCTGGAAATATATGTGAACTCTTGGCTGTGGTTTTCCTGGAAATATGTGTGAACTCTGCGCTGTGGTTATCCTGTCAGTGTGAACTCTGGGCTGTGGTAATATTGGAATATGTGTGAACTCTGGGCTGTGGTTGTCCTGGAAATATGTGTGAACTCTGCGCTGTGGTTATCCTGTCAGTGTGAAATCTAGGCTGTGGTAATCTTGGCAATATGTATGACTGGGCTGTTGTTCTCCTGGAAATATGTTTGAACTCTGGGCTGTGGTTATCCTGTCAATGTGTGTGAACTCTGCGCTGTGGTTATCCTGTCAATGTGTGTGAACTCTGCGCTGTGGTTATCCTGGCAATGTGTGTGCGCTGTGTTTAGCTTGTCAATATGTGTGAACTCTTGCTGTGGTAATATTGACAATATGCGTGAACTCTGGACTATGATAATCTAGGCAATATGTGTGAACCCTGGGCTGTGGTAATCGTGGCAATATGTGTGAACTGTGTGCTGTGGTTAAAAAACGTTCAGCCACTAAAACTGCTTGATTGCGAGTTGACATGGCCAATGGATGCATAGAAACGTTGATAACGTGGCATGATTAACGCAGGCGGTTGTGTACAAACTAATTTCCAAATGCGTCGAAAAAACTAGACGCCTAGGAACAGTAAGAACAGTAAGTAAGAATACGTTGTAGTTTCCGACAATAATAACAGTCATCGTGTTCGCCTGCGATGGGTTCCGGGAGACACGAGGGACTGAAGTCACGGCGTGACGGGGTGGTGATCACAAGAAAGTGACAGTTAATGGGTTTAACGCCCCTGCAACAGGTGAGGTCATATAGAGACGGCACCTCGGTTCCAACTCTCATCCGCAAAACCAGCGGGATTGACATACTATGAAAGCAAGTTATCATGATTAGGGTTGGGTTTGAACCCACATCCTCTGATGTTAAAGGTACATGCCCACTCAGTAGGCACACAATGTTCTTTATAGCAAGTAAGTAAGTGCACAATTGTGTCACTATTTCACCAGTTCTAAAAATTACGAATGACCGCTATATAGATATAATCATTTAGTAGTATTTATTTTACTGATAGTGACGCGCGGTGGTATCAAACTATTTTCTTATGCAAATGAGTAATTAAATGCGTCACCTGAAGAAACATAATATTTTCGACAGATTATAAAATAAAAACAGAGCATAAATAGTAATGTCCGTTCACATTTTAAGGAAACACGGTTATCGCCCCTGATATCAGTGTGGAAATTTACGTCTGATATAAAATGTATAATACTGCCAATCAATACGTGGGGTAATGGCGACATAATGTTTATTTTGCCAGACCATGCATCAGATGGTGTCTCTGATATAGAGAATAGTAGGTTAGTGCCGTGAATGGGAAAAAATATCTGGCAAAGCTCAGGAAACGGGATGGGCGAGGCTCTGCCGAGCACATCCCGTTTCCGTGCCGCGCCAGATATGTTTTCCCATTCACGGCACTAACCTACTATTCTATTTATCCCGTGAACACCTAAAAATGGCGTTAAAATTCAAAAATAGTATTGACTGGATATCAAAAATGTTTCACGGCACTGTGTTTCACGGCACATACGCACTGTGTTGACGGGATAAACAAAGAACATATTGTGCCTACTAAGTGGACCTTTACCTATAAATGTCCAGTGCTTTAACCTCTAGGTCACAGCCTATCATTGGTGATTACTATAGGAATGAATGGCCTTTTTGTGGAATTTATCGGGGTATAAACTTGGAAAAGTCGCGGGAATACTGGACGAAGGCCGGAAGGCCTCGTCCAGTATTCCCGCGACTTTTCCAAGTTTATATTCCCGATAAATTCCACAAAAAGGTCATTCATTCCTTACATGTATAATTCCAGCATTTGAAATAAATTCATCAAGAAAATGTGTTTATTTTCCGTTTTCTTAAGAATTATTTTAACTGTGCCTGACGGTTACGGAAAGTAGTTCGGCATGGGAGTTTACTGGGATATAAATTTTGGACAGAGACTTGCTACGGACCAATCAAATGTTAGGGAATTGTGTAAATATTTGTGTGCTGGAATTATAAAAACGTACTGTGCAGCGACGGTATCGTTACAGCTGCATTCATGCTATTGCGGGAAGTAACTCTGCGAATAATGTGCAGCGTTACTTCCCGCAAAAACATTAATGCGTTAACCTTTTTGAGATGATCAACCACAGTGGAACCTCTTTAAACTGGACACCATGGGAGGTCCCCAGTACAGTGGAACCTCTTTAAACGGACCGGACACCCTGGGAGGTCCCCAGGGTGTCCGATTTAGAGATGTTCCACTGTAAATCAGACACATGACTATGCCAAGGTATGCGGCCGTGCTTTGCGAACTTGATCATACATTATCATCATAAACATACATCAATGAAACACATATCATTAAAGGTGCATGCCCACTCAGTAGGCACAAACTGTTCTTTATATCGGAGACATCATCTGAGACATTTTCTAGCAAAATAAAAATTAATTCACCATTAGCCCACGCATTGATTGGCATTATTATACATTTTATATCAGACGTAAAAGTTACACACTGATATCAGGGGCGATAACTGTGTCTCGTTAAAATGTTAACGGACATTACTATTTATTCTCTGTATTTATTTGTTGATGTGCAATACTCATACTTTATAATCTGTCTGTTTCAGGTGACGGATTTAATTAGTATAAATAATAAAACAATATCATGCCTCATTTGCATATGAAAATAGCCTGATACCCCCGCGGGTCACTATCAGTAAAATAAATATTACAAAATGATTATATCTATATAGCGGGCACAAGTAATTTTTAGAAATGGTGGAATAGTGACAAACTAAGTCTTATACATTTATTTAATTATATAAAGAACAGTTTGTGTCAAATATAACTGACGACCAGAAATGTTACGACCTACACAAATGCATCTCCATCCGCATAGCTTAAGTATAGCAGATACTCTTTAACTCTTTGCATGCTAGCGGCGAAGATATCCGCCAAACGAATTAGGAGTATGTGTTTTATTTCTCTCTGTAAATATGTCTTGCAATTTCATTAGAATTGTGTCCTAATTGCAAGACATATTCATGACATTTATAAGGAGAAATAAAAGAAAATATAATGAATTGTCATGCAACTTTAAGGATACACAGATTGATTGCGTGTCGGTGTAGAAGGGTATCTACTGTACCATATACATGTTTGAGGTTACAGGGCCTCATGGATGCAGTCGTGTTTCATGTGTATCGGTATCGCATACTCCTTTGATGGATGCAGTCGTGTTTCATGTGTATCGTATAGTCCTTTGATAGATGCAGTCGTGTTTCATGTGTATCGTATAGTCCTTTGATGGATGCAGTCGTGTTTCATGTGTATCGTATAGTCCTTTGATGGATGCAGTCGTGTTTCATGTGTATCGTATAGTCCTTTGATGGATGCAGTCGTGTTTCATGTGTATCGTATAGTCCTTTGATGGATGCAGTCGCGTTTCATGTGTATCGTATAGTCCTTTGATGGATGCAGTCGTGTTTCATGTGTATCGTATATTCCTTTGTTGGATGCAGTCATGTTTCATGTGTATCGTATAGTCCTTTGATGGATGCAGTCGTGTTTGATGTGTATCGTATAGTCCTTTGATGGATGCAGTCGTGTTTCATGTGTATCGTATAGTCCTTTGATGGGTGCAGTCGTGTTTCATGTGTATCGTATAGTCCTTTGATGGGTGCAGTCGTGTTTCATGTGTATCGTATAGTCCTTTGATGGGTGCAGTCGTGTTTCATGTGTATCGTATAGTCCTTGGTACGGAGCCCAGCAGGAGACATTGACTTTTTTTATGAATTCGTTAGCACGAAATAACAATTCGTTCTCTCGAATTAACAATTCGTTCCTTCGAATTAATAATTCGTTCCCACGAATTAACAATTCGTTCCCACGAAATGACAATTCGTTTCCTCAATTTCACAATTCGTTCCCTCGAATTAACAATTCGTTCCCACGACATAACAATTCGAACGAATGTTAATTCGTGGGAACGAATTGTTGAATTGGGGGAACGAATTGTTATTTCGTGGGAAAGAATTATTTTTAAAAAAAATTATACGTCCCCTGCGAGGCTCCGTACCTTCGCACTCTAACAAAACTGGTGAAAACCGCATGCAAATATACCATGTCCGTCACAAGTTATACGGGGTTTTATTTATGCATGTGCTATGCAAATGAGCTGTGTGAAATCACAGTAACTTCATTTAAATAATGCCAATTGGGTTATTTGTTGTTCCATTAAAATCAATATTATTGTGAATAAAGTGTATTTTTTTGGCATTTCTGTATACTTGACCAATAGAACTTTAAACAGAAAATTAAAAAAATTAAAATAAATAATCATGAGTCATCTATGACGTCACATTAAATCCTGTATAATCCAAGCTAATTTAAAATTAAAACCGTGTGACAAAACGTTTTACATGTGGTTTTCATCAGTCTTCTTAGATTGTCAATGACTAACGTGTGCATATTAAAACCTACTGCACCCCAAAGGCCCTCTAAAAATACTAGTGAACTATTAAACCTGCCCGGGTTTTACGGCTATATAAAGAATGCAAAAACATTATTTTTTGCGATTCAATTTCATCAAAAGTTAAGTATGAGCCTTCTTTTTTATTTCGTGAAATTTGGTCCATTTCTACGGAAGCCCATTAGTGCCACATAGAGTAACTTTTTTTTTCGTTTTTCGTTTTATTTTTTTTTTGTTTTTTGTAGAGTAACTTTTTTTTTATCTCGTAATAACATATTCGTTTTTCGTAGAGTAACTTTTTTTTTACAAATGGAGACGGTAGTTCTGCAAGGGGGATAACTGTGTCTGGTCGTTTCGCTCTAATTCGGTTCGCACTGAGTCGTTTCGCACTGGGTCGTTTCGCTCTCATTATTGTCCTGGGCATGCATAACTTTTTTGTGGGGGGGGGGGGGTGAGTGATACTGGAATCAGTTTATCATTCCGTCCATCATTCCGTCCGTCCGTCCGTATGTCCGTCCGTCCGTCCGTGATCAAAACTTAACTTTTGCACAATTGCTTATAATTCTGCCATCCTTACTCCACGGTTAGGGAACTCTGTTGCATCGGCAAGTAGTTCTGGTCGACAGCTCGTCACAGCTTCGGGAGCAAAGCGCGACAGCTTCTAGACGGAATTCGACAGCTTCTGGACTGATTGTGACAGTTTCAGGACGAGGCATATGCCAGATTTTTGTGTTTTCCTTTATCATGTCCCATTATTTATGCATATCATGTCATAAATCATGTTTTAAATATGCAGATCAGCGCACAAATCGATGAATTACAGCAATTAAAGCAAATGCTCAATAAAACACCTTTTGGCCGTTATTTTTCTATTTTATATGCTTCACTTGGTGATTACAATCGAAATACGGACTTAAAAGTATACCAAAAGCAATATATACGAGGGTCAGTCAACATTAAGTGAGAGCAGCCTTATTACTCGAACAATGTTATATAGAAGTCACTTAATGTTGACTGACCCTCGAATAGAGGAAAACAGTGGATTTTCATTTACTGGATGCAACAGCTTCTGGACGATGTCGTGACAGCTTCGTAACGACATCAAAATTTATGTCACAGTTTTCCGTCGACAGTTTCTATAATTTCTTGGAGCACACAGAATGTCAGAGTTGGCTGTAGTATCAGTTTTTATGCCATCGCGTAGCAAAAATGGGATATAGGGATACAAAAGTCGTCTGTCCGTCCGTCTGTCCTTCTGTCACACCTGCGTTTAGCAAATGCGTTTAGCTCCGATGTTTCTCTAATAACTTTGTCAGATTTCAATAATATTTTGTCACAATGTGTGTCTAGATATTGCGCACTGTACCACATATGACCCACCTCCCTATGGTCAAGGTCAGCAACGTCAAGGTCACTTAAACATTTGTCTTTTTTTCTGCGTTTAGCAAATGCGTTTAGCTCCGATGTTTCTCTAATAACTTGTGTCGGTTCTTGTCAGATTTAAATAATATTTGGTCACAATGTGTGTCTATGTATTGTGCACTGTTCAACATATGACATACATCCCTACGGTCAATGCCAACCAAGGCCAAGGTCACTTTTGGACTTAGTCATATTTTACTATCAAACCACCATAGCGATTGGATACACGGCGTTTAGTCCTGTCAATATACACGTAGACCACCACAAATTGCAGCATTTTATTTTTACTTCGCTAAGTAGTCTAGTAAGCACCCAAGATTAACATATCCAAAATATGCCAAAATCTACCCCTGAGAAAGTTGTAAATTTTGCATATTTTCAAAATTGCCGCTAAAATTCAAATTATATTGAAATATTGTTCCAATTTCAACATATTTGGCAATTAGCATGCTTGGAATTTGTTCTTTACAAGTTGCTTTTAAAAGACATTTGTTCTATCTGAACTAGTGCTACGTTACATAATAATCCAAGATGGCCGCCAATTAAGGAAATATGATATATTCTGCATTAACTACGTTAACAAATAGCGCTTAGTAATGCAAATATTTATTATATTTTCAACCTAATTCTGTCAGAATTGGGAACTTGGTTGTAATTTATTTTAATGTTGTTTTAGTTTTGCATATTGGGGTGAGTACTATCAAAATAATACAAAATGAGTCTTATGTTGGTTATTGGAATTACGCTGAATGTTGCTAAAATTGCATTACTGACATCCAATGTTGTAATATAAGTGCATGCAATAATTGTTGTGTGCTACATATCAAAACGATGACATTTTCAACAAAATAAACATTCATATACCACTATCAGACACATTTATCGGCAATTTTAAATATAAATAAATACATGTATTCACTTTCCAGTTCCGGTGTGATAATTCTCAACAGTTAATAATCCGGCGTGATATATTAATGGACGCCGCTATTTACTTTCTAAATTCATATTCATTATGTAATAATCATACTTTATAACATGCTAATAACATTATTGAAACCAGAAAGTTAATGTTGTTTTTAAGATAATTTGCATAATGACAGTGTCTCGAATCACAGTAATTGACCGAATTTTTAATATATATAATTCCATATTATCACTATGCACATTTTATTTGTAAACATGCTGGAATAGTTTCCCAGTCATACTCATGTTCGTTTCCTGGAAGGGGACATTTCACATTAAAATGGTGAATCAAGAAGTTTAGGAATAGTGTTTTTTCATATCGTTGAACATGTCTCGCATCCCCCGGAACATTTTAATATCATTATATTTGTCCTGAAAATTCACTTGCGTGTTTTTTATCTGGTTTTTCCTTTTTTATAACTTGCTGTATGTTACCCAGTCTGGACACCATATGCACCGTTAAATCACTTTAGGTCTATGAAAACCATGCGACTGAGAAGTGGGGTGCAACACCCACAACAACACCCTTTATATCCACAACTGCTTTTGATGTTGTATATTTGTGAATGTTTTTCTATTTTATGGATGAAGCATTTTGTGTTGAGTCTTATGGTATATTTTATGCGCCAATGATGGTAAGTCAAGTTGGGAGGGGCATGTTTTACACATGACCATCTGTTTCATTGGTGCAATACATCTGGCCTTACATGACATTTAATGTTCACACTGTTGTTATGTATGTTTTGTAACACCTAAAACTGCCAAACATGGACAGCATTATCAAATATTGGTGTATATCATGTTCATTTGACAGTGACCTACCTTTCCAGCTTAAATGGCATTCTCTGTCTATGTATGCACCAAACATATACAACATAATCAGCAAGTGATATGCATCAACATTCAACATCTCCTATGTGTGACTTTGATCATCTTTGCCAGCTTAATTTGTTTGGTCATTTTCTATAGTACATATTGTTATTGAAGTTGCCTGTCAGCCATTGTAACACATACATGTTCTACAGCAACTGTGGCACATCAGAATATGATTATAATTTTAATATCAAAATGTATATTCATTTGATATTAGCATTTCCGGCATCACCTACGTTTTACAAACCATTTCTTCTTAATTGATGATTTGAATATGCTAATATAGCATCAGTAATTGGAATGTATTTCATAAGACCGTTCTTACAGATTGTGTGATATTCATGCTAGTAGTGTGTGTTTGTCCACTGTCTTTCACATTTGTTGTATTTCGATCCAGTGGCGATAGCATGTACGCCCACTGCAAACGTGTACTGAGTAATAACCAATGCATGGTAGGATACTATAGAAAGCAATCTACTTTCATTCACATACATGTACTCTGTACATACGGTGTTGGATTTTATCAGTTGTAATGTTTTAGTCACTTAGTAATGGACGTCTGTTATCTACATACTCTAAAAGTTCACATGTCATTGGCATATTTTCTAATGGACTTTGTTTATGATCAGTTACACTATATTTGAGATTAGCTTGATTTTTTATTGAAATAATCACCACTGACCGGAGTGGGTGCACCAATAAAATATAAATTGGGATAACAGCAACCATCACCCTGATGCTAAGCATGGGCAAGCCGCCATGCTTCGCATATATGCACTTGTTCAGATACTAGGTATAGGGAATTTAAATGACCTATCCAGCACCGACCGGTCTACACACACCAGGAAGATCCACTGTGAAGTGATGGAACATATCAGGAGGTAGTTTTCAAGCGAAGCCATGTCTTGCGAATTTACACAAATATATTTTCTGTACCCCATATTACAGAGTAAAGTAACATTTCATTAAATATATACTACTCAAAATTGTATAACGATCACTTCTTTCACGCTAAATGATTAGTCATTTATCAAACAAGGCTTCAATTGTATACATGTAGTACCAAAATAAATGTCTATATGCGGGCCTCAAAATTCAGTGTTCTTCACATATGCAATTGGCAGTAAAATTAAATAGCTTCTATAAACCATACAATACAAAACTAGCATTCAATATAAATCAAGTTTTGAGTAGTATATAAAAGTTGGCTTTCCAGTTACATGTCCGTTCTGATTCAGACATTTATCTTATCCTTCATCTGTGTCATATGATTATGAACATAATTATTGTGTCCGCAAAAAGGATAATGCTATTAAGATTCATAAAGTACTAATATAATGTATGCACTTGAATTTTCACCCCATTTTGCATCATCCAGAATGATGCTCCTTCATGATGTGTGTATGTATGTACTGTCTGAGCGGTCAAAAGCTTTCTGATATATATATATATATATATATATTATAATATATTCTCTTTCCTGGACCTATGCTGTTCACAATGTAAACAACTCTGTTGATATTTACATGTGTTATGCGCAAATGTGTTAGCCCTCAGTGGCTGGGGTGTGTTATATTCTTATATAATTATTTAGATGAGGATTGTTATGACCCCCCCCCCCCCCCCACCCCCCCCCCCCCCCCCCCACCCCTCAGATGTACAGGTAGCATATCATATTTAGTAACACTCATTGAGTCTGCCTTAAAATCTCTTAGCTATTGATAATTACAAATACATTCATGTGTTTTGCAACATGTATTTGTCCCGACCCAGTTCATGCTGTAAACATTGCATTAAAAGTCTAACCTCATCTAGAAGAACGTAGATGAGGTTCAAATCCAACCTTTTAGCATCGACCCCTGTGGTGAACTTCCCATTATACCCAGATGTTACCTGTAGCCCCTACAGAGATTCAAAGGGTTATCTGATTTTATAGCCAGCAATTAAGAGTAGTGGACATTAGTGTGCTTTTTTTAAATGTACATTTCCTCCAGGGATGAAAAAACAACCAACATAATTATGTTTTTCAGAAAAATATAGCTATGCCCGTTTTTTTAAAAATGAAAATCCGTTCAGAAATAAGCTTTTTGAATATTTCGATTATTAAATTGGCCTATAGCTATCTGGCTATCATGGTCTTGAAGAAGGCACACGTATTAATACATTCTATTAGACAAAGAAATGTGAATATGTGTCAGCATAAAATTTTGTTTATCTAAATCAAGTACATTTCCGTAAATAACATAGAAAATTGACACAAATTTCAGAGCTCATGCGGAATTTAATTCTGCATGAGATCTGATATATGTGCCAATTTTCGATGTTATTTGTGGCAGTGACTGCAGATAGGGGTCTTATGGGTTATGCAACCAGCGTAGCCCCAGATCAGCCTGCGCATCCGCGCAGTCTGATCAGGGCCTACGATGTTCAACATTCAGCCAATGATATAGCAAGCATACCTCTAGATGACAACATAGATCAATATCAAGCAACAAGGGCCTTGCAGCAGATAAAGATGTAGATTAATCAATAAGCCCATAAGACCCCTTTCTCCAGTCGCAGCAACATTTACGAAAACTATGGCGATTTTACGAAATCAGTATCGGCGGAATACGGTGATGTGATAAGGGTGTTTATCTCAGATCCTGGCTCATATAACATCCACAATGTGTTTAGAGAGTTCCACTGAAAATTGAACCACTGAAAGTCAGGATGAATATCACATTTTCTGTTCGGTTTAGAGATGTACCATAAAAGTTAATCATAACAGTATGTTTGCAAATCTCACTATTTTGAATGGTCAGACTTGTAACTGATCTAGGATTAGTAGGAATTCGTGTAGAGAAACAGATGTAATACACATATGTGCACACATCAGTCATGTAACATGCTCTATTCCCATGTGACCTGGAGATGTGTGGCCAGAAAGTAGTTCCCAAAAAAAAAACGGCTACAGGTAATTACAGCACAATGGTCAGTGAATGGTCAGTGAATGGTCAGTGGGCAGTTTGGTGATGAGATATTTATTGCTGGTTTTATTGCCTGACACCTAGGTGTTGTAGATAGCAATCTGCTGCTCTAATATAGCCAGATATTTTAATGCAGGATTCACATCATGTTAATGAAGTGGTATTTGCACACATTCCACAAAATGTCAATATAGCACATCAAGATACATGTAGGGCAAAGCTATTATAGTCGGTCAATTAGGTATATACATTGCGGTTTAATTGAGAAAACTAGTGTTTAAGTTTAACGATTATTACAATATTAGTGATTTTTGGCGGCCATATTGGATTTATGGAAATTACAAATTATCAAATGTTAGTTAAACATGCTAGAACATTATTGCATTGTTCTTTGATTAGAAATTAATATCCATCTTACTCGGATTGATTTGAAACTGTGTATGCATGCCCAGGACAATAAAGAGAGCGAAACGACCCAGTGCGAAACGACTCAGTACGAACCGGATTAGAGCGAAACGACCAGACACAGTTATCCCCCTTGCAGACCTACCGTCTCCATTTGTAAAAAAAAAGTTACTCTACGAAAAACGAATATGTTATCTCGTAATTACGAGATAAAAAAAAAGTTACTCTACAAAAAACGAATAGGTTATCTCGTAATTACGAGATAAAAAAAAGTTACTCTACGAAAAACGAATATGTTAAAAAAAAGTTACTCTACGAAAAACGACAAAAAAATAAAACGAAAAACGAAAAAAAGGTTACTCTATGTGGTACTAACGGGCTTCCGTACATTTCTGACTTTATTGCGAAAAAAAGATGCCTATGGGGATTTAACATGGAGACATCTTTCTAATTTCAGAAACAGCGGACCGTTTTCAAAATTTAACTTTTGTTTTCATAGTTCGATCATTTTCAGGCTATCTATCCATGTTTCAGAGTCAATTTCCAATTACGTTTGTTTTTCGACTCCTCTTCCATTTTCTGAACCTTTCACACCCCTCTCCCCCCCCCCCTCCCCCCCCCCCCCCCCCCCCCCCCCCATGTTAAATTCCAATAGAGAAATAATAATATTTAACCAAATTGTAATAAATTAAAAATAACGCTTATTAGTTTTTGCATTGTTTATATAGCCGTAACAGTCGAGCCGGTTTCGTGAAACAGACAGTAGTTATCATAACTGCGGATGACGTTATTACCATGACACCAGCGGTAATAAGAAGACCAGATGAAGAATCAGCATTTTGACGCTGCACGCGACCTGCAACAAACATTCAAACGTTTCAACACGAAAAGCAACATTGCGCAGCAAAGATTTGTTGAAGGTTCCCAAAAGAACACAACGAAAACAATGAAAAGGAAAACGACTGAGTGAAAACGACCGTTTGTACAACAATATGCATATCTATAGACGATAATAGTTAGTTTATTTTGTACGTGAAAACAATATTTTCTTTTAGATGCTCGGCTTTCGGCTTTTTAAATGCCTGTCTTTTCTTTCAACTCATCGTTTTGACATTGTATTCCCTTGCTTTTAAATGATCTGATCGTTGAAACATCGTTTTCAAATTATAATCAAAGTATTGTAAGTAGTGAAATATCTAAATTGTATCACTGGTTCAAATAAGAGAAGTGCGCCAATTACACTATTTAATTATAATAGAGAAGCTGTAACACCATGGTAGTTGCGGGAAGTAGCTCTGCAATACTACACTATACTACGGTACCGTTCATAGCATACTAACATCATGGTAAACATGGAAAAGCTATCAATTGGTAAATTTAGTTTCATACACTAACGTCGCCCGTCATAGGTAGTGCCTATTTCATATTAGCTGCTGTATTCATACGCACGAAACGTCTTGGTTCGTATTTTCCAGAATGTAACTGTGTATCGTATAGTCCTTTGATGGATACAGTCGCATTTCATGTGTATCGTATAGTCCTTTGTGAAAACTATAGAGAATAGTATATGAAGAGTTTTAGATACAAAGCAAATACATATCAAAACGCCATAGGATAAGTTGGCACAAGGAACTATTTTCTTGGTCGTACTCGCCGTGTAGGCGTAGCACGACAATATGGCTGCCCCCATAGACATTTGCATGACATAATATTCTATCTCAAGGGAGATAACATATTAAACGAAAGCGATGGCAAAGCGATGTATACACCATAGGCAATCGATTGTTTGTGGATTCCGGGCTGTACATCCCGATGGGCAGGTTTGTAATATAGGAATAAATGGCCTTTTTGTGGAATTTATCGGGGTATAAACTTGGAAAAGTCGCGGGAATACTGGACGAATAATTATAATTCCAGCATTTGAAATAAGTTCATCAAGAAAATGTGTTTATTTTCCGTTTTCTTAAGAATTATTTTAACTTCACCTCACGGTTACGGAAAGTAGTTCGGCGTGGGGGTTTACTGGGATATAAATTGTGGACAGAGACTTGCTACGGGCCAATCAAATGTTAGGGAATTGTGTAAATATGTTTATGCTGGAATTATCAAGCCGTCTCATCAGTATCTGCAGTACTTGTCATTATTTTAAAGATTATGAAACAACATACCCCTTCTTTATTAATTGAATATATCCCAATTAACGTGGAACGGGCATTGTTATAATATCGGTGACAATGTAGATGTGACACAATTAGGATTTCGTTATCTATTAACAATCCCTGTCACGCGTTATTCACCTACGGGTTCGCTTAGGTACACATAGCAACGTTGATGGAATCGGTTCCAGGAATTCAACAGGAATAATCCTAAGACAACTATGTCTGTTTGTTACCCGATTTAACTCGTTCAACCCTAGGTATCCAATACTGGCTTTTGCATGTAAATTTCTAGATTATTCCGTTAAGCCACAGTTAGATCACAGTTTGTCCGCATGTACGAGGTGATAATCCGCGAGCTTTAGCGAGTGAATTATCGATCGTACATGCGGACAAACGTGATCTAACTGTGTTATCACATCCTCATGTCCATACATTGCCCATGCGCTGTGTAAATGCAGAAACAAAACTCAAAAATGTATCAAATATGCGATAATGAGAAAATGCAGATGTTTTGTTTAGTTATCACACCCTGACATGAATATCCGCGGATCAAGCCGATATATGGTACACCGGGGTAGAACCAGCTAGTAGAGTGAGGAAAACAATTGTATTTCATAAACTCCAGTGCCGGGATCGAGGATTGCCTGAGTGACAGTCGGAGGTCTTAACCTTTCGACTACAATTCCACTCTTCCCCCAGGAAACCAATGGGAAGAACTTGGTACAGTAATATGAGTGGTGAGTGGAGAAAAAATAGTTATGAGCATTGCTTTTTTTTTAAATACTACGTGACCAAGGTGCATGATCACGTGGCTACAACAACAACAATGACTGAAAGTGTTGAAAGTGTTGAAAGCGCGCCGACTCCAAAGTAAATATTAGTAGTCCTTAATATGCAACGGATTCTGGCGAAATGTGGCGCAGCAAACGCGTCCCGGGATTTCTGCACATACTTATGTCGTTTTTGCGAATAGACACGGAAATCGATTCTTCGGAAAAACGACAAAAGTGTGGGCCAAAGTACACAGACCACCAAATGCAGCTTAAGATGACGCGTTTGATGCGCCATATTTCATCAAAATCCGTTACATAATAAGGAAAAAATAAAATAATACGTACTTTGAACCGGAGGGCTTCTGGAAGTTTCAGTACTTGTTGTTGTAGTTGTTGTAACCACGTGATCATACACCTTGTTGACAATATGGTGGAATAGGTTCACTATGTGATATTTATTTATTTCCGACAGTTAGGGATCAAGTGTGAACAAACTTTACAGTTCGAAAATAAACCTTTTTATTTATTTAAACGGCCAAAAGTCTAGATTCGGCCACAGGTTGAAGTAACGGACCGAGGTCTATAAATACATTAAATATGCCTAAAAGCATCAATAAATGAAGAAAAAAATAAGCTAATCATTTTTTTTTACTCCCTCCATATATACTCCATTATCAAATATGCCTAAAAGCATCAATAAATGAAGAACAAAAATAAGCTAAACAATTATTTTGTTTACTCCCTCCCTATACGCCATTATAATGGAGTATATGGAGGTAGTAAAAAAAAAATTGTAGCTTATTTGTTTTCTTCATTTATTAATGCTTTTAGGCATATTTAATGTATTTATAGACCTCGGTCCGTTACTTCAACCTTTGGGTTCGGCGGTATATTCATAGGTAGGGTCCAGTTGCCCGCATCACAATACTTTCTGTTAGGCCTTATCACATTTGAAGGGGCGAGTGGATGAATGTGGCGAATCTAAACTTTATTTTGGGTGCCTAACTAATATTGTTGAGCTGTATATTTATTTTTCAATCGACATTAAGCATTGGAAAAAAAACAGATTAGCAAAAACTGTTTTAATTATACATTTGTATCTTATATCCAAACCCAATTGTACGTAAAAAACTATGTGTGGCCTCAATTGTACGTAAAGAACTATGTGTGGCCTCAATTGTACGGCCTCAATTGTACGTAAAGAACTATGTGTGGCCTCAATTGTACGTAAAGAACTATGTGTGGCCTCAATTGTACGTAAAGAACTATGTGTGGCCTTAAAAAGTTGTTTATAATAATGAAAAATAACTAGCATTACAGACACTAGTTTTCTGCAATGGATGAAAGAACTCCAGATAAGCGTTGTGTCTAACGAGCATTATACCCATTCATTAAAATCGGAAATAAATTATCAAAAAATGAAACAAAGTGAATAAATTAACTTATTTGCAGCTCAACTAAGTGAATTTTCAACTTTATTACAGCATTTTCACTCCTCAGTCTGAAAATCAATGAGAATTTTCCAATTTCTGTGAGTAAAATACTCACACTTTTGAAAGTCAAAATACACCAATACGCACCTTATCTGGAGCTCTGGATGGTAACTAATGTAATCGTATTAGAATGGAAACCTCTTTATACGTGGTCTATTTTATGATTCTTTCACAAGAAAAACGAATGTCCTGAATGTTCCTTACTGGCGTGTGCGTAGTACAAGTACAAGTACAAAAACTCTTAATTCACCCAGTCCATACAAAATGGCATCATGAGATACACGTTAATATTATAGGAATGAATGGCCTTTTTGTGGAATTTATCGGGACATAAACTTGGAAAAGTCGCGGGAATACTGGACGAAGGCCGGAAGGCCTCGTCCAGTATTCCCGCGACTTTTCCAAGTTTATATCCCCGATAAATTCCACAAAAAGGCCATTTATTCCTTATAATTCCAACATTTGAAATAAATTCATCAAGAAAATGTGTTTATTTTCCGTTTTCTTAAGAATTATTTTAACTGCGCCTCACGGTTACGGAAAGTAGTTCGGCGTGGGAGTTTACTGGGATATAAATTTTGAACAGAGACTTGCTACGGGCCAATCAAATGTTAGGGAATTGTGTTTATATTTGTGTGCTGAAATTATATATTGATACACGAAGCAAACAAGAATACTACAACGTCCATGGCTATATAATTCCAGGACAAAACTATTTACACAATTCCCTAACATTTGATTGGTCCGTAGCAAGTCTCTGTCCAAAATTTATATCCCAGTAAACTCCCATGCCGAACTACTTTCCGTAACCGTCAGGCGCAGTTAAAATAATTATTAAGAAAACGGAAAATAAACACATTTTCTTGATGAATTTATTTCAAATGCTGGAATTCCGGCCTTCGTCCAGTATTCCCGCGACTTTTCCAAGTTTATACCCCGATAAATTCCACAAAAAGGCCATTCATTCCTATAATAGTACAGTATACAAGGTTAATGATAACGTGGTTACAACAGCAAAAACAATGGCTGAGAGTGTTGAAAACGTTCCCACTCCAAAGTAAGTATTATTTGATTTTTCCCTTAATAGGCAACGGATTTTGATGAAATATGGCGAAGCAAACGCGTCTTCATGAGCTGCATTTGGTGGTCCTGGGAGTTCGGCACATGCTTCTGTCGTTTTTGCGAAGAATCGATTTCCGTGTTTGCAGACACGAAAATGTATGCTTCGCAAAAACGCCAGAAGTTTGGCCAAAGTACCGAGACCACCAAAATGCAGCTTAACAAGACGCGTTTGATGCGCCATATTTCAATAAAATCCATTACATAATAAGGACAAAATAAAATAATACTTTCTTTGAATCGGAGGGCTTCTGGAAGTTTCAGTACGTGTTGTTGTTGTTGTAACCACGTGATCCTACACCTTGGTATTCTGAGGTGTTACACAATAATATAAGGTATGTAAAGTTACCCTCTTACCCCTTTATAGCGAAAACGCATAACCAAGTTATCTCCCCTGTCCACATTATCTGAGAGTATATACTACTGTCTGTTTCACGAAAACTGCCCAAATTGCACGGCCATATAAACAATTCAAAAACAATACTTTTTTTCGATAACATTAAATTTTATCAAAAATTTAATTTAAGAATTATTTTATTTCTTGAAATTTGGTCAAATATTGATTTTATTACGAAAAAGGTATTTGTCTATGGGAATTGAACATGGGGGAAAAGGAGGTGGAGGAGCTGTGGGAGGAGTCAAAAAAACTTTCTTTTTTGGATATTGACTCTGCAACATGACTATAGTCTGTTTCACGAAAGCTGACCAAATTTTACAGCTATATAGACAATTCAAAAACAATATTATTTTCGATAATATTAAATTAAATGAAAATTTAAGAATGAGCCTTCTTTTTATTTCGTGAAATTCGGTCAAATATTGATTTTATTACGAAAAATTGATTTCTCTATGGGAATTTAACATGGGGGAAAAAGTGGTAAGGAAGTGTGGGACGAGTCAAAAAACTAAAACATTTGGAAATTGACTCCGAAACCTGACTAGATAGCTTGGATATGATCTAACTAAGAAAACAAAAGTTAAATTTTAAAAATCGGTCCAGTATTTCTAAAATTCAAAAAAATGTCCCCATGTTAAATCCCCATAGACATCTTCACTCCGTGAAGACGTCTATGGGGATTTAACATGGGGAAATTGTTTTTTCGCAATAAAATCAATATTTGACAAAATTTCACGAAATAAAAAGAAGGCTCATTCTTAATTTTTCCTTTAATTTAATATTATAAAAAGAAATCTTGTTTTTGCGTTGTTTATATAGCCGTAAAATTTGGGCACGTTTCGTGAAACAGACTATAGATAGCTTGGAAATGATCTAACTAAGAAAACAAAAGTTAAATTTTGAAAATCGGCTTAGTATTTCTGAAATTCTAAAAATATTCCCTATGTTAAATAACCTCCATAGACATCTTAACATGGGGAAATTTATTAATTAACCAAATTAGCTCCCCTGTACACAGTATATGATAGTATATACCCGAATATAACGCATGGGGAATGTGGATCACATAATCTGTAGCCTATTTCGCCAACATTGCAAGGTATACTTATCTAGCAAAGTACACTTTGAGGGAGAAATTTTCAATTTAAGGATAAATGTATTAATTTTTATTATACTGAATTTATTACATTATCACAGCCATTTTGGCTGTGATAATGTAATAAATTCAGTATAATAATACTGCATACATTTAATCATCAACATTAAAGCAATCCTTCAAGTTGTTGAAGAATGAATGAATTAATGTTTTCTTTCCATAATATAGGACACCGGCCCACAATACAACATTGAAAAGGAATGATACACAATACCACATTACATCTACAAGTATATATAATGAATTGAGCGCATACATGATCATGGACAAACTTTTCGACGTAAACGTATACGGACGGACGGACGGACGAACGGACGGAACATCAAGAACAACGCAATATGCCCCCGTTGCTATTTCATTGGGGGGCATAAAACTTACCTCGGTGTTGTCTATCTATAAGGAAGGACGAAAGTGTGCAATCGGGGAATATTCACTACCTCGGTGTTGTCTATCTATAAGGAAGGACGAAAGTGTGCAATCGGGGAATATTCACGTTCGTGTCATTGCTAGACAAACACCTGAACATGGGGAAATGGGACAGCTGCATTTGCGAGCTACGCGTACCACTGCCTGGCGCTGATCTTGCCAGTATTTATCAATGTCGTTGTTACAAAACGCGTGAATACTGTACATTGTACAAGAAAGCAAGCAGCTTGATTGACTGAGCACGACGTGTGCTACTCACAAGCAAGTAGTTTAATTGGCTGTGCCTGCTCAGGCACAGCCAATTAAACTGCTTGATTGTGAGATGATATTGCAAATTATTGTTCAGAAACGTTGACATCCGATTTCATCAAAATTGCAAAGTATACTTATCTAGCAAAGTATATTTTCAGGGAGTAATCGTTTATTTTTCCAAAAATGCATTATTTCATATAGAACTAACCATTGTATATATTTGATGATTAAAAGTATGCAGAATTATTATACTGAATGTATTACATTATCACAGCCAAAATGGGGGTATAGTGAAGCAGCATTTCTACTCTGCAAAGAGGTTGTTTAACTGAGGCACGGCATGGGATTTTGTACCTTCGGGAATCTGCGTAATACGTTTACAAAATATACAATATTTTCAGTAAATCACGTCAAAAGTTGAAACAATTGTCAGAGTACATGCGGAATTAAATCCCGCATGTACTCTGAAATTTGTGTCAACTTTTGAGTCTATTTATGCAAACTATTATAAATTTTATAAAAAGTATTTCATGAAATTACGCAGATGCCCGAAGGTACTAAATCCCATGTCGTGCCTTAACACTGAGTTCATCGACACACAAATGCAAGAACAAGAGCTGGCAATTATTGTCTGTTCCACATGTTTTCTGCCGTGTATTGCGAAAATACATTCCTCTGGGAATTAACATGTGGCAAAAAGAAGTGGAAAGTGAGGAAAAGAGTCGCACAACGATAACAAAAATGGAAAGTGACTACGAAGCCTGGCTTGATAAATTGAAAATAATGTGTCTACATGTAAGAAAAGAAATATTAGATTTGAAAATCGGCTCACAAATTCAAAAAATATTAAAATAAATATATATATTTTACATCTTTTTTTCTCAATAAAATCACTCTTTTATGGAATTTGTTCAAATAAAGAAAGTTGGGGATGGTGACTTTGTGTTTATCATCAAAAAGTACTCACATTTACATGTTTCGTAGATTTAATGTCTTTCTGTTTAATAGCCAAATATTCGTCAGCAGAAAAATGTGGAACAGACAGTTGGTGCAATTTCAAGATTTGCATTGTGACGTAATGTGCACACTTATCATGAGCCCACATATTCACAACACCGAGTAAACCCAGTTTGTCATGTACGGTATTCAGAACTCGGTCGGAAAATGGCCATATAGCTAATAGTAGGTTACTGTCTTGAATGGGGAAAATATCTGGCAAGGCTTAGTAGGATTGATAATTTCCGTGCCGCGCCAATATGTTTTCCCATTCACGGCACTAACCTCCTATTCTATGTATCCCGTCAACACCTACACATAGCTGAACAGAATAGCCAACAATGCGGAACATGGGCGGTCTATATGTCGCAACGATAACCTGTCATGTTTTTGCCATATATGCCGACAGTCATCACATGGGCAATGGACTAGATGAACAAATCCAGAATTGTAGACGGTCCACAAGTGCATTAAAGATAATACTATACTGCGATTGGAGAAATGGGGCGTATGCGGATTTTTTTGCGACCAGTGTAGATCCAGATCAGCCTGTGCATCCGCACAGTCTGATCTGGAGCTGCACTGTTCGCCAATCCATAAAAATAAATGCCCGTCATGCTTCTAACAAGCAATACATATGTGTATCCGGCTACAAGGGCGTGCTATATGATCAGGACCTACACTGGTCACAAATCCAATAATGCCATTCTCCGGTCACGAACCCATGTGCATGCAGTCAAAACGTTTGCATGATAAGACCCGTGTAGTCCGGATGTCGGGCCCCTAAAATGGCCTAACATTGCGTTGAGGTACAGGCGAACCTCCCCGAACGGCCACCTCTCTACAACAGCCACCTCTCTGTAACAGCCGCTATTTTATATCCCTTTTTTCTTTAGCTTATATTTAACGGCGGCACTGGCTCTAGGACCTTGCATGCCGTCTCCCAAGAATGGGAGAAAGAACAGAGGTAGAGATTTTTGAGAGAAGCCGGTAATTCGTATTTACAGAGCAACTACGAATTATCGGTACCCATTTACAGCTGGGTGAACTGGAGCAGTGTGGATAAAGTGTCTTGCTCAAGGACACAACGCACGCCGCTAGTCAGGCTCGAACCCACGACCCTTGGATCAGTAGTCCGACACACTAACCATTACGCCACGGCGCTCCACTTTTTTATTTTTCGTAAATTGATGGATTTACATTTATTGAGCATAGACTGCATATGCAGCATATGCTCACTACATGTAAATCCAATAATTGTTTGCAAGAAAACATTGTTAATGTCAAATTTACAGACTATCAGAAGTTTGCACTTACGAACATTTTAGTCGTACGAAGTTTAGTGAAACGGGCCTCAGATCTTTGGAGTGGCCATTTTACTAGTGAATATAGAGTTCCGTAACATATTTATGGATGCAGCGGTTTCTTTTGCTAAACATATCCACAAGCGTACACATATGATGTCCTCAGTACATCTGTATAACCAAGCAGTTCCTTATCCAGGCGCGGATCCAGGATTTCGGTTAGGGGGGGGTTGGGGGGGCGTAACTATTTTGCAATACTGACTATATTATCGAACGAGCTAAGCTCGTTCGATAATATAGTCAAGTATTGCCAAATAGTTGAGAT
Organism: Conchocele bisecta; assembly: GCA_029237695.1. Lineage (NCBI taxonomy): Eukaryota > Metazoa > Mollusca > Bivalvia > Lucinida > Thyasiridae > Conchocele > Conchocele bisecta. The sequence goes on from CM055271.1 coordinate 80,395,529, forward strand.
AGCGCTAGGGGGGTCCGGGGGCATTCCCACCCGGAAAATTTTGCAAATCTACATCGCATTTCCTGCGTTCTGGCGCATTTTGGAGCAAAAATATTGACACTGTCACAGTATGTTTAGACAAGATTTTTGATTGAAAACAATAAGAAAACGACCGAAAAATGCATGGAAAACATGGCACTTGGCATGAAACGTGCCTTGTAACTTGTAAAAAAATCTTTACTCGGCGAATTTTAGGGGGGGCGTGCGCCGGGTCCCCCCCCCCCCTGAATCCGCCTATGTTATATGCGGCATATTCATTAACCGTTGTGACAACGACTGCTGTTTCCAGTAGCCGATTTCATCAAAATTGCCAAGTATACTTATCTAGCAAAGTATACTTTGAGGGAGTAATCATTTAGTTTTCTCAAAATTCATTATTTCCTATAGAACGTATGCAGAATTATTATCCTGAATGTATTACATTATCACAGCCATTTTGGCTGTGATAATGTAAAACATTCAGTATAATAAAAAGTAATAAATTTATCCTAAAATTGAAAATTTCTCCCTCAAAGTATACTTTGCTAGATAAGTTTTCTTTGCAATGTTGGTGAAATAGGCTACAGATATGAAGCTGACTTTGTATTTCGAGCAGGAGTGCTAGCCTGCATGCAATGGACGGTGATTTGTTGCCGGAGACAAAATAGATGCATTTTTTTCAGCAAGAGAAGAGTTTTCAAAAAGAGAGGAAGTAAAATTCCACACTGCTAGTACTCAGCTGGGGGCCGTTTCACTAAACTTCGTACGACCAAATTGTTCGTAAGTGCAAATTTAGGATCATCCGGAAGTTTCAATTGATGGATTTACATTTATTGAGTATAGGCTACATATGCAGTTCCTTAAATGTGTCATGTTCCATTAATCGTTGTGTCACGGTACGAATCTAGTATCTCGGGTGAGAAGATATGTGTCTGTGCCCGGTTAGCTAAGTCGGTAGAGCGACCGCCTTGTAAGCAGTAGGTGCCGGGTTCGAGTCCCGGGTCGGGTGTATGTTTTGTCGGTGTATGTAGGATGTATCTTCCTGTTACATTTGGCCCCCAACGAGAGACCGTGACTGATGCATATACTCCTAGATTGTCCCACAGATAATCACTGTTCCCAAAATGTATGTAATTCGAGGACGAATTTCAATTTAGCGGGGTGCCAAATGTAACAGGAAGAGACAAATATGCACCCGACCCGGGACTTGAACCCGGCACCTATACATATATTCTATACTGAGTTAAGAGATCCGTACCATGACATAGAGAATAGTAGGTCAGTGCCGTGAATGGGAAAAATATCCGGCAAGGCTCAATAATTTCTTGAGTGGTCACAACATATACTTTGGTTCAGAAATAAGGAAAATAGATAGAGAATAGTAGGTTAGTGCCGTGAATGAAAAAAATATCTGGCAAGGCTCAGGAAACGGGATGGGCGAGGCTCTGCCGAGCACATCCCGTTTCCGTGCCGCGCCAGATATTCCTTTCCATTCATGGCACTAACCTACTATTCTATTTATCCCGTCAACACCTACAAATGGCTGTAAAATGCAAAAATAGTATTGACTGGATATCAAAAATGTTTCACGGCACCGTGTTTCACGGCACATACGCACTGTGTTGACGGGATAAAGTTGTGACAACGACTGCTGTTCTCTTTCCAGACATGAAGCTGACTTTATCACCGCTTGTTATTGCATGAATAATTAGAAGTTGGGATGATTTTTTGGCTCAAACTTCTCACTGGTGGCATTGATGTCGTTCGCTCTGCCATCAGACTTGTTCTTATATATTTGCATATAGCTACAATAATTCGCCTCCGATATGTTATCTACGGCTAAAATTTGACCCATTCAAAAAATGAGAGCAATTGAAATGCATACCCAAACCTGTTGATGTTATGTTAAACTTTAGTAAACTGTATATTTTAAACCTTTAAACAAATAATCTTTGAAGTCGAACTAGTAAATTGCCAAAAACAATAGAACAGGGAAATAATTTTCCCATGGAAGCCATCTTTTCTCTAGTTGTTGTTCAGCATTCAACATAACGAAATGAAGCTTTCAAATTTGCAAGATATGCATGTAAATGTCAGATAAACACCTTGACACGGTAGAATAATCAATTTCTGCATGTGTATATTAATAATTTATTGATACAGCTTTGATAGTTTTATATGGCTGACATATCAAACACGCCGGATAACCGATTGCAAATATCACTCTTCTATGTGTTACATTAAAGAGATAGGGTTACATTGCTACCCTCGCGAGAGGTATGGAGCGGGATAGCAATTTTGTTTCTAATTTACATAGTGCTTTACTTCCAACGAAATAATACAAACAGTATCATTAATAGGTATAGTGGAGCCTCTCTAAACCGGACACCAAGAGAACACATGTGCTCATATTTTTGATGAGCTTCTTGGTCATTTATCTCATGTGATAATGTCTGTTAGTGATAGCATAGCACACAACTATAACTCGGAATGATCAAATTTCTGATTTACAGTGAAACCTCTCTAAGCCGGACACCCTGGGGACCTCACAGGGTGTCCGGTTTACAGAAGTTCAATGTACTAGTATTTGGCTAATAAACATCACATAGCTGACTATAACATGTCCAGCTGTATCGTCCCTGTTCACTGCCGTGTCCTTTCCTACCTCTCACACTTTTGAAAAGCAATCTCCTACATAGCTTCGCACGAACAGTTGAATGTCAGGTCATAGTGATATTTAACAGATGGTTCGATTAACACTAAGTAAACGTGCTAAGTGGCTCTTTTGTTGGCGGAAAAATTAATCCAACTCTATTGACTAGCTTGCACAACAGAGAAGTACCGTTAAAGAGGTTTAACAACAAGAAGGATTGATTACACTCTAGCAAATTATTTGCACGGGTTACCCTGTGAGAGAAAACCCGTAATCAACTCCTTGCAAATAATACACCGTGAAGAGAACACCCGTAATTGCGCGCCTCTTTTCTTGGAAAGCACTAGATACCTTGCAAAATGTTTATTTTTTACTATATTCAATATAAAGTTATTTTAATATTTGGAAAGGGTCTTGACTAATATAGAATGTTAATGTGATTGAACACATTCCAAACATACACTCAAATATGTCTGGCTCATAGAAACAGCTGCGTAATTTGGATTTCAAAAAGTTTACATGACGTCACATTTGACGTCACAAAACGTAACGTCAAAACGCGGGAAACACATCACTGTATAACTATTCATGCGCACATCACAATTCATTGATTATAATCTAAAATATAGACTAAATGTGCATATATATCCGCCGTGGAAGTGTAATAAATAAGATATTCCATCGTACATGTTTGAATAGCGGAAATAATACACTCGTGTCCGTCGGCGTCCGTGCAAGCAACTCGTTCGCTACGCTCACACGTTGCTTATACGGAAGCCGACGCACACTCGTGTATTATTTCCCGCTATTCAAAATGTACGATGTATGTAATCGCTCTGTGTTCTGAACACGATTAAAAAACGTCACTATTGTATGGGACGACATGCGAAGAAGCTGACTGGATTATGATCGACTATGTTATGTCTATCATATACTTACATTATAAACATATTCACAAGGTGTCTGGTTATACTGATATGTATATATATATGTGCGTACATTTATATGTACTGTTTGGTGATTATGCTCATTTATCCCGTCAACATAGTGCGTATGTGCCGTGCAACACGGTGCCGTGAAACATGTTTGATATACTGTCAATACGACCTAATCACTGCGTATGAATATGTGCGGTTGTCATACTAGTCGATTCTCCGATTTTGAGGATGCGGCTGGGGTTATTTTTTTTGCATTTTGAAGCTCTTTGTAATGTTGACGGGATAAATAGAATAGTAGGTTAGTGACGTGAATGGGAAAACATATCTGGCAAGGCTTAGGAAACGGGATGTGCTCGGCAGAGCGTCGCCCATCCCGTTTCCTGAGCCTTGCCAGATAGTGTTTTCCCATGCACTGCACTAACCTACTTTTCTCTATCTATTTTCCTTATTACTGAACCAAAGTATATGTTGTGACCACTCATTTGAACCGTCTCGGCGAGACGGTTCAAATGGTGGTCACTACATATACTTTTGATGAGAAATAAAGAAATTCCTGAGCGAGGCTCCCATCCCGTTTCCGTGCCGCGCCAGATATTTTTCCCATTCACGACACTAACCTACTATTCTCTATATATATCAGTATAACCAGTATAATGTAATTGGACGATAGACATAACTATTAAAATGCTATAACATATATGTACTGTTTGGTGATGATTTAGAGCAGATCGTAGGCAAGGGTTAACACCGTCGGACTTCCACGCTGGCGACCCGGTTCGATTCTCAACCAGGGCGTCAGTATCGTCAATATTATTGAGGTACTTTGTATTTCATGCTCTACTAGTCCTTTCGAATGGGGTCTTTCAAAGGCGGTCGCGTGTATCAGGTTTGAAGGAGAAGCATGCCCACTCAGTATGCACAAAATTTAGTACTATTTATTTTATTGATAGTGACTCGCGGTATCAAGCTATCTTCATATGCAAATGAGGTATGATCTTTTTTAATTTGTTATACTAATTAAATGCGTCACATGAAAAAATAATATTTTCGACATATTATAAAGTATGATCATCGCACATCAAAACAAAAATACAGAGAAAATTAGTAATGTCCGTTAGCATTTTAAGGAAATACGTCTGCTATAAAAATGTAATGCCAATCAATACGTGGCGTAATAGTGAATGCATATTTATTTTGCCAGAATATGTCTCAGATGATGTCTCTTTTATAAAGAACATTTTGTTCCTACTGAGTGGACATGTACTTTTAAAGAACCAGATGGGACTATTCTAATAAGAGCTAGGTCCCTGCGGCCGGTTTCCTCTGTATCCACCTCCTGCCTTTCTCTCATTCTTGGGAGACGACATGCTAGGTCATCGAGCCAGTGCCGTCGTTAAATGCAAGCATTTACATTTACATGTTTGGTGATTCGTTTATTAGAAGTGATGACTGATTGACATGCATGCCAAAAGTGCGAATCATGAGCCAATAGCATCCTACGGAGCCCCGCAGGGGATATGCATTTTGTTTTAGTAATTCGTTCCCACGAAATAACAATTCGTTCCCTCGAATTAACAATTTGTTCCCACGAAATGACAATTTGTTCCCTAAATAGCATCCTACGGAGCCCCGCAGTGGATATAGATTTGGTTTTAGTAATTCGTTCCCACGATATAACAATTCGTTCCCTCGAATTAACAATTTGTTCCCACGATATAATAATTCGTTCCCACGAATTAACAATTCGTTCCCGTTGGAACGAATTTTTATTTCGTGTGAATGAATTGTGAAATTGAGGGAACGAATTGTTAATTCGTGGGAACGAATTATTATTTGCTGGGAACGAATTGTTGAATTGAGGGAACGACTTGTTATTTCGTGGTAACGAATTAATAAAATAATTATACGTCCCCTGCAGGGCTCCATACAAACCTGCCTTGTGGTTTTATTATCGTTATGACATCGGATGCCTTTCCAATTACAAATCTTAAACTGACTGTAACACAGCTACTTATTGCGTGATAATTCCAGCACAAAAATATTTACACAATTCCCTAACATTTGATTGGTCCGTAGCAAGTCTCTGTCCAAAATTGATATCCCAGTAAACTCCCATGCCGAACTACTTTTCGTAACCGTCAGGCGCAGTTAAAATCATTCTTAAGAAAACGGAAAATAAAGACATTTTCTTGACAAATTTATTTCAAATGCTGGAATTATAAGGAATGAATGGCATTTTTGTAGAATTTATCGGGGATATAAACTTGGAAAAGTCGCGGGAATACTGGACGAGGCCTTCCGGCCTTCGTCCAGTATTCCCGCGACTTTTCCAAGTTTATACCCCGATAAATTCCAAAAAAATGCCATTCATTCCTATAATGCTACGGAGCCCCACAGGGGACATGGATATTTTTTTATTAATTCGTTCCCACGACATAACAATTCGTTCCCTGAATTTAACAATTCGTTCCCTCGAATTAACAATTCGTTCCCACGATATAAAAACTCGTTCCCTCGAATTAACAATTCGTTCCCTCGAATTAACAATTCGTTCCCATGATATAACAGTTCGTTCCCTCGAATTAACAATTCGTTCCCACGAAATGACAATTCGTTATTTAACAATTCGTTCCCTCGAATTAACAATTAATTCCCACGATAGAACAATTCGTTCCTTCGTTCCCACGATAGAACAATTCGTTCCCGTGGGAACGAATTGTTATTTCGTGGGAACGAATTGTTAAATTTCGTGGGAACGAATTGTTAAATTGAGGGAACGAATTGATAATTCATGGGAACGAATTGTTAAATTGAGGGAACGAATTGTTATTTCGTGGGAACGAATGAATAAAAACATGAATTCTAAGTCCCCTGCGGTGCTCAGTATATATTCACCACATGATGTAAACACTTGATATTTTGATATTTTGGGCACGGTTCCCACTATCAGGAGCGCCGGAAGCATCATAAGTTCCGGTGAATCGAGTGGGTGCCCCCGCTATCCTCGCCCCGAAGTGTATGTTGTTACCACTCAGGTGAACCGTCGACTGAGTGGTAACAACATACAAGTTTGATGAGAAATGATAAAAATGTAGAAAAATATATTTACATTCCGGTTTTGTTTTTATACAATTGATGTGAATTACAAATACATGTATGTAACAATTACAATTATTGATCCGGCAGTCATCGGACCTGCCGGATCTGTTCCGACGCCCCTGACTATGCGACCCGTAGCGTGTTGATGCCGTGAACAGAATTACTGTACACAACCGAAATCTTCATGTCACAGTGTACAGTGGGGTCAGCGTGTAAGTGCACACACGAACGAACACGACAGGTTGGTTCGCTACCCACCCAAACCAAAGTGTATGTTGTTACCACTCAGTTGAACCGTCTCGCCGAGACGGTTCAACTGAGTGGTAACAACATACACTTTTGATGCGAAATGAAACAAATGCAGAAAAATATTTACATTTTGTTTGTATACATGAAATACAGTGGGGTCAGCGTTCCAACCTGTCGTGTTCGTTCGTGTGTGCACTTACACGCTGACCCCACTGTAGCATTATCTTGCACCGCCCTGGCCAAGTGCCTGGTAGTGTATACTGTTATGTCGTTATTTGAGGGTTTGTGAAATTTGTTGCTACATTGTTTTAACCAAGGTTGTTTTCATCTATATACCACATACAATACAACTGGGATTGGTTCCATTTTTCTTCCATAAGCCATATGGCCGCCATCTTGAAATTCAAATTGGCCACCATTGAAATTTATATTTCGAGGTTAAAGTCATTATGTGTGGTGTTTTTGCAGCGGAAAACACATTATTATGGACAAGAAATATTTGCAGAATGAGTTCAATACATTTTGAGATATCAGCTTTCAACATTGGAAATCCAGTATTTATTTTACATTTTTGAATGTCGTGGTACCATTTTGTATTTTCCTTCAGATTTTTCTCGTATGTCTTTGAACTGAGTCAGCCGAGATTATTTCTAACTGGTATTGTCCTACGAGTAATCTTTATCTTCAAAATGGCCATCGAAACTAAGTATGTTATGTACATCGCCACATCAAAGATTTGTTACACATACTACTACTTCTGTGGCTGTAGTTATGTTCTTTCAAATGATATTGTGATTGGAACGTGTGTGTCTGCTTCAAAACATATGTATATACAACATATAACAAAACTGAAGTCGGTTCCATTTTTCAAGAGTCACATGGCCGCCATATTTAACTTAAAAATGGCCGCCATTGAAATTATTATAGGAATGAATGACCTTTTTGTGGAATTTATCGGGGTATAAACTTGGAAAAGTCGCGGGAATACTGGACGAAGGCCGGAAGGCCTCGTCCAGTATTCCCGCGACTTTTCCAAGTTTATATCCCCGATAAATTCCACAAAAAGGCCATTCATTCCTTATAATTCCAGCATTTGAAATAAATTCATTAAGAAAATGTGTTTATTTTCCGTTTTCTTAAGAATTATTTTAACTGCGCCTGACGGTTACGGAAAGTAGTTCGGCATGGGAGTTTACTGGGATATAAATTTTGGACGGAGACTTGCAACGGACCAATCAAATGTTAGGGAATTGTGTAAATATTTTTGTGCTGGAATTATTCATATTTAACGTCAACGTTATATGTGTTGTTTGTAATTATTATTTATTATGGATAAGAATTATTGGCATAATTATTTCAGTACATTTTAAAATAGTGGCCATATTATTTTTAAAATGGCCGCCATTTAAACTTTACAATCCAATATTTAGTATACATGTTTAATGCAGTGGTGATATTTTGTATATTTCTTCTGCTTATACTCATAATACAATGAACACAAACTGTTGAGATTATTGCTAACTAGTACTGTGGTACCAGACACCGTTATCTTCAAAATGGCCGCTGGAAATAAGTGTGTCACATACAGTTCCACTTCGAGGTTTACATCTATTACGTATTGTATTGTGCATTTAAATGTACATGTATCACGTATCACGTATTGTTGTGGCTTATAGTTATGTTTCGTCAAATGAAATATTGGTCAGCACATGTGTTTTCCTTTAAAATAATAAGAAAATATGGCAAATCATCCATTTTTTCCAATAAAGTGTATATTGTGGTATTGTACATTGCATTGCAAAGGTAAATACTCATGTTCTCCATTGCTTCACCACAAATCGCCTGATACGGCGATATGATGCACCATCTGCAGCCTGTTAGAACTGGCATTGCACTAGCAGACTGCAACTGGTCTCAACAGTTTGCTGTCTTTATGGAGCCCAACTTGGTCTCCAATGTTTAGCTCGTTTAGTTTTAAATATGCTATGTTATTATTATAGCGTTTCTGGCTCTCTTGCTGTTGATGACTGGATCTGGTCGTGTCACAAATTGAAACATGTATTGGAACTTCTACCAAGTGGTCAGCAAACTGGATAGAAGCCGCATAACTCAGTAACTGTGCAGGTAACCATTCCGTGCCGGTCATGGGAGTTTCGATATTCCAGTATACCCAAATATAGGTATTGTACAGTCACCTTTTGTTTGTACTAAACGGTGTTTCACAATGATTACTGTTCGCTCAGCTAACCCACTGGACCTTGGCTAAATAGAGCACGTGGCATTAAGGAAATCCCAATCTTGTGCAAAATCAGCAAATTCCTGATAGGCAAATTGCAGACTTGATCCGACTCATGTGTACTTGTTGCACTATGCTTACTGTAAGTCCCATTCAACTGTCCAGTGGCCATTTCGGATTTCATGTTGTGTTACCAGCAATTCCTTTGCATTCCATGTGGAAATGTTTGTAGCAACATTTTGTCGTAGGTGGACTGGTACATAGTGTGAGTTTCTTTGGCATTTCAGTTTCTATCTTCATTTGAACATCTTCCTACCATTTTACCAGAACATAATGTATTGCGCTCGAGAGGAGTCAGAATTACGTGACTTTCATTTTATCTCTGTAATCCCATAACGCCACTATTTTCTGCGGACATAGCGTTCTGAAATTGAGTTATCCCTTTGGACTCGTTTTCCTAACAGATTCAATTTTGCATCTTACCTGTGAATTCATACCCTTAATAAAGCTAGAATATATGTATGTTACTGACTCGTGGAATAGCGTATCATTAACTAGTATGTTTTTGCCAGCAAAGTGTTTCATTGACAGGCCATATTGCTTCAGCAGCAGTAACATGTGACGACATGAATAGAGTATTTATTTAATAGATATGAGAGGCAAGTGTGGTCTTACTCCAGTCAGTCCGTACACATAAAGAAACCGTTTCCAGCCAAGTAACATGCCTCATTATTCATGTTCAATCAGAGCATATTAGCTTTCTGCGAGAAACAATGATATTGAAGCATTAGCCATTGGTTTGTCTTTGTGGCAAACCATAATGCAGTGTCTCTGGCTTTGTCAAGTCATAATATGACAAGTTCAACAAGTGAAACGCAATTTGGACCATCAAGACATTTATCACTTTTATATTGACACAGTAGTTGTGATCTCTTAAGACCATATGATAATCGTAAATAATGATAATGACCATGGAACTAACAGTGATATTGCCTTTTCAACGTGGCCATTTTCTACAGTTTCCTGCATACAATTATGTATTATGTATAGAGTGTATTCAACCTCTCCAAAAGTGTTTTGGCAATCAATCTGACATTTTACTCGCGTCGTCTACACATACTGAACATGTGCACATGGCGTTTTAATGCCGAAAAGTCATGTAATCATACAAATACTGCATTTTCGACAGTTCTACTACCCTTTCCTGCATACAAGTTTGTGTACGGTATATATGTTATGCAAGCAACTCCTTTGACCTCATTTTGAGTGTGTGTGCCAGCACTGCCTTTCAAGAACACCAACAAGATGGAGACTATAATGCAGTGTCGCGTGACACGTGCATTCTAGTACATTCTGGAATCCGTATAATTGTATATTTGTGATGTGTGGTACTGTGTTGTATTGTTGTGCGTATTATTGATTTCAGATCCCTGTGATTCCACATACCTGTGGTTTCACACACCTGTGGTTTTTGCACACCTGTGGTTTGGCATGTACATTTGCCATGTGCAATGTGCATGTAATAAGGGGGCTTATGTTGTATTGGTGGAAATACGTTTATGCGTGTCATTTTTGCGGATTTTTAATATACGTCTATTTTATGAGCAATGTTTTACTGATGTCACGCCATATTTGCCACAGACTATGCATGTGTGTGGTAGAGAACTCGTTGACTGCGTGTGCTGGTTTCGCTAGGGAAAAGATACCTTTTAGTATTACGGATGTCCACTGTCCGTGCCAGCCGAGTTTGTCCGCGTGTCAGTGTTTCACCAAATAAGGGACCTTCTGTAGGTGAAGCCAGTATACAGCGCAGACCATACCATGGTCTGCCCTGTTATGTATGCTACCGGTTAGTGTTTCAGCATAGCCTGGTACTGGCCAACACGGATATATCAGATCCCATAATGGTGATGTTTTGTGTCGTGATATTTCCGTAAATGACCACGATATTTGAGTTTAGTATGTGCTACACTCTCATTTGAGTGTATAGCCGTAGGACCGTTATGGAGGGGTTTGGCGGGGCCAAGAAGCGACCTTCGCATTGTCGAGACCAGTCGAGTAGATTTCGGATTATGAGATCTGGGTCTATAGTGAGCAGATTTATGGTAGTGTGGGGTATACCATGTTGGATGGTATTTATTCCACGAGGGCTGTACACTGGTTTGGTTGAATTTAAGGCTTTCGTGGGAACATATATTTATGCCAAATATAACCCACGGGTGACATGGCAAAAGCCATGGTTTTGTAGTATTTATGTGAGATGTCGTACGAGGGGTAGGCATATTCATTATTCCGTGCATGGTTTCACTGGTGCGTATATAAGCGATGTCTCGCTATGTGTTGGCGGGACACATATTTTCTAGTTACAGAAGACTAGTACTGTATTCACCAGTGACACGGAAGATTTTGGTGGTATGTACCTAAACATTTATTTCAGCTGTGATTTGCCGTTGCTCGATTTCGATTCCCGTTTTATTTTAGGTCTGTTGTGCATCCTGTCTGTCTGTCTGTGCGTATTCGTGTCCAGTTATTGGAGATTCATTTCATTTTTGTAGCCTCTTGAGAACGCTCCAGCGAGCCACATTGGACGTTTTGGTCCACTCGTTTGAGGGCAGACCCAGTCAGTGCAGAGTATCGGGTCGTCCGAGTGTCCGTACGTCTGTCTGGCGCAGTGTGTGTAGCAGCTCCGGGTACAGGCCTGTATAGAGCAGTGTGTGATAGCTACCTCGCGTTCAGCAGACAGTCACAGCCATAGTTTAGTGAAGTGAAACGCCTTACACACATATCATATAATTATACTACCACCGAGTTGAATGTCACCTAAGTGAAACTTTTCCCGGCGTCTTAGCCAACGTGATAATCGCCATTTTTGTATTATATCGGAACTTTACATCCGGTCTACCACTTCCGGTATTACAACCCATTGATTCACCATGGATACTTTACATCGGGTCTACCACATCCGGGTTGCTACAGTCGAGTGATACCATAGGAACTTTACATCTGGTCCACCATTTCCGGAGATAATACTACCTGTGGAACTTTACTTCCGGGAACCAGCTTCCGGAACATTATCGTTATTGACTATCATGTGATGTAACCACATCCGGCTTTGACTTTGACATTCATACTTTGGAAATATATTGCATAGGCAATACATATGTATACTTTGATAGTGTATGGTAATACTCCTATCATGGCATATCATGGCTAAAGGATTGTAGTAAGACTACATATATTGTTTATGGATTAATCCACTTGAAGTTGGATTATAGCCATATTGTTGACTAGACCTCATATTGCGGGTGAGGCAGACCTTGGGACCTTGATACTCAGAGGTTACACTATCTATTGAGATACGCCAGCACTGGGGGTAGCTCAGATGATTGTCATTTGTCCTCCAATGTTCGTTATGCCATGTTATACTTGTATGTTATTTCACTTTGATTAGCGATCATCAAAGTACTTGTGCATTCATACTATTGTCCACTACGGGACCATTGAGATACCACATACCGAGTTTATTCGTCTATAACTTTTAAGTTGCGTTAAAGTATAACAGTCGATTGGCTTACAACCTTGTAGTAATTGAATAGTGTCATGCACAGTACAGTGATGTTCGCATATCAATGTATCATGTATTCCTGTGTGTTCCCCATGTAATATAGTGTACATTATAAGTGATTAAGTGACTACGTGTACTTATCTACGCTGGCCTATCCCTTACACTTCAACTGCATTGTTACCACTTTTCGTTCGTCAGATCAAGCTATATTGGCCATAACGTCATAACAATTGAAGTATACTTGGTTCATATGATAATTGGGGGAGACAATTTGTCTCGATCATTCCTGACCTTGGTAATGACTTGACAATGGTGTCAGAAGTGGGGTTTTGTTTCCTCTTTTTATAATCGGTTTCTTCAAAGCAGTTGAAGTAAGGAGGCTAGAATAGCTGTACCCCTAGTGTCGTCAAAATTCAATCTTGTATTTGTTTGCCTTGGGAGTTAATGTAAGATGCCCTCCAACACTTAGGCACTAATACATCACCACATACATGATTTGACTACCTAGGTACAGAACATGACGTTATGGCCTATCCCTTACACTTCAACTGCATTGTTACCACTTTTCGTTCGTCAGATCAAGCTATATTGGCCATAACGTCATAACAATTGAAGTATACTTGGTTCATATGATAATTGGGGGAGACAATTTGTCTCGATCATTCCTGACCTTGGTAATGACCTTGACATGCAGATGGTGATGAAACTGCCTGAAAGCACTCTATCCATATTTAAGAAAATTCCTCGAATCCAAGATGGCCGCCAAATGTAATATATATTTATTTTTAACTAATGTTTGTTGCTTCTTGAATAATTTCAAAATGCAATTTCTGTCAGATATTTTTCTCATTTTCTCAAATCAAAAGCATGTGAATCATTAAAACACAAGTGTAAAAAGCAAATATGTTTATACATGGACCGCCGGACCTGGCACCATTTCCAAAATTGCATGTCAAGCGCCATATGGAAAATAGTACACTTATGAGTGGGATCTATCATTTTTGCTGAAAAACCATCAGTGACTGAAAGGCAAACAGTGTATATCATGAGCAGTCAGACTACGCGGATGTGCGGACTTATCTGGGTATATGTTGGTCACATCAGTGGGCCACCGGATGAGAAAAAAGCCATAAGACAGGTGCGGCCAGCATAGCGCCAGATCAGCATGGATGCGCAGTCTGACCAAAACCCACACTGGTCGTCATTCAGTTAATCCAACATTGTTCAACATTGTTGTATTGTACATTGTGTAAATCAGCCGCTAACTTTTCGGCGCACCACTACGCCACCATTG